>LPNX010612621.1:276373-440460 GCA_001517045.1 Pseudotsuga menziesii
AAGTCTTATTGAAGTCCGAACAAGTCAACCCTGTCCGGTTCACCAGGCTCACTTGATAAAAAACCACTAAGTACAACTTAGGTGGTAACATTCTGGCTCCAACTGTGGGACGTGTGCTCGATCTGGTCTTTGAGGCAAGGAGAGGATACGAGAACACCAGAATCTCTGGTTTATATACCCTGTAAAAACATCTCAACCTGACAAGAAAAACCTCAGTAGCACAAGTTTTATAAAAAACCAAATGAACCATTAAGCTGATTTATTTAAACAAATTAAATGTAACTAACTAAAAGAAGCAAAGTTTTATTATAGCTAAGTATAAAATAGAAATGCAGAAAGTAAATGCTCTCTTTCAAGGAGCTTATTTTCCTACTCTAAGCATGATATAAAATGGGTTAAGTGTAATCAGAAATCCAATGTAACCACCTAAGAATTTTATTAACATAAAAAAAAAATCATTGTCTTTGGTTACCAGCCAAAATAATGATACTTTATTCAGAAAATGAAAACCTGCGTGATGATCCAGAAGGGGCGGGATGGATGGGAAATCATAGGCATGAATAATGTCGTCAAACTTCCTCCCAAATTGGTAAGTGCCTGCGCAGGCTGCTTCTATCCATGACTGGATAGGGTTGATGTACAAATTGGAATGATGAGGTAGATTGACTACACCATCATACTGATCATCAAGGCTTACTGGATGATAATTCACTGTATAAGCCCCAAGCAGCTCCAAGTCATGAGGAAACTCTATATGTGAAGATGATAGTTGAGATTGATATTCTAATAACTGCATCACATCTGTCTTTTCAAAAAACTGCTTCTCCATGTCTTCATTACTGATACCCTTGTGCGGCTCTACATGATATGACTCTGAATGATCATATAAGAGTTTTGAATGCTGCTTTTCCATACTAGGATTTTCCAAGGTCTCCAGATTCATGCTTCCCTCTATGGAATTATAGTAGATTGGACTTCCACAAATCTCTAAATAGACACTCCCCTCGCTGGGTATAGCATAGATAGGATTCTTAAAAAGATATCCACAAAAATCCCAATAGTCATCATTATCATCTATGTTAAATGTGATGGATTCCCCATTGCTGATATCAGGTTCCGATATTGAGTTCTCTTTGTATTCATTACTGATATTGATATATGTATCAGACTGATAATGTGCATAAACTGCATGCTCCTTTTTCATATCAAAGTTTCCCAAGGCCACATGGTCCATGCTCTCTTCTTTATATATGTCATAGACAGAAAAATCAACAAAACCATCAAAAGTTTCTGGTTCATTATTTTCCTCTTTATTCATGTCACAAACTGGATTTTCCATGAATGTCCAGGACTCCTCATCAACATCTTTATCGGGGATAAGGGAGTCCTCGTCACTTGTATCATGCTCCAAGCTATACTTGTCCTCATTTTCATACTCATCTTCTTTAGAGAAAAGGTCACAAGGTAGTAAACCTTCCAGACTGACATCATTATATGGAGAACACATAGGAGTCCCATCATGTATCTTACAGTTTTCCTCATAAGTTTCACTATAAGATTCTGCAATAGTTTCATCCTCAGGCTTGTACTGTTTAGATGGTGACAAAGGGTAGGCCTGGCCTACCATGTATATATGATCAGGCTCGCTTGAATTTGTTTCCTGATTACTGACCTCCGCCATCCCATGTTCTATAACCTAGTTTGCTATGTAGCAAGTGCTTTCTGGGTGGAATTGCTCACAAGGTCTACACCATGGAATTACTTCATCTACCAAGTTAGTTGAGTCTAACTAGTTTGGAATCCTAGGCTCTTGTTGAGGAAACTTCTTCTGATACACTTAATTATGTTTTGGCTGAAAATTCCTAGGTCCATTATTTCTTTCCAGTGTGACTATTCTGTTTTGGATATTATTCAATTGCATAGATTGGTTTGTCATGAATTGGTTCTGACTAGTCATCACTTTTTCAAACATGCTAGTTATCTTTTCCATGGGGTCTTTAGAGGTTTCCTTTTCCTCTAATTCAACGGCCTTTCCCTTCTCTTTGTTGTACGAAGTGTTTCCCCTAGTGTAACCTGGAATGTTGGATTTGCCCGAAGATTGCATATTCCTTTCTATTTTCTCGGCTAGATCTTGAGCAGTTTTTAGATCGACCGGATCTTTATCCCTTAACTGGTACCTCAAATCCTCAGTGAAAGCTTCGATGTAATATATGAGGATGGAGGCATCCTTTGGCTTGATTTCGTTAGGGAGGTCCGCAACCACACGCCTGAACTTAGTGTTAAATTCATCCATGGTTTCATTCTCCATCTTCTTTATGTTATGAAGGGCATCAAGCAGATGTCTTGGTTCTTTCTTTTCTCCCCATTTCTTCTTAAAACCTACTAGGAATTCATTAAGGGTTTTATATGAATCATCACCAAGGTTTTCATACCATTCCGCAGCATCATCCTCTAAGGATAAAGCAAAGAGCTTCATTTTGATATCTTCATGGTTAGAGGCAACATTATCGCAGTAACTGACTAGGTGCCTTTCAAACTTTCGGAGATGAGTCTTGGCGGTGGTAGCATTATTTCCCTCGAACTTGGGGAGCTTCTTGATAGCATCATTCGAAATGTAATGAGGACTACCTGCTATCTAAGAAAAGTCAAGGTGTTTGTAAAATTCCATCATTTCTTGAGATTAGTGAACATGACTCTCTACAAATATGTGATGGATATTTGAGAGGGATTGGTCTCCTAAATCTTCAAGGTTTCTACGAGAAGTCTGCCTATTCAATCTTTCCCTAATAAACCTTTCGGGATCAGGGAGAGGATTGAATAATTGTCGGCGGTTTCTTCGGGTAGAAATTCTTGAAGGGATGTTTAGACAGTGGAGTCGCCAGATGGATCGAGTTTTAATTTTTATGTTTTTTAAAGACTAGATCAATCAAAAGTTTTTTATATTTTTAGTTGTTTAGAAAAAAGTTAAGCTAAGTCGTACTCGGGAATAAAAATTTTTATCCCCGGCAACGGCGCCAAAATGGTGTTGCCGCATTTCACACACCTGAGTCACGTGGCAGAAATCTTCAAGCCACTCGGTGTGTCCTTGGGGGCAAGTCTTGAGTCAAGGCTGTCACCTTGTTCTTGACTCCTCTGTTTAGGCTCAACTCCTAACGAAGCCAAGGGGGGGTAGACCCTATTAAGTTACTAACGATGATTACTTAGTGTTGTGATGTTAAATTGAATGAGTTGCTTAGGAGTTTGCAATTTAACTATAGATAATCAAAGATGCCAAGATATGAAAATAAACACACGAAAGCACAATGCTGAGACACAATATATATATATATATAAAGCAAAAATGACCAGTGCCTTAGAATGGAGTCAAATCAAAAGATCAATATGCTTGCATGTGCTTGGAGTTAGTGTTTTGCGATTGCCTCTTGGTATATTTTAAGTTAAAAATGAAGTGTGAGTTGATTAAATTAGGCAAAGGGGGGACTCTAGATATACCCGAGAGTACTTGGAGTATGTCCAAAACTAAACCTTCATGGCTACCCACAAGGAATATGTGGGCTGAAATGGAGTCTCTGGAGCTATTGTTCGTAATGCACCCATTAGGGTGTGACAGAGATCGACGCCTCAAGGTCACTTTTCAGAAGTTCCTGCTTCCTTTGGGTATTTTGCCACCGTAGAGGTTTGATCTAGGTGTTGGATTTTCACTTGATGGTTTGTCAATTGGGAGAGTGAGTCCTAATTATTCTAGTCATCTAAGTGCTTTTGATACAGCTTGATTGATCGGATGAACCGCAGCCAAGTGCAGAGCATACACATTGGAGGCTTGTAAATTTTAATAAGTTTTAAACTGGATGTTCTTGTTTAAAAGAAAAAGCCTCCAAGAACCTCTTTCGATCCAAGTGGATCTCAATCGGGGAATCGAGAAGGGGTTAATTTTATAATTGTTGATAAACAAATGATAGAAAAAATCAAACAGATACACAATCCTAGTTTCTTAATTTATCCTACCACGAATCTCTTTCCCCTTTCGGGTCAATCGGGAAATCGTGGGGTAAGTATTACGATTACTTTGAAATGCAAGATATGGAGTATGGAATTAATGATGAAATATATTATACTACCTTGCAGATTAAATCAATACTAGTTTAAAAAATAAATGAGGAAAAGCACAAAAAGGACACCGACGCGAATCCCCCCAGGGGGGATGGGGAATGGGCTCGAAAGAGACTATTCAAAGAATAATTTTATTACAGCGGTTACAATATCAGAGAACTGATAAATCAGAACTTTTTTGGTCCTTATACAGGTTGAAACCAAGTTTTTACAATTTTGCAAAAAAGAATTAAGATTTTTTAGTGAAAAGGGAGACCCCTGGGGGGATTTGAATGCTCCTGAGACCACTTCGGACAGCAGCTTCCTTTTCTTTCTGTCAGACCTGCTAAAGGACATCGAGAAAGTTAGAATGACATATGCCCAAAAGCACTTTAAGAGTACCTTTGGACCAGCCTACTTTATCTCAAAAAATAATGCGGTTAAACTAGCTAAACCGGCGAAAAAGGAACCAAGGAAAGAAAGCTTTCTTTGGGATCTTGGCTTGCTGTTTGTGTAGCCAATTAAAGTGCACTGATATTGCAGAATATTAAATTTTATAACAGTGAAAGGAAATCTAATGCATGTGATCTACAAGTTTTCTTTAAAATTCATGCAAAAAAGACGATTTCCCTACAGCTAGATCTAGGATGCTTATGAAATTTTTTTAAGTGCGAGATCTAGGATATGAGCTATGAAATATTAGATCTATGTATATTTTACTTTGATGAAACAGATCCAAATGAAATCACAGCTATGAACTGAAAAAGTAATTGGGTAAAGTGTTGATTTTGAGGGAGGAAGAAGAGGAGAAAAGTGTTGTTTTCCTTGAAGATCCACAGTGGAGCTTTCAGGTGGAATGTCGAGGGACTATGCCTTTTGGAAGGTTTTGAAGAGAATGAATAAACAAACTAGATCATCATCCTCTCCAAAGTGTGAACCTGCAACTCAGCTGAAATCAAAGAACTTGCCAAGAAACTTATGAGATCTGATTAGTACATACAAAGAGATTCAAGATAACATGCATAGAAGCTTATAGGACATGCTAAATCCAGATCTCTAAACATGCATCAAAGGAGAGTGACAGTCAATAAACCTATTGAACAACACATTTCCTATCAAGATTGTAATAAGCTAATTGCCAATCTTAACCACAGATCTACAAGAAATTAGCAGAAAATGACCACAGATACAGGTTACCTCAATAAAACAATGGCAATAATCATCCACACATGTAATGGCACCACACCGTATTGCCTCCAAAGCTTTTCTTTATTTCAAATGCAGAATTACAACAATACAATAGCAGCAGCACCTCAATCCCAATTCTAACTAGCTTGGAAAAGGAGGCTGTGCCTGGATATATACAAAATACACAAGATCCAGCCCAGGGGGGCACAAATCCTCATGGAATCAGATGAAATCAGCAGATGGAGAGTCCATTAATGCCTGATCTGTGTCTAGCTAAGCCAGATTTGAGTCTCACTGAGTGCAACTGTCAATCGGGGGGTTGATCTGACTGACACCTCAACCTGTTGACTGAAGCATCCACCAAAATTCATCCAGATGAGCCAAAAACGTGTTGAGGAGAGAGGGAGGGAGAAATTCCCCATAAAGGATGCTCAAGATCATCTCTGGATCTGATTTGATCACCTCCTTCAGTCAAGGATTTGTCAGATCCAGTCAATCTGCTTTAGATCTGACTGATTTCTGTCAAATCGGCTGAGAATCCATTGATTTATGATTTTGGATTTGCTCCATTATTCATCAATTTATTAATTAAAATAATCAGTAATTGATTTTTGGGGCTTTCTGACCTGAGTGATGGAAAATCACTCAAAACTAGGAAACAATGGGTCCATGGGTTTACATGGTGCTCTTAGATTGAAAATGAGCACCTACATGACTGAAACTGATTATTTGGCCCACTTTTATTACAAAATCATTTTTTCCAATTAAACTATTAAAAAATAGCCTAAGTTTTGGAAAAATTAAAATTTAATAAAAAACACCGAAAAAACTAAAAAATTGAAAAATTGAAAAACACCTAGGGGGACTTAGACATGTTCATATGACTCAAAAATAATGTCTAGCATGTTTATACATTGACACATAGACTCTAATAACCTCAATAGGCCTAATTCATCAAGCTGACCACCCCAACCTTGGAGGTATGGAGTGAAAAACTCAGAAATTATCAGTCGTTTATTCAACAACCAATAATAACCAAGGGAAGAAACACCCTGGGCTGATCGGATTGACAAATGAAGTCTAAGAGACCAAGTCTTTTACAGACACTATCATGCTAGAACATTTATTACAATTCCCCCATGGGGTATGAACATGTGATATGATACAACAAGCACTTCCCATAAGTACTTCCACAGGTCTTATTGAAGTCCGAACAAGTCAACCCTGTCCGATTCACCAGGCTCACTTGATAAAAAACCACTGAGTACAACTTAGGTGGTAACAAGAGGCTATTTCAAACCTATTCTGAAACTGAGGATTGATTCCATGAATGTAGTAGGCATGAGTATTAAAGAGTACCAAGACTTATTGTTGCTGAAGGATTCTGTTATCATGAGGGAAATGACCTTGATGAGATTCTTACTCTAGTTGTTGTAGGATTCTCCCAGAAAGAGGGAGTTGATCTTAATGAGACTTTTTATTTAGTTTTTGGTGGTTTTGTGATGAATAGTTTATTGTGAGTTGATGCATGCACCATCAGTTTGTTATTTCATGATCAATAAGTTTTTACTCAATTTGGGCTCCAAGTTTAGATCTGATCTTAATTCTTTATTTAATAGATCTAATCCACTTATCTCTGCCATGTATACATATGAGTTTAACATTATAGGAAGTCCTAAACTACTCATGTTGTGGTGTATGAAGGTTTTGACTAGTGAATTTAAGATGAAGGACATAGGAGGTTGGAAGGTTGTTGAAGTTTTTCTTGTACAAGGTATTTACACCTTGAATATTGTGAAGAGATTTTGGAGTACATAATGGAGCAATGGACGTGATTTAAATTCCTTCGGAGTCACAAGTTGTCAACATTCTTTTGAAGCCCCTAGTAGAGGAGAGGTTTGAGATGTGTAATGGTATCTTGGTTTGGTATAGAACACCTTCCCCATAAAGAGATAGTGTTAGGTTTACATGGTTGCTTAGAAGTGAGTTCTCCTTAAACAATGGTGCAAAGAAAATAATAGATATAGCATAGTAGAACATTCAATAGTCTCGTTCACCTCAATTCCAGTGCTTGTGATAGTGCTAGAATGAAGGCACAACGTTGGAACAAGTCTCTAACTAAGGTAAAATGGTATAGTGGGTATTCAGCTGTTGTAGCACATGCATGTAATGTGTTGTGTGCAATGTTTTTGAACAAATTTGGAAGACTGGTTCTAACTTTAGATTAGGCACTGGCATGAGGGAATTCTATTTTCAGATAAAACTATTTCCATTTTAGAATGCAAACATGTATGCAAACTAACTACTATCTAGTTGAGGCATGGTATTGTACGCAAAGAACTCATGTAGTTGGGCATACCTATGCATGATGGCACAAGCTTTCATAGAGATAAGGATTTGTCTTTTGTTGGAGAAAACATAACTAGATGGTCGACATTCATTATATCTCATGCTCTCTCCTAATCTATAAAATATGCCACACCAATGTAGTCATGGAATAGATAATAATAAAAAATGATCAATTTTCTTTGTATTTTTTTGTTGGAAGCAATGGATACTTGATGCGTGATTAATTGTATAAACATTATTTTCCATCATAATTTCCAATTCACTATCTTATGTAAAATTAGTATATATGATATGTTGTTTTTTGGTTTGATTTTGGTTTCTTGCTCATACTTCTAAATTTTCCTGTGTTCAAACTGCCTGTTGTCTCCCAAAACTGGCATGCGGGTGCCGAAAGCCCAAATCGCGGGTGCGCCTGCCCAGTGACAACCTCTCTCTCGAGAGGCCAATGTCACCACACCTTCTCTTTCCTCGCTTCAGGCTGGATCTTCTCTAGCTCTAGGGGGGTTTCCCTAAGTTCGGATCTCTAAGGCAGGTGCAGCTGAGGGCAAGGTGAACTGAAGAGGTTGCCTTAGAGAAACTCGGGTAGCAAAAAGGAAAATAATTCGGATTTATGGGCAAGAAGGGAAGGGAGTATCAGTCCTCGAGGGAAAGGCCACTGCCGATATCAGAAGGGTCAATGGAGTCAGAAGGGGACTCAGAAAGGCTTTGCGTTTTGCAGAAGGGAGATCAGGCTGGTCCGCTCCATAATCAGAGGCCAGGAGAATGGTAGTATAACTGAATACTTTCCATTACTCCCAGACCTCTGAGAACCTAACGGCGACAAGCAACTTGGCAGCCGCAAATGCTTGCCCAACGTGCTAGATTGTTAGACTTCTATGCCGACTTAGTCTACAACTCATGAAAACACAAGATTACCATTGAGAAACCCAACATGTCCAAAAACTCAACATGAATTTCTTTATCAACTTTGGGGAAAAAATCCTCCCAGCCCAAAAACTTCCATTGTTACAATAAAAGAGCTATGCTCTTATAGGCTCAAAAATCCATCCTAAAACTAAAAGAAATAACTAATATAATAATAAATGGAAAAAAGTAGAAACAGGTCCATTTTTTTCTCAAATTGAATGACATTACTTTTTATATTTAAAATAACTCCCAATTAGCCATTCGTTCCTACCCCAAATTGGGCCACCAACTGCCAGCGGATCATAGAAGTTGAGCGGGCATTTCCACATGAGATTCAACAAATCTTGGCTTGTTCCGTGACTTCGGCGGCTGATGAGGAATTAGTGATACGGGCTCGTGACATGACCTTCGATATTCTGCCACGACGTGACCATTTGACAGGTAATTAATTTATTAACTTCCATGCTCAGTTGACAAATGGGAGTCGGTACTCGTCATCTTCCATGAGAATAAGTCCCTATGTTAGGCATCATCTCCATCCGGAACTACAGGAAGAAGCTAATTATCAAATTCTCGGTGTCTCTCGGTGTCTGCAGTGATGACAATGAACGTCCTCCCTTGAAGCTCGACATTCTTGGAACCATTAGAGATTTTGATGAAGAAGAACCACGCTATTGACTACTGATGGAAAAAACATGGGGTCTGCCCTAGAAATCGGCTGCAAGATTGCGTGAATCACTCCACAATCTGCTATTAATCAAGCTTGATACACGATCGGCTGCCTTTGATACATGATCAGCTCCCAATTTGATTCTTAACTAAAACTCGGCTGTCAATTTATTTGAAACTGAAACTCTGGCACACTTCGTAACCCTCGAGCCTGACATTGACTGACAGCAAGCGATTGATGATATTGGTTCTCGAAATCGGCTACCAGAAGATATAATCTTGCTGCAACTTCAAATCTACGTGATGGGTTGGATCAGAATGTCCCTGGCTTTCATTAAAGAATTCTTACTTCTGCTCCCAAAATTTAAATCAGATTGCATCATACAAAATGGAACAGTAGCAACAAAATTAGTTCCAATAACTGCAACTTAGAGTGAGTACATGGAATAAACTCCTGGATGTTTGCATATAGTTTTTTTTTTTGCTGTGATTTTGGGCAAGAAAATGGAACCCGAGTGAGATACAACACTCCAATTATTACTGGGTTTTGCGGACATGGATATCATCTGTCTTTGGTGCGCTGTTCACATCGAATGTACAGTAAATATCATCTACCATAGCTTTGGATGCTTTCCTTCCCTCAATAGTCATGTGGCCACACAACTCAGCCTTCTGCTTAAATTCTTGACAGTGCTCATGCAAGAATTACGCTAAGTCTATATATTATGTACAGGAATTTCAACTTAAATTAAAAGGCCACAATCACTAGTTTGGAAGCTTCATCAAATGAGGTTGATAGATGTCACCGTGAGAGACCACTATTTCTACTGCAATTACCATCATGACGTCTCACTGCCACTAATCAGCATACAAAGAACTGGGCGATTTCCTTCATAAATACCTTGGACTGTGCATTTCTGAGAATATTTGCAGCCATTAGAAAAAATGTTCTTCCATCACAATCCACCCTATTTCAATTACAAACTGCTAAAAAGATCTTCAAACAACTGGTTGATCCACAGATCAGAGATTAGGTTTGTCCAAAACTGCTGCTTTGACTGTAGGTGACTGCCCAACAACACTGATGCATCCAGGATCTGGAACATACATGAACTCTTCAGAGGCTGTTTCAAAGCCACATTAGTTAAAAGCCGTACAAGGAATTCTCGCAAAGCATTCGAGTTTTCATTAATTCAATGTCTTCTCACCGTATAGCTTTTGGCTGTAGAAGAGAAACTCTAAAAGGAAAACCTGTTTAAACCTCTCAGGCAATCTTCCATAAACTGTTGGTGGAAGTAGGAAAAGTGGACTAGTTTTCCTTTTATATTCTCGGTACTCTATCAAGCCACCAAACGTTTTATCTGCTGAATACTCAAGCAATGGTATGTCACCGAGAAATAGTAGTAATGTTGTTAGGAAAATTGGACCAGTAACTGCTAACCATTTAGCACCCTCGAGTAGAGGTGTTGAAGCAACAAATACTCACCACCATATTAAGATCTCACCAAAGTATTTTGGATGGCTAGACCATTTCCAAAACCCTATGTTACACCATCTTCCCATATTTGTTGAGTATTTTTTAAATTGGAGCTTTTGTTGATCTGATATTGCCTTAATTAGAAAACCAACAAGCCACATACTCCACCCAATGATATCCTGGAACTGGAGGCACCTCAGTAGCTACAAAAATGTTGCTGCACTGGAATATATGTGGTAGATATGTTGTCACCCATTTCAGAGTTTAAAGAAAAAACCCTCTCATTATTGTAGCCAAGACTTTAAAGAAGGACCGTTTGAAAGCTCAAAAGTGCTGATGCATTTTGAGGGGTAACATCTGGCTCCATAGGGGACATGTTCTCTTGGAGAGAGCGCATGACAACCTACTCATTCTCTAGGTATCAACAGACCCAAATTGAAAAATGTGATGGGATGGCTTTATTCACATCCCACACTTTATTAGAAAACAAAAAAGAACAGACTGAAAATTTAAATGCTCATGCAAGAGCTTATTTCTTCCTACCTAGACTAACTTAACATGAATCTAGACACTGTTAAGTGTATGCATACAACCAATGAAGCCATTCTAGCATCTTTACCATGCCAAACCTCCTTTTTTTGAGCTTAGCTAGTGGATGAAACAAAGATATATTCATCATAAGACAACTATGCCTTGCAATTTGCTCATGAATGAAGCTGAACTGTAACATCAGATTGTTAGGCAAAAAGAATTTATACCAGGAAGAATCAAACCGTGCACAAGAAGATTCTATCCATTGGTTGATAGGGCTCACATATAGCCCTTCATTATCAAATTGCTCAAGCTGATCTGCAGAAACAACAACATTACCTTCAATATGATGAACTTGAGACAATTCCACATCTTCTGCGTGAAGTTGTTCAGGAACCTAGGGCAGCTCCATCTTTTCATCATGAAACTGTATATGAATCTGGTGCAGCTTCACATCTTCTATTTCAACCATATCCGGGATCTCTTTAGTAATGTCTTCGACCAAGGGTTCTTGTACTGCTTCCTCAACCAAATATTCCATGGTTTGTTCTTCATGAATCTCTTCCTCAAGTTTGTGAAGGACCCTAGGGATGAGAGAATCATATTTTTTAGCAAGCTGCTCAATCTCATCTACTGTCCCATTGTGCCAGCGGAGGAGAAACCTCTCGAAAAAATTTGGCACTGAATCTATGGATTTATCCAACAAACCATAGAACCAGGTCATTGCATCATTTACCAAAGTTATGGCAAAAACGATCATCATTTCATCCTCATGATGAACATCAACATCAGCCATCAGTTTGCAGAAAGAGGCAATGTGATGGGTGGCTGAAACACCATCATTTCCATGAAATTTGGGAAGAATATCATGTATCTCAGGGTCGTAGCACTCACTAGGAAATCCATGGACTTTCGAGAAGTCCAGTGGGTCATAAGCCTCGTGCCACATATCCATGGTTCTTCCATAAATCAGACAATGCGGTACTTAATATGAAAATACACGTTAAATCATACCTCATACCAAACTTGTGGTATCGCCAAGGTGAGCTTGAAAGCCTTCTAATGAGTGTGCTCACCTCTACACCCAATCGGATCTTCAAATCTGTAAAAGGACAAGGGCTCTGTCCCTCCATGGAGTCGCCATGTGAGAGGAAGAATCTGCAATGTAATCTCTCACAGATGTCAATGAAGCATGGTCTTCAAAATCCGGGAACTGGACTTTGTCCCCGGCAACAGCGCCAAAAGATGTTGTCTGCTGATTGCACACCAGCAACAAAAATCTTCTGAAAGCTATCTCATCACTTGAGAAAGTGGGAGAGGTGTGACTTTGAGGTCAAGTACAGAGCTAGGTACTGTCACCTACTCCTAGCTCCTCCATTTAGGCTAACTCCTAACGAAGCCAAGGGGGGTAGTCCCTAACAAAGAGTTTTCTATGGCTCAATGTTTAAGTTAATTTTTAGATGTTTCGGATGCGGATGGGTGTTGTTTAGGAGTTATTGTGATTTAAGATGATTAATGTGATGAATTTAACACAAGACAAGGCAATCCACGTTGCTATCACCGGAATTGAAAGATAGACAAATATTTGAGAGCTTCACGAAATAGACAAAGCATTCACATATATGATTTATAATCAAACATTCGATGGACAAATGGCCTAGATTATCAACAATGCTAAAAGATGAGACCAGTTCCTATGGAGTCAACTTATGAGAGATGCTTTGAGTGTAAATATGTGAATCCCAAAAGATGCTAGTGAATGTTTTGCAAGTGCTCTTCGTAAGTTTTAAGAGTTTTTTGTTTGTGATCTTCACTTATAGTGGCTGGATGTCCTAACTGGTAATACCTTCAGTGGCTCCGTTCGAAGACATGACGGACCTATCTAGGGTCAAAGGTAAGTGTTCAATAACTTAACTACTAGTGCCCATATTAGGTAGCTCGACGCCCACACTTGGAATTTGCCCACATGTCTCGGTATTTATCGAACAACGTCGATGCGTTGGTTATGGGGAGAAGTTTTAGTTAAGTTCCTCTTGTGGGGTTTAAAGATCCAATGTCGTTTCTGGGTATTCTGATCGAAGATCGGTCAGAGCATACTCCGACAAGGAGGGAAGGGGGTTAATTAATTAAATGGATGTGAGTTGCGAATTTTATTAAGTTAATTAATTAAAAATCTCCGACAGAGAGCGCTCTTGACCTCGTCTTATGGCAGTGGTTCAAGAGACTTAGTTAATCTATATGCTTGATGCAAGGATATGCAATGGGAATGCTCTCCGATAGAGAGTGCTCTTCACTTGGATTACGACAAGTTCAAGAGACTTTTAAGATTAATTGATTAACTTATTAAACAATGAAAAGACAACTCTCCGATAGAGAGCACTCTTGATTTACAAAGTGAGATTCAAGAGATTTCTACTTTAAACAGTTGAATTACTTATGAAAGATACAAAAAATTAAAATATGAAGTAATCAACCTAGTTAATGAAACAAAATGGGCTAATCTAACAATTAGTATCTACTTTGCAAAAAAAATAAAACTACTCTAAGTACTCGAAATAAATCTAAGCTAAGAACAAAAAACACTATTCCCCAAATGGGGAAGAAAAACCAAGTATGGGAGGCCCTATCCCACTTAGCCTTGTTTTATTAATGAAGTACAAATATCTTTGGAACTTAATCCTTGTCAAGACTTTGAGAAGTAACTTAAGTAAAAATGAAAAACTCTTATGAGTTTGTACAAAAGAGAATGACTTCTTTTTTGGCTTTGGATCTAGTTCTGCTTGCTCTTTCTTGTTTGGTTTTGCTTTTGGTTCACTTGTGGATAAGAGCTCTAAACAAGGACTAGTGAGAGTGTTAGGAAACCAAATTTAACCTGTGATTTGAAAAGATTAAGTGGATGAGAAGACAAGTGCCTTATGAGATTAAATAGGAGATCAAAACAATGGAATGAGACCCAAAATCAAAGCTTGGAAATGATCAGGTAAGCTCACCGTTGTTTATGTAAAATGCACGATTTTTGGCGAAACGACTTGGGATTTTTTGCGAATTTAAAATTAAATTTTTTTTAACATTTTAGGCTAATTTCCAGAATCTGGAAAATAGCAGAAAATAGCAGAAAATCAGTAAAAAAACAACAAGTACAAAATTGCACGTTTTTCGAGAATAGGTGAAAAAAAATTGAAAAAATTTGAAAAATTTCTGATTTTTAATGAATTTCCAGAATTTAGAATTAACAGAAAAAAGTAAAAAAATAGCTCAAAAAACAGCGAGCTTGAAATGGCACACTTTTCGAGAAAAAGTAAAAAATTAAAAAAAAAATTGAAAAATTTTGAAAATTTTCTGATTTTTTAATGAATTTCCAGAATTTAGAATTAACAGAAAAAGTAAAAAATCAGCCCAAAAAACAACGTGCCATTTCAAGCTCGCTGTTTTTTGGGATGATTTTTTACTTTTTTCTGTTAATTCTAAATTCTAGAAATTCATTAAAAAATCAGAAAATTTTCAATTTTTTTTTTTTTTTAAATTTTCGACTTTTTCTCAACAAGCGTGCCATTTCAAGCTCACTATTTTTTGGGCTGATTTTTGACTTTTTCCTGTTAATTTTAAATTCTGGAAATTCATTAAAAATCAGAAAATTTTCAAAATTTTTCAAATTTTTTTTATTTTAATTTTTTTCACTTTTTCTCGAAAAACTTGCAATTTTGTACTTGTTGTTTTTTTACTGATTTTCTGCAATTTTCTGCTATTTTCCAAATTCTGGAAATTAGCCTAAAATGTTAAAAAATATTTAATTTTAAATTCGTAAAAAATCCCAAGTCGTTTCGCCAAAAATCGTGCATTTTACATAAAAAACGGTGAGCTTACCTGATCATTTCCAAGTTTTGATTTTGGGTTTCATTCCATTGTTTTGATCTCCCTTTTTATCTCATAAGGCACTTGTCTTCTCATCCACTTAATCTTTTCGAATCACATGTTAAATTTGGTTTCCTAACACTCTCAGTAGTCCTTGTTTAGAGCTCTTATCTACAGGTGAACCAAAAGCAAAACTAAACAAGAAAGAGCAAGCAGAACTAGATCCAAAGACAAGGATACAAAGCAAAACAAAAAGTCATTCTCTTTTGTACAAACTCATAAGAGTTTTTCATTTTTACTTAAGTTACTTCTCAAAGTCCTAACAACGATTAAGTTCCAAAGGCATTTGTACTTCATTAATAAAACAAGGTTAAGTGGGATAGGGCCTCCCATACTTTGTTTTTCTTCCCCATTTTGGGAAGAGTGTTTTTTGTTCTTAGCTTAGATTTATTTCGAATACTTAGAGTAGTTTCATTTTTTTTGTAAAGTAGATACTAATTGTTAGATTAGCTCATTTTGTTTCATTAACTAGGTTGATTACTTCATCTTTTAATTTTTTGTATCTTTCACAAGTAATTCAACTGTTTAAAGTAGAAATATCTTGAATCTCATTTTGTAGATCAAGAGTGCTCTCTATCGGAGAATTGTCTTTTCATTGTTTAATAAGTTAATCAATTAATCTTGAAAGTCTCTTGAACTTGTCGTAATCCAAGTCAAGAGCACTCTCTATCGGAGAGCATTCCCATTGCATATCCTTGCATCAAGCATATAGATTAGCTAAGTCTCTTGAACCACTGCCATAAGAAGAGGTCAAGAGTGCTCTCTGTCGAAGAGTTTTAATTAATTAACTTAATAAAATTCGCAACTCACATCCCTTTAATTAATTTACCCCCTTCCCTCCTTGCCGGAGTATGCTCTGACCGATCTTCGATCGGAATACCCAGAAATGGCATTGGATCTTTAAACCCCACAAGAGGAACTTAACTAAAACTTTTCCCCATAACCAACGCACCGGCGTTGTTCGATAAATATCGAGGTATGTGGGCAAATTCCAAGTGTGGGCGCCGGGCTACCTAATCTGGGCACTGGTAGTTAAGTTATTGAACACTTACCTTTGACCCCAGACAGGTCCGTCATGTCTTCGAACGGAGCCACTAAAGGTATTGCCGGTTAGGACATCCAGCCACCATAAGTGAAGATCACAAACAAAAAACTCTTAAAACTTACCAAGAGCACTTGCAAAACCTAACATTCACTGGCATCTTTTGGGATTCACATATTTACACTCAAAGCATCTTTGATAAGTTGACTCCATAGGCACTGGTCCCATCTTTTAGCATTGTTGATAATTTGGGCCATTTGTCCATCGAATGTTTGATTATAAATCATATCTGTGAATGATTTGTCTATTTCGTGAAGCTCTCAAATATTTGTCTATCTTTCAATTCCGGTGATAGCAACATGGATTGCTTTGTCTTGTATTAAATTCATCACATTAATCATCTTAAATCACAATAAATCCTAAACAACACCCATCCGCATCCGAAACATCTAAAAATTAACTTAAACATTGAGCCATAGAAAACTCTTTGTTAGGGACTACCCCCCTTGGCTTTGTTAGGAATTAGCCTAAACGGAGGAGCTAGGAGTAGGTGACAGTACCTAGCTCTATGCTTGACCCCAAAGTCACACCTCTCCCACTTTCTCAAGTGAGGAGACAACTTTCAGAAGATTTCTGCTGCTGGTGTGCAATCGGTGAACAACACTACCTGTGACAACAACTTTGAGAGTTAGTTAGGTTTCCACCTTTCTTAGTTTTTTTTGCTAATCTGATCACCATGTGCTAAAACTTTAATAGTATATTATGTTTAGATTGCATGGTTACTCACTAGTAAAGGCTTGGTTGAATGTTATATAGTGTAGTTGATAAACTCTTTCAACATTCTTTTCCTTTAAGGTTAAACATATCTAGAACTCACATGACCTTAACCGATTCCTTATTTTGAGGCTTAAGTAGTGGGAAGGGGCTAATGCATGGGTACCCAAACTTTAGAAGTGTGTATTACTTACATGGAACTAAGATAGACTTCTGAATTTCTCCCACATATGCATTGAAGTGTTCCATATTTCCTCTTAGGGTGTGACATGTTCAAATTGGTTCCATGTTAGCGATGCAGGTAGAAGGTGTTCAAAATATCTCATTTTTACCCCATACCGGTAATTGAGAATTATTACACTAGTGGCCATTCACTATACATGTCATGAGGTGGATGTGACTTAAAAGGGGATTTAGGAGGGATTTTTTCTGATGAACATTTATAAATACATGTAAATTTTTTTTAATATAAATGCATTTGACAATGACATGCACATAAATGCACTTTTTATTTTTTCCCAAGGAAAACCTCATGGGAAAACCCTTGGGAACTTCCTCATATTTCATATATGGTACCTAGTCTAAACCCGCAACTAGTTCTTACAAAGCTTGAACCGATAGAGACATCGAGTGAGACAAACAATACAGGAAATGAGTCTAGGAGATCAACCCCAAGACCTCTTGCAATAATCTCAAAGCACTCAACTACTTGAGCTAGCCCATGTGGTGTTCCATATTAGTTGAAATGAAATACTTAGAGCAATATAGACAAAAATATAATTGTGGAAAATAAAATAAAACAAAGGAAAAGTATTCAAACAACAACAATACATAAACCTTATTATGAATAGTAAGTAATGTTCTCTTTCTTCTTCAAGGAGATAGCCCCCAATTGAATAGAGCTCCAATACAATATTAGCTACTTGGCATCCAATTACATAGTTTCTATTACTATAAATGGTTTTTGATTGGCCAAAATCCTAACCTTCTAGTGGGCCTTTGTTAACGAGGCTATAACAACTAATTAATAGACCTTGTTTAATGAGTTACATTCACTGATCATGCACTCTAATTACCATAGTGGGCCTTATTTAATAGAGATGACCATAATACATTGAGGAACAACCTATCGTGTTAACTAAGGGAGTTTAGGTGGGACCTTGACATACACTCCCCCTTATAAAATAGCATTGTCCTCAAGATTGGAGATCAAAATATTGTTGGAGGATCACAATTGGTTCCCATGTGTCATCTTCGCACTATGCATTCTTCCATTGGATCAAGATTTTTTAGATAGCGCACTAGAAATTCATGGTATTTTTTAAGGATTTTGATATTATACTTAAGTATAGTATCCTAGGCAATTAATTTGGATTGAAAAAAATGTATATAGATAGGTAGGCAAATATTAAATAAGAAACATACAATTTACTACTGAAATGTGTAAATTTTGGCGAATATTATGATAAAAAAACATATTTTATGTAAATATAGGCGATATTAGAGACTAAGAATGACCAAATAACGAATTTGTTTAAAAAAAAGTCCCCAAAATAGCTAATTGGTGAAATTTCACCCTTAAAGTTTACGCTGACTAGCATAGACGATGCTTTGCTTTGTCTGAATTGGCCCCAATATGTAAACAAATGGAACCCTCTTCATACAAGACTACGAGGATGGTTGGGACTCTATAATTTGGTTTGACTACTTTCTTTAAGCAAGGCACATGGAAGACTAGATGGATCTTAGAGTGGGATGGAAGAGAAAATTTGTAGGCAATTGGGCCAATGTGTTGGAATATAGTACAGGGTCCATAAAACTTAGGTGTCATTTTTTGGTGGCTCTTCTCCTCAAGTGAGGTATGTTTATAGGGAAAGCGATGAAGGAACATTTGATACTCTTTGTCAAATTGGCATTCAAATCGATGTTTATCAACTTGTTGATTCATTCTATTATGGGTCGACACCAAATATTCCTTGAGTATGAAGAATATCATCATGAGTTGTCACAGTTTTGTTCACTTCCTAAACCTTTTAGATAAGCCTAGTAAGTAGGAGATCATTGATGGGGGATTTTGTCCACACACTTCCTCAAAGGGGCTCATTTTAGTAGCACCATGATAGGTGGTATTCTACTACCATTTTGCATGGGGTAACCATTGCACCCATTTGACCTATCATTTCAAGGAAAAATATGTAAATATATTTTCAAACACTTTTTGAATTCCTTCTGTTAGCACCATTTTTGGGCTAAGAAGTTGGCAATATATTTGGCCAGTAAAAGGAGGAATAAGGTTTGTAAATTTTCATATCATAGGACCTTAAAGCATGTTGATGGGGGTCTAGAAATGTTTGAAGGGACATTTCTACATTTGAAAAGCCAAATAATTAAGAAATTCTATTTTTTTACCTTGAAAATGCATGTAAATGAAGAAATCTGCTCCTAGTTGAATGATGATAGGGAATGGACAGCCTGGATACATAGCGGACAAGATCAAAGGCAAAAAAAATAGTTTCAAGAAAGGAAAAATTGGGAGCGGAAAGGAAAAAATAGCAAGTTTCAGGTGTACAAAGTGATAATACCTTACTTTTGCTTCCGGATTCCAAGATCCGATGGTCAAGGAGGACCTCCACACAAATCAACAGTTCAGGAAAAGGAGAAAGCGGAAAAAGTAGAGTTGCAGTCGCGAAAGTTGGAAAATATTCCTTCCGCTTTTCACTAAAGGTCGAAGCTGAAAGATCAAAAACAAGCTTCGAGAATATTGAAATCTGCTTTCCGCTTTTCTCTAAAGGTGGAAGCGGAAAGATATGAAGCTTAATCTTCGAGAAGATTGAAAATCCGCTTTCCGCTAAAGGTGGAAGTGGAAATGTGGAGGTGGAAGAGGAGAAGTTTCGATGAAGAAAGTTGGAAGATCCACGTTCTATTTTCCGCTAAAGGCAGAAGTGGAAGGGAGGAAACGAAAAGGAGGAGGACGAAAAAGACATAAATTTGCTTCTCGAAAGGTGCAAGTCCATTTTCTGCGATCCGCATGATCGACAGTCCCAAAAGCCTCTGCCATCCCTAATCTCAGATCAATGGCTAAGGATGAATCTGACTTAAATCAACGCTGCAGAATGCTAAAGGAAGAAAGGAAAATATCGGAAAACGGGAATATGGAGTTTTGGTTATGAAAAGCTGGAATCTCGCCTTCCGCTTTCTGCCATCCCACATCTTTACCTCAGATCAACAGTTGGGAAGGTCTCTTTCTGAGATCGACGATGCGAAAAAGGGGAACATGTGCATGAGATACGTAGATCTCCAGATATGTGAGATTGGGTAGACCTAGTAGTTTTCAATTACTCGAATCAAAGTTATAAGGAGATCTATGGTGGATATTGATGTCGCCGAAAACTTGCACACTCAAAGTCGAAGAAGGCATGCACGATGGAAAACGTGCATACATGATGTGTCTTTTTTCCATTGGATATCTCCCTTGGAGTTTGGGAGTACAAAGGTCACTTTATGGAGCACGATGGTGCATTTTTCAACGGTGGTGATCAAAGGTTGAATCATATCAATGGTGAAAATTAATTTCATTGATATAAATTGCATAGATAAAAGAACTTTTCATATTTGTGAAATGGCTTAAAGGCTCACATGTTTCCATGTCCAGGATTGAAGATTAGGAATGGATCTACGATGGAGAGCGATTCTGTTGATTCAACATGCACAGAAGATGAAATATTTTGGGGCTGCAAAATCTGGTAGGCCCCGCACTTTTGAACGGTCAGGATCTAAGCAGATGAAGATCGACGGTTCAGAACGATTTTGCTGGGTGAAGATGCAGGCATGAAGGAAAGCATTGCATACCATCGAAGGTGCTTTGAAATGTCATTATCATCAAGCGAGCCTGAGTCCTTGTTGTAAAATTTCCCCAATTAATCCATCATGCATGTCCCATCATGCTTTCCTATTTTGTTTATGGTCATAGCGAATCTGCTAGATCATGGAATTTGTTAGGATTTTGATTCCTATGTGTAACTGAATTTGGATCAATTTCGAGGCTGGTCTCGGGAACCTATGTTACTATAAATATACCCTCAATAGATGAAGACAAGTTTGGAACTCGTGAGGTTTAGGGTTATGTATTTTTAGATCCTCCCTTAATAATGAATCTACAAAGCCGAATGTTGGCCTGTTACTACAAAGATTCCCGTGTATATCATAGTTACAATATGTATTTTCCCTTATTGTGTGCATGTCTTCCTGTTTAACTTACCATTATGTTTTCTTCATATATGGAATGAGTGTATACTAGTTTAGAATTCATATTGTTATGCTCTGGCTATTGTTTTCAGGTATTCACCAATCTTTATTACAAAAGTTGATGCATAATTCATCTCCTCAATGCTATGTATTGATGGACTGTCATTCTTTCTTCTTTATCACCAGACCAACAACATTTTGACTATAACCGATTGCTACTTTACCTTTGTAGATTTTCACCCGTAAACTGTTCTACTATTCATGAATATTTGTGACTCCATAGCCCAATGTATTCTTATCTTGTTTCATCCATAAACTTAATCTAAAATTTGTTTTGTTTTTATATCTGGCACTGTTATGAATCTGTGAGAGATCCATCTTTAGAAATGAAGAAGCCAACTCCCTTTCTTAAAGTGGTTTTGTTGTTACCTTGGGATTTAGCCTCCACAACTTAGGGTACAATTCTGAGTGCTAACAAAATGGCGTCGTTGTTGGGGATGAAAGTGAAAATCATCCCTGGGAGATGACACATATTCTAAGAAGAAAGGGTTTATGTGGGAAAACAGAGACTTCTGCATTTGAAATAGGTTGCATATTTTCCTTGGCGACTCCACATTGTTTTTGAGCAAGATTTCAGAATACATCCTTGTTTCCAGGAGGTCACATACACGAGATTTAACTGTTGATGGTGAAAAATAGTCAAACATCAAGAATATTGTACATCTTTCACTTAGCAACTCCATCTTTAAGAATCCAATTTTAGTGACTCCGCTAGGGGGCATGATCCAGAGATCCAGTTTTCAAGAGAACCGACAGAATCCACTGGGGAAATGAGCTTGTTATAAATACATGGAAAGGCATTACGAAAAGATAAGGTACTCAAGTTTCATCTTTCTCCAAGACATCTTATCCTTTCTTGTAAATATTTTCTTATCATTTCCTAAGTTTTTCAAAAGAATTCCTCATTGCTTATTGCACTCCAAACCAAATCATGAATTTACTCTTGTATATCCTTCTTTGCAAACTGAAAGTATTTCTTCATATTGTACATTTGATTTTGATCAATACCTTTTATCTGAACCACATGAAATAAAATATCAGCCCTATGAGCCCTATGATATCATAGCTGATAATTCATCCATTCCACATTGTTATGTTTCTTCCAATATCAAAAAACGGTACATACCACTTCACTTACCTCCTATCCTTCATGATTTTCCTACAGAGCACTACAAGTACCTTCTTAATTTTGATGGAGAATCCAAGAGCCTTACAGCTGAGAAACATCTACAAGCCTTTGAGCATTTCCTTGACCTCTTTTAAGTAGAATATGATGATGTTAGCATGAGGGTTTTTTTCCAATCTTTGCAAGGAGATGTTAAGGAATGGTTTAAGCATTTTCATCCTGAATCCATCAATACATGGGAAGCGTTTTCTAATATCTTTTTTAAGTTTTGGGGTAAGAGGATTTCATTGGACCAATTTCTTTCAGAGTTTTATTCCATGAAGAAACGGGAGGGTGAAACCATGTCTAGTTTTAACGGGAGGTTTGCAAGTTTTTATTATAGTATGCCAAAAAAATTCAACCATTAGTAGGTGCTGCGAAACTCCATTATGTTGATGCCTTTGACAGTGACTTTGCATTATTATTGAGAGAAATAAAATCATTAAGTCTTCATGTTATGTTCCAAGATGCTTTACTAAGTGGAGGCTAATATGATGGCAAGTGGAAAGATAAAGCAAAAGGTAGAAGCAGATATAATGGAAGCCAAAGAAGAAAATGTGCCTTCTACTTCTGCTGCCTCTTCTCCTAATGATGCTAAGTTTGAGATGATGATGAAGACAATGGAGAGATTGATGGATAGGTTGACTATGGATAATATACCATTGAACATAAAACAGAATGAACCTCAAATCAGAAACCCAAACTTCAGAATGCCAAAACCTCCCCCACTACCACAAATCAGACAGAGAGATATGAGGAATCCTAGAAATCAAGATGATCAGTAGATAAGGCCACCTTTCCCTGAGAATTATGCTGTATATGAAGAAGAGGCTAAATATTTTGAGGATCATGTTCACCATTTTGGTAACTTGGATTCTGAAATATACCTCACTAAGGAGGAGCATATTGTGTTTGCTCAAGAGGATGACAATAATGATTTAGAGGAAGAGTCAGACTCAGTACCAAAGAGGATATTTGCATTCTATAGATGATGTTCAGATAAAGATCAATTTTAGAAATAGAGATGTTACTATAAATAAGGAAGGTTCAATCAAAATCAACCTTCTAGTAGCCAACATAATTCAAAAAATAAAATAGAAAAAAAAAAAAGTGAAACAACCAGCACATATGGATGTAGAAAAAACTGTTTCATCTTCCAATTTGCAAACAGAAATTTCAAAAAAAAATTCCCATTCCTTTCAATGAATTATTGAGAAACAGGGAATACAGAGATAAAATAACAGATATGGTCAGGAGTTGGGTAAAAATTCAACCAGATAATCATGCTCTCTATACTGTTGATACTGACTTAGGGTTTTCCATTTTCTTTAATGATGGTCTTCCTTGTGGTCCTAAAATTATTGTACCAATTGAAGTTAAAGACGATGAAGAGTTTGCAGAAACAAGAGAGGATTTGGAACAACAACAGACAAATGATAAACCCAATGTTGTACAAGAAGGGCGTTATAAGGATTTGTTTTATGAAGAATACAATCAACCTGTCATAAATTCTATTAATGATGGGTTTAAAAAGGATTTCAGTCCACCTATATATGATGAGTATAAAGAGGAATACTTGGATGTTATTCCTAAAAAAACTAGCAGTTTACAATGAAGAAATGAATCATGGAGAGGAAGATGAGGGCTCTCAAATGGATGATTCTTTTTGTTTTTTAAATTCAGAAACTTTTTGTCAAGAATAAATCTTTTGTCTTGATCCTATTGAAAAATAGAATAATATTTCTTTTGGAATGCATGAGAGGAAACAAGCCATTAATTCAGAAATTTTGAATGAAGTTGTTGATATCTCATTTAAAAATTGTCATGAGAATTCCCTTCATGGTTCTTTTGAACATCAATTTGACAAGATGCTAGAGGATTTACAGTTGGAACAACTTTTTCATGACAAACACATAACATACATTTTTCAGGTTTCCATGATCCACTAGGTGACAATGTGGAGAAGTTTTGTAGTGGTAATGGTTGGTTATGTATCTAAAGTAAATATCAATCCCTTTATCATAACCTTTTTCCATTAAGTTCTTCCTTTATTTTTTGTGATCAAGCATGATTATGGCAAGCAAATGATAGAAAAATCTGAAGGCTTTCATGTTTTTTATGATCTTATGGCTTTCTACATGGAGAAGATTTGTAGTAGAAATAGTGGGTTATGTGTGTATAGTAAAGAACTGGATTTATGTCATGACCTTCTGCCATTAAGTCCTTCATTTCTGTTTTTGATCAAGCATGAGGAGAAAGTTTGTTTATGGGATCATTTGCTTGATTGGATTCAATGAAAGTCAGAGGTTAGTTGACTGGGCATTGATGCTCAGTAATTAGGGTAGGTAGATATGAATAAGCTCGACATGGAAGCGAAAGGGAGGAAGAGGAAAGGAGGAGGATGAAAAAGACATAAATTTGGTCCTATAAAGGTGCAAGTCTGTTTTCCACGATCCAGAAATCCTACGCCATTTCTAATATCAGATCAATGGTTGAGGATGAATCCAAAGTAAATCAACACTACGAAAATCTAAAGGTAGAAAGGAAAATATCTGAAATCGAGAATATGTATTTTTGGTTATGAAAAGTCGGAATCTCGTCTTTTTCTTTTTTCCAGCCCACATATTTACCTCAGATCAACGGTTGCAAAGGTCTCTGTCTGAGATCAACAGTGTAGAAAAGGGGAACATGTACATGAGATAAGTAGATCTCCTGATATGCAAGATTGGGTAGACCCAACAATTTTCAATGGCTCAGATCAAAGTTAGAAGGATATATATGGTGGAGATTGATGTCACTGAAATACTTGCACACTCAAAGTCGAAGAAGGCCTGTGCAATGGAAAACGTGCGTAAATGGCGTGTCTTTTTTCCATTGGATATCGCGCTCGAAGTTTGGGAGTACAAAGGTCACTTTATGGAGAGCGATGGTGCATTTTTCAATGGTGGTTATCAAATATTGAATCAGATCAACTGTGAAAATTAATTTCATTGATATAACTTGCATGGATGAAAGAACTTTTCATACTTGCGAAATGGTTTAAAGGTCCACATGTTTCCATTGCCAGGATGGAAGATCAGGAATGTATCTATGATGGAGAGTGATTCTGGTGATTCAACATGCACGGAAGATAAAATATTTCAAGGCTACAAAATTTGGTAGACCCCGCACTTTTTAACGGTCACGATCTAAGCAGATGAAGATCGACGGTCCAGAATGATTTGGATGGGTGAATATGCAGGCATGAAGGAAACCATTGCATACCATCGAAGGTGCTTTGAAATGTAATTATCATCAAGAGAGCCTGAGTCCCTGCTGTAAAATTTCCCCAATTAATCCATCATGCTTGTCCCAGCATGATTTCCTATTTTGTTTATGATCATGGTGAATCTGCTAGATCATGGAATTTGTTAGGATTTTGATTCCTACGTGTAACTAAATTTGGCTATGTTTCGAGGTTGGTATCGGGATCCTATGATACTATAAATATAACCTCAATAGAGGATTACAAGGTTGGAACCCATGAGGTTCTGGGTTATTTATTTTGACATATTCCCTTAATAATGAATCTACAGAGCTGAATGTTGGCCTGTTACTGCAAAGATTCCTGTGTATATCGTAGTTACAGTCTGTATTTTCCCTTCTTGCGTGCATGTATTTTTGTTTAACTTGCCATTATGTTTTCTTCATATCTGGAATGAGTGTATAATAGTTCAGAATTCATATTGTTATGATCCGACTATTGTTTTCAGGTATTCACCAATCTTTCTTACCAAAGTTGATGCATAATTCATCTCCTCGATGCTCTATATTGATGGACTGTCATTCTTTCTTCTTTACCACCAGACCAACACTATTTTGACTGTAATTGAGTGCTACCTTGCATTTGTATATTTTCACCATTTGTATGTTTTGTTTTTATATCTGGCCCTGTTATAAATTTGTGGGAGATCCCTCTCTAGAAAGGAAGAAGCCAGCTCCCTTTCTTAAATCACTTCTGTTGTTACCTTGGGATTTACCCTCCATAACCTAGGGTACAATTGTGAGTGCTAACACCTTAATTTAACCATTTTTTCTAGGGTAATAGGATAAGCTAAGGTACAATTGGGTAACTTGAATATGAAAAAAATCTTGTTAGAAATTGATAATGAATGTAGTGTTGTAAAGCAAGGATATATATTTGTCATTAATGTAAAAGATGAGGGGAGACTATATATAGAGATTGCGAGATGAAGATTGTTGAAAATATTGTTTTTGGATGCCTAGTTTAGATACCATATATTTGAAGGAATTTTACTCTAGATAACTATCTCAAATTGGAATATATGGGTTATATGGTTGGAATATTATTCTAAGATATTTCCAATGGTATATGAAATTCCCTCTAACTCCATGGGAATGAGGAGATATGAAATAATTTGTAAAGTCAACCTAACCGTAATCTTAGGTAGGCCCTGCCAGAATGTTGAACAATTTTATGTTGGCCCAAAAAGTGATTTTTGAAGAGTATAATAGAAGGATGTGCTCATTTATTCATTCATTCATCTAATGATGGAGCTTTGAAAATAGTGCGCACTTGTGGAAGAGGAAGGTCTTTCAGGGTTTGAATATGGATTTGAAGATGTTTTCTCCAATTTTGAAGATATTCTTGATGAAATTATTTTGAAGGTTTTTCGAAAGTGGTCAAAGGAAGAAGGCGCACCTTATGAAGAGGAAGAGAGGTTTTCTTGTAGAAGTTGAAGTTAAGAAAAAGAAGAGATGTTTCTTTGCAGAATTTGAAGTTGTACGTAAAATAAATACTATGTAAAATTTGAATTTACATAGAAGTTGAAGACTATTGAAACTGCATAGAAACAATGCAAATTTAAAGACTATGCAGTAATCATGATTGTCTTGTGTAGAACAAAGCAAAGCATGACATACCAAAGTGTGACAAGTATGTTTTCGTACAGTACATCAACACAGAATTTATGGTTGCTTTGCGATGTGCATGAAATTAAATGGGTGAATAGGAGTTAGAGTTTCTTCGTGTAGTGCAGCGCAAGAAGGTACATTGGTGTACATAAGTTAGAATTGTTTTGTAGCACAAAAATAAAATTGTTGCATGTTATTCAAATGTGTTTTGTGAAGTGCAAGACACATTAGGCAAGTTGTTGCAGAAGAAAAACTTGAAGCAACAATGTGCATGCATGGTTTTTAAACAAGAATGACTTGGGTGTTTTTTTCTCAAAAATAATAATCTGATTCCTTTGAAAATTTCAAAGCTTTTAAAGCTTCAGTTGAAAATGATACTGGCATGAAAATAAAATTTTTAAGGGCGCAATATTATTTGTGCATGAAGAATATTTGAAGGTATGGATTGATTATTCCAAGAAGGAAATTCAAGATTGTAATGCATGGGTGCATAAATATCATGCAACCTTTCACTAAGGTTTGCATGCCAATTAATATGTCTTTCTATTATTATGCTAGGCATATGGCCAGTTCATTATAGTGATTACAACTAATTATTATTCTCTATTTCTCTGTGTTCTCTCTTATCAGTCAATCTACTATTGTGATGTAAACTATTCTCTGCAAATCTATCTAATATACTCATAAAGAATTGCTAGGTTTTTCATCCTTTATATTAAGAGTGTTTTCCCAAGTTATATCTTGTCTCATGTGGATGAATGTTTTATGTTGATGATTTGATTCAGTGTTTCAAGTATTCAGAAATTTATTGTTAAAAGTTTCAAAGTTTGAATATATTAATTATTGTTCAAAAAATTAACAAAAAATTAGCTATACCTGGCCTTTCTAAGCTCTATTGGGTCTTTCATGTGTATTTCTTGAATAAAGTGCTTGGGCCCAATTGTAGAGTTCAAACTAGCATTCTATAATTCTAGAGGTGGGTTCCTTTTAGTTGTTGTATGATCTCATTTTGGAAAAACATGGTAATTGTTTTCACTAACATACTAAAGGGATACACATCCTGAAAATAATACATGGGAATCAATAGAGATTCTCCACCAATTTTATCATATCCAATCTTGAGGATTAGGTTGCTTTGTAGGGAAGCGGGGGGGTCATATTAGGTTCCCACCCTAACTCCCTTAGTTAGTGGATAGGTTGTTACATAACACATCGAGGGACATATTTATCAAATAATTCCTCCAATGTAGTAGAGTGTGAAATCAATAAATGTAATTGGGCTCATTAAAGAAGGTCTTATATTTTATTGGTTGAGCCCTCAATAATGGAGGTTCATTAGATTGTGAAGGTTTTGGTCAATTAGAAACTATATAATTAGTTATTATGTAATTAGTTGTTAAGTGAGTATTATTGTATTTAGAACTTTGATGTTCATGTTTCCCCCTTCAAGAATAATTGTACATTGCATTCAATTATGAATATTAATAAGGTTTTCTTATGTTGTTATTTCACAATGTTATTTCTAATTATTTTATTTCCATAACAATTAATATGACCCAAGGGAGGTCATAGATAGTGTTAAATGTATATAATACCAGCATAGATCCATCATCTAGATCTATTAAGCACAGAGAGGAATCCAATTTCTTGAGGTGTAAACGTTTTTTAGATGTGTAATTTTTATTTTATGAGTCGACGTGAATTTTTTAATTGCTTTCTATTTTTGATAAGTTATGAACCGGTATGAATGTTTTAATTTTTTTTTATTATCTTTTGTAATGTGGCAAATGTGACAACATCTCTCCCCTACTGGGTTGAAGGAACCTCACTACTCGCGGTGCAAATGACCAAGGGGGACATGTTGGGGATAAATACATATATAATGATTGTCCTAATGAAGGTGCCTCAAGTGTAATGAGTAGAAATGTATATATAAAGGAAATTTAGTCATTGTTGAGGGACATATGAAATGATGGAAATTCTTTGGGTAATTGGCGAAGGATCTCCTCTTATTTAAGGAGTTATTGTGTAACTTATATTTATTATATATATTGAAGTTATGCTCCATGTTTACATTTATGTACATGGTATGTACTCTTGTATATTATGATACAAACTATATTTTATTCTATTTTTCTTTGACAAATTTTCAGCTAATAAGGAACAAAGCAACTGATGAAATTTACAAATTCTTGATATTCTAGCTAAATTATTTTTTTAGTTGCTCATTCTACAAAGGGTGGGGCTTCTAGGGTCCTAATGAAAAATAAGTGTCATGCATTATAGCTCACTAATATTTCATGGAACCATCCAAGGATGATAAACTATACACTTAGCCATACTACCCAATTCCTTGGTAATCATTAGTGGATTTATATGCCTAAAATTTGTTACATTAAATTATCAATCTGGAGTTTGTAAACCTATGAAATTCTAGGAACAATAAATGTAGAATTAGATTAGATGTAGTATGATCTACTTAAAATTCTTGATGCATATTTTACTTATGCTTAAACTTGTGAAGTCAACAACATAAAAATAAATGAAACATGCCACACTTCATAAATCAAAAGCAAGGTTAATCATTCCTAGCAATGATCATACACTTGGAACTAATCATGTTATTGGATAAGGACCCTATTGTCACTAGGTTGTCTTCTTGTATGATTTCCATCAACTATTTTTTTCCATTGTTAGAAAGATTTGTTAAAAGAAAACAAACTTGCACAAAGGAAAATAATTGTTATGAAAAGGAAATGCACTTGCAGAGAATAGATAAAGATGATCTATACTAATTAGCTCTCCATTCTTGATGCAAGAGCATCCTTCTCTCCATTCAAATTCCAAGTTAAATGTTGGATCAAGCTTAGAAGGGGTCTTCAATTCTGAATTGATTGTCTTTGAACCATCACATTATAAATAAACCAATGTTTTATTTTATTCTAGATAGATGGTGAGTAACTAAGAGAATGAGTGAGTCATTGGGTCAATTGATGAGTCATTGTAACGAAGCTCTCATCTAATGGTAGCGATTCATAGGAAAGGTTAGAGGATTTTCTATAATTAGTATTAGTTAGCAGAAGATTAGGGAATATTGAGTGGATTATGGATCTGAACCGGAATGGTTCATGAATATTTTTGTATATATATATATGTAAGCATGTGAGGCATAGATAGAAGACAGAGAGAAAAGGAGTAATGGAGACAGAGATACAGAGGTCAGTAGGGCCTTTAGGAATCAAGTAAGTCCAATTAAATATGTATCAAGCCTAAGGAGATCAGAACACAGGTTCTGTTATAGCTACTTTTACCACTCCAGGTGAATCACACTTGTATGGCCTTTCCCCTGTCCCACTGCAGACTCCTTAGACCCCTTGGACCATTTTTTGTCCTTTGATGTTTCCTTGACCATCCCTAAAAACATGTGTAAATTGCTATACACAAATTTTGAACCTCTAATTGCGTATATACGCGGGTTTGACCACTAAAACTGTGTACATCGAGATGTGTACAAAATCCAAATCCTTTTATAGTTTTCCTTGACATTGATTCGACTCACTTGACTCCTGGCCTTCCATATGCCTTGAGATCGCTCGGATTCGACCTTTCATTACCCCTTTGAAAAGCTATATAAGGAACTCTTTGGTACATTGAAGGCATAAGAGAGAATTGAGAGCAAAGAAACTATAGTCCATTGTTGCTGGAACTTATGCTTGAGTCTGCATCCCTTTGTCCCTTGGAGCACTTTTGTGTTCTTCCCAAGCTTGCCTTTTTCTTGTGAGCTTGCTATCGAGAGATGGAGGATTGAAGTGGTGGAGGCCCAAGTGGGGGATTCAGTTTCTCCGGTTTGTAGACGTGCCTTTAGAGGTTGTATCTATCTTGTAAGCTCTGATTTATATTAATATAAATATCTTTTCTTGTCCAATAATGTGTATTTGAATGAATATTGTATCCATTGGAATATGTCAAATGCTTTTACATTATTGATTATATATGCTAGAATAGATCTAACACCATGATATATAGTATGCTTGTATTGTTTACTTGTTGTTGAGGAAGTAATCTATCAATTCAAGCTGAAGTTGGAAAGCTCAACAAGGATCTACTTCAACCGTCTGGAATAAGGTACATGGTCTGATCCTTTAGTATTAGATCTTTAATTTCTATTGCATATTGGAAAGGATTGATTTATGGAGTCAAGGTGTTTTTTGTGGTACCCCAAGCCATAGGAATTTCTCTCTGTAACAGAATTGGAGACTCCGCTAGGGAGTTCCTAGTAGTTTTCCTTTGGGGGTTTTCTATCGGCATTCAATGACTTTGAATTGCTCTTTCTCTCTTGTTTATATGTTGGGTCTCGGGGCATGTTTTCCTGGTAGTGTCTAATTGGTGTGAAGTTTGTCTCATCTTGTCTATTTGCCTTGATTTTTATGCACCTTTCTTCTTGTACCCGAGTTTTGAGCTCACAGTCACATATACACGCGGTTTTCTTTGCCATTTCCTCGTATACACGCAGGTTTACTGTGAACAGTCACATATGCCCTTAGTTTTTCCTTTTAGAGGAAGTTAAATGGTTTTTGGGTGAGTTTTTATGATTGCTGAGTCTCCTTTGATACTTCCAGAGTCTGTATACATCCCTGTTTCTGACTAGAGACATTTTTTTAGGGTAATTTTTTTTTTTAAGAATGCTCTTGTCATTGCATTTTTGATTTTTTGTTTTGAGATTAGTGCATTAGATTTATTTTACCTTAGTGCTTTGCTTGAGTGCTGCTTGTGTGTGCTTGCAGAGTCTGGGGGTTGTAGAATCATTCTTTTGCTTTTTATATCTCATTTTATTTCAAAAAATCCAAAAATATTTGCTTATCATCATGCATTGCATTTTGCATTTTGCATAGTACTTGCACTAGATTTGCTTTGGAGTATTAGTCAGGATTTCATATAGGAAAGTTTGCATTTATCATTTGAAGAGAATTGTGCATTTCATGTAGTAGCATACCCTGTTTTCATGGACACAATGCATTTGCATTGATTGTTATGTGTGCATTTTACTTCATGTTGTGTCATAACACCATTAGTTGCATGGCCATATCCATATTTTGAGTAATAAAGCCAATTAAAATCAATGCTTAATTAAAATGAACTACACTATTTTATTTGATAGGGTTCACCAACAAGATTAGGTTTTAGGGTCTTGGAATAGTTCATTGTGAGTAAATTCTCCAAGACCACTAAACAACAACATGAATGTGTCTGTCCAGGTGAGTGTGTGAAATCCTTGGTATAACCAGTGTTTCTCAGGATCCTCCTCTCAAAAGGGAGTTAAGCACAAGGCAGTGTGAGCGGTTATTGATTGGGATGACCCATAGTCATAACTGAGTAGCACCAGAGATATTTCCAGGATTGTATTCATATCTGGGGGCTCTTTTGAGAGTTTCAGGCTTTGCTACCCTACCCATACGGTCAATCTCGCCTGCGACTGTCCACCTGAGCATTGATTATATTGAGGTGACCTTAGTGGCCTTACCTAGGATATCGAGGGGGTACTTTGCAGGGGTTATTCTGCAGGTGTCCTGGCTAGGTTGGGGTCGGACAGCACATTCGATTTACGCGTTGAAGCTGAGGGCCACAATAATTGGTTATGTACCTCCACTTGTTGTGTATGGGAGTCTCAAGCCTCTCCTAGGCGAGACATACCTGCTTCATTCGGGAGCTCACTAACCCTACCCTTGATTTTTTGTATTTGGATTTAGATTTTATTGGTGATTGCTCTATGCATGATAGCTTGCCTAGGGTTTGTGTAGATAGAGGGTCTTTTATATTTTTTTGAGTCATTGTGGATTCGGGTGCGGCTCCTCGCCGTTCTCATCGTTTAGTAGGACTTACGCCTTCTACATCTCCTCCTCCTTTGGGAGAGAGAAATAGACAGTCCAGGAGGACTACTTCGCACATTGATTCACACACCATGGGATACCATATTGAAGGAATTCTTGAACCACCTTCTGCCATTCATGTGGAAGATGGGGAGTTTACTCCTAATTATGATCCTTCACCCGACTTGACTAAGTTAGGTCCTATGATTTATGAGATAGGAACCTTTCATGATAGACCTACTTACTCTAGGGTTGATTCCCCATTGGCGCATCGCTGGTATGGAATGCCGGAGGATGATGAGACTCATTTCGAACCCATAAGCACTAGTTATGGTAGTTATGGTTTGTCTGGTTTTCCTACACATGATTTAGTATTTCATGTCGAATCTGAGTTTGAACCTAGCACTATGCCTAGGGGCACTCTCATTCCTTACCATGTAGAGAGGTTTGGGAGCACTAGTCACATTGCACCTTCCATCCCGGTGGTGGAAGCTACATCACATATTCCTCCTAGGTCTAGGGTTAGTGATCCTATTAGGATACTAGATCCAAGATGAGTGACTATAGGGAATAGTACATACTTAATTACATAGATCCCTTCGTCCTCTGTCCCTGGTTCTTCGAATGTTCACCCTCCACCTCATTCACGTGGTCCTTCGGGCCGGAACGTTGCTACGAGTCAGGTACGTACTACGGTTACTAGACCAATTGTGTCTTAGGCTTACATACCACCCGTTTCTTCGGGAGGTTATGTTCATACTTTTAGAGGTCATGTTACTACTTCCGGAGTGTATATCCCTACTTCTAGTATGTATATTCCTACTTCCATAGCATATATTCCTACTTACGGAGTTTCTCATGGGACATCGCATGCGATGACTTGTGGACCTTATTATGGGAGGCAGTATGGACAGGGTTCTTCACCTTATGGATGTGGGTATCAACAACCCACTTAATCTCAAAATTATGGCTTTGTAGCTCCAAACAGTCAGGGTACACCACACTATGGTGCTTCCATGCCACCCTATATGGGTCAAACAGGAGGAGGGCACTATGGCCAAGGCCATGGTGGTAATAAGACCTATGTGAATCAGAAATATCAGGGAGCAGTCCATCGACCTCATCATTCTAGGATCCCTTTCCTCGCAACACTGAATCTTCCTGACTTATCGAGATTGACGAACGATCCTATAGCTCATGACCCAGCTTGGCCGACTGTCCCTACTAAGCTTCCCTCGGACATACCCAAGTTCGAGGGAAAACCAGGAGAGGATCTGAGCGAACATGTTACTACCTTTCACCTATGGTGCTCTTCGAATTCCTTACATCAAGACTCAATCCGTTTGAGACTATTTCAAAGCACCTTTATAGGGCCTGCCGCGAAATGGTATATAGAGCTACCTAGGGGAGAATTCGCTTTGTTCGATGACCTAGCAATGACTTTTCTTAACCACTTCCAGCTACCAGTGCGTTATGAAGTTTGTACTGAACTCTTGTTGACATTTTAGTAGGATAAAGCCACACATATCTCAGATCATATCTAAGAGTGACGTAGACGGAAGAGGTTAATTAAAGCCTTTTAACCGTCGGAATTCCTCCTCGAATGGTTCCTTAAGTCATTATTGCCGTATATAGCGAAGGATGTTTCTACATCCGGAGTGAAAAATGAGGAACAAGCCATTTTTGGGGCACAGGAGCTAGATTTGATCTATGCTCAGTCCGGTTTGTTATATGAGATCATTCCCAATGCTCCGTGTTCTAGTTTCGACCCCAAAGTTAAACCTGGACCACATGCCGATGGCATTGTGGGTTGTGCGAGTGCTAAACCTGCGGATTCGGTTGCAAAACAAGCTAGTCAATTGTCACTCAACCAATCTGCTTCGGGACAAGCCACGACTTCGTCTCAACCCGCCCAAACGGCGAGTGTGCTTTCAGTACAATCGTCGAACCAGAAGGGTAACCAGCAGCCCGGATGGAATAAAAAGAAGGGTAAGAATAATCGTAAGGGTGGGAATAGGAACGAAAATGCTAGTAATAATGGCAAAAACGCCCGTGATACTGGGGGGGACAAGCAAGCTACACATAAGGTTAAGTTTCCTTGCAAGTTGTGTAAGGACGATCACCTCACTTACTTGTGCCCTCGTATCGATGAAGCCTAGATATTCTTAGCACAGGGCCCAGCTGTGCTAACTAACCCTTTACCTCACAATCAAAATATGAACTTGAGGACCCATGATCAGTCTAGTGGTGATCAAGATCCACCGGAGGGTAGTGGTCATGGTTGCATTAACATGGTACGTGCTATGAAAGTTGTGACCCATGCGAAGGACTATGGTTCATCACAACCCAGCCCAGGAAAGGAACCTGATCCACCAGGGTCTCCTTTGCATATTGAGAAACCTGTGGATAAATCTGAAGTTGCACCTCGCATTCCTAAGGGATTCCTTAAGCGTTCGGGGCACAATCCTAATGCCTGAGCCGCACAGAACTATTCAGTTGTCGAGGATTTGGGCCACACTCCTTATGCAATGTCTGCATTGGAAGTGCTTCAGAGTTGTCCTTCACAAAGGAAGGCTTTGCTTTTTTCCCTTGGTGTGAATGATGATAATTCTTCCTCCGTGATTAAATTTGAAACCACAGGACTTCAGCCTCGCTTGCCTTACTATGTGTCTCTTTTGATTCACATAGAATGTCTTAACATGACCGTCAAGCACACTGTGATTGACGAAGGCGCTGCTACTTCTGTGATGTATTTATCGTGTTGGAAGGGTTTAGGTTCCCATGAGTTGTCTAAGTCTACGACCATGTTAACTGCATTCGATGGGAGATCATTTAGGCCACACAGGATTCTCCCTTCCCTTACGGTCCATTTGGGAGGGAAGACTATTGTGATAGAGGTCAAGGTGGTTGATGTGCCCCTTGACTACAATCTCTTGCTGGGTAGGAATTGGATGTACAGTATACAAGCCGTTGCTTCTTCCCTATTTCGCGTTGTATGCTTTCCATTTAACAGGAATATAGTCATGATTGATCAAACGACATTCAAGAATCCATCAGTTACCGCATCCTGGGGAGCTTCGATCCCGATTATAGAGCACTCTCAGCCGACAACTGGGAGTGTGGGCATGGGCATGTATCCATCCCTCATGGAAAGCTTTAGTTGCCCTACACCTATCCTTATGATAGGGTCTAGTTCCGATGAGGCTTCAACATCTATGAGATCGATGTCTTTTCGCACGAGTCATATGGAAGATCCTTGGATTCTTCCTACACCGAGCACTCCGAGTGAGCCCATCATGACGGACGTGCCATTACCTGTGTCTATGGTAGCTTATTAAGATAATCTTGAGTGTGTTGCAGAGCCTAGTCCTTCCTCTTCGCGAATGAAGTGGGAGGACCCTTATGTGCTGCTGACATGGGCAGTGCAGTCCTCTCACGCACGCAATTTTCTTGATAGTGTTTTCCCTTCAGATGAAGCGATTATTGAGGCCATGTCGGGAGTTGAGCCACCATGGGAAGAACTCCATCATAGATCTTATTTTCTTCCCGAGCTTGACCACTTGGAGTGTGAGGACTTTAGGGCAGTTCTTAGTGAGAGAGTTGGTAGTCCTATGGTTCCATTAAGCTCTCCTGGTCTGATGGCTGATGGAAACATGGAAAACATATCTTCAACGATTCCTATCAATATCTCTCGTGATCCTGGCAGGATAGAGAATGTCTATATTGGGGCAGAATGTTCCCATGCTGAGATTCTAGAGTACATCGAGCTGTTTAAAGAATTTCATGATATCTTTGCTTGGTCTTACGATGAAATGCCAGGAATCAACCCTCGCATTGTCGAACACAAGATTAAGACTTATCCCAATGCTAAGCCTGTTCGACAATGCTTGCATGCGGTGAATCCTAGGAAAGCACTCGTGATTAAGGCAGAGATAGAGAAATTGTTGAAAGGCAGTTTTATCTATACCATTCCCTTGACGAAGTGGGTTTCAAACCCCGTTCTAGTTGACAAGAAGCAGGGAGCGATCCGCATATGCACTGATTTCTGTGATTTGAATCGTGCCTGTCCTAAGGACAATTTCCCCACACCATTTATTGATCAGATTGTGGATGAGTGTGCGGGTAGCGAGGTTTTTTCCTTTTTCGGATATAATCATATACAAATTAAACCTAAGGACCAACATAAGACTGCATTTATTTGTCCTTGGGGAACGTTTGCATATCGAAAAATTCCTTTTGGACTTAAGAACGTTGGAGCTACTTTTTAGTGGGCAATGACCTTGATCTTCCATGATCTCAAGTCGATTATCAAAGTATTTTTGGATGACCTTGCTGCTCATTCTCTAATGAGAATGCACCATTCTTATCACTTGATATTGGTATTTGAAAGATGCTGCCATTATTTGGTTAGGTTAAATCCTCATAAGTGCATCTTTTGTGTGAAGTCAGGTCACTTATTAGGATTTATCGTTTCTAAAGAGGGTATAAGAGTTGACCCTTTGAAGGTTGAGGCAATACTTCAGTTGTCTCCCCCAAAAAATATTCGTCATCTTCAATGTCTACAAGGCATGGCAAACTTCTTACAGAGATTTGTTGTCAATTTTTTCAATTTGACTAGAGGCTTCATGCATCTTTTGAATAAGGACACCACCTTTTGTTGGGATGAGTGAGCCCAGGAGTCCTTTGATGCGCTCAAGCGAGCCCTAGCATCGGTCCCGGTGATTAGTCCCCCATACTATAGCCGCGATTTTCTACTTTATGTGGCCGCGTCCACGGAGATGGTTGGTATGGTTTTGGTTCAATAGGATGAGGAGCTCCAAGAGCATGTCATATACTATCTGAGCCAGAACCTTATTGACACAAAGATTCATTATTCTCATGTTGAGAATCTTCTTTTAGCTACCGTACATGCAGTTCAACGGTTGAGACATTATATTCTCCTTCGCCAGACCTTGGTTGTAGCCCATGTCAATCCATTTCAATTCGTCCTCACTCAAAGGATGATTGGGGGAAAATATAATAAATGGATTGTCATCCTACAGGAATTCGATCTCGAGTTTGTTTCGGCAAAGTCAAAGAAATCGTTAATTTTTGCAGAGCTTATATCGGATTTTCCAAGCGAGGCCGAGGAGTTGGTTTGTGAAGATACGTTTTTTGATGAACACATCTTCTTAATCTCAACTTTAGACCCATGGTATGGGGATATCATTATATATATATAAACATTGAAGGTCCCTACTCACCTCTCATGGGATGAACGATGACGATTACGTCACGTGTCTAAGAGATACCTCATAGTGGATAACACTTTGTACCGCCGTGGGGTAGATTCCATTTTACAACATTGTTTAACTCATGATGAGGCTGAGGTAGTGCTAAATGATTGCCATGGAGGGGTGTATGGTGGTCATTTATCTGGGCTTTCTACAGCCCAAAAAATCTTAAGAGCGGGTTATTTCTGGCCGTCGATCTTTAAAGATTTTGTTGATGCGGTCAAGAGGTGCCACCTTTGCCAGGTGTTTGCACGTAATATGCTCTCGAAACCTGCCCTATTACATCCCATCATCACCGCCAGTCCCTTCACTAAGTGGGGGCTTGATTTTATGGATTGCAACCTAGCTTGAGCTGGGGGGCATCATCATATCATAGTGGCTGTTGATTACTTCACGAAATGGGATGAGGTTATGCCTACAATTAAATTTGACGGTGAGACAGCTGCGCACTTCATATTCAACTAGAGTATTACTCGGTTTAGGATTCCAAAAGAGCTTGTCACTAACCATGGCTCGCACTTTCAGAATCGTATGATGGAAGAGTTGGCATCCAATCTAGGGTACAAACAAGAGCATTCCTCCTCTTACTACCCTCAAGCGAATGGATAGGTAGAAGCAGTGAATAAATCACTCAAATCCATTCTCCAACGAACCATCGCACAGAGTAAGAATAATTGGCACATTATGTTATATCCTGCTTTGTGGGCATATAGAACTGTTTTTAAGACTGCCACGTGTTTTTCTCCATATCAACTGGTACATGGAGTGGAGTTGTTATTGCCGATTGAATGCAAGATTCCTTCTTTGAAGCTAGTCATAGAACTATTACTAGACACTTCACCATTGGAGGAGCATTTGGTCCACCTTGAGCAACTTGATGAGCAACGTCGAGATGCCCTGGTGGATCTAGAAGTAAATAAACATCGCATAAAGGTCTAGTACGATAAGTCTGTCTGTCCAAGGAGGTTTATTGAGGGAGACTTGGTCCTTTTGTGGGATCAACCGAAGGAACCCTTGGGGGCAGGAAAGTTTAACCCCATGTGGAGTGGTCCTTACGTCGTCAAACGTGTGTTAGAGAAGGGTGCTTATGAGTTAGTGGATTATGAAGGAACGGCCTTGGAGGAGCCTAGAAATGGGCTCTATCTCAAGAAGTACTATGCATGATTTTCAGCCAAGGCTGGTTATTGTATATTATTGTACAGTTTTGCATAGTTAGGTATTTTTCTTATCATGATCAGGTTTGTGATTAGTTTCCGTTTCTTTTGGTAGATGTCAATGGAATCTTCCACCTACATAGGATTCACGGATGGTGCGAGCCGTCACACTCAACACTCAGCCTCTACTGCTTTGGTGATTTATACTCCTATGGGTCAAGTAATGTCTTCAGGAGGCGTATGTTTGCAGCCATCTTCAAACAATGTGGCTGACTATAGTGTCGTTATTGAGCTTTTACGAGATGTCATTTCACATGGTGTTCTTTCTCTTGAGGTACGTCTTGATTCGGAGTTAGTAGTGTCATGGCTTAATGGTTTGCACCATGTTAGAGATCCGATGTTATTAAGAAGATTCTTACATGTGAGATTATTAGAACAACAATTTGATAATATTACATACATACATATTCCAAGAATTAATAATCAAATTGCTGACTCATATGCTAACTACGTGTTAGATTGCCATTTGTTTCATACACAATAAATTCATCACAAACACAAATTTTTACACATGTAAATAAATAAACCGATCATCATAAAAAAAATTATATAACATCCAAAATGTGGTAATACATAGTGTCATGATACAAAAATGGGGCTCTCGAGCCACCAAAATATAATACACGGTAATACAAAATGTGTCACTCCCAGGTCTCTAAGACTATGGAGGAGGAGGGGGGTTGTGATCATGGAAGGTCACTACGGCTCTGGCTAGCCATCGGAATAATCACACCCATGCTCGTGGTACACCCACCACTTGGCGCTGCATAGCCTCAGGCAAGTCCTCAACTTGCGCCATGGGAACTCTGTGTGTTAGCCTAACAAAGTTGGTATGAATGCTTTGGAGCGTCCATTCCGCATCCACACTCGTGATATCATCTCCTCTTCCCCTCTGTCTATGACGAGGGAAGCCTTCAGGCCGCCGTGGTCCCACATCTACATACAAATGGTAGATGTCACTATGTATTGTCACACAAAAAATGTCTTTTGATAACATATAATCATAAAACACAAAAAAAATTAATTAACTCAAAAATTTAAAGAGAGGGTTGAGATTCATTACCTATGTCACCGTATGCCAATCCTGGTGGTAGCGGCATGTCTGGGTCCCCCCGAAAATCTATCCCCACATAGGGTAGTCATCAATGGCAACTATCTGTTGTCGCCACCATGGAAAGAAATCTACTGGATAGGGGTTGGCCACCCTACCTCCCCCCAGTCTGCGCATCACATCTGCCCAATGCCGTTGGGATAGATCTTGAACCCCATGAAAAGGAACGTCAACTCTGGGGCTCAATCCTGGAACACGCTCGAAGAAAAACGTGCTCAATATGCTGCTGAAATCGATGTTCCGCACTTTTCCCACCTTACACTCACTGAGCTAATGTTTCATGTTGCTCAGTAGTGTAGTGATCCAGTCATAGACCGTGGGTCTCATGCACTCCACTGCATAGAACATCAGAGGCCGCGAGGCCTGGTGGAGTGAATCCAAGCCTGCTATCCTGCCCAATGTCAATAGAAAGGCCTTTAGTCCCAGCACCTGTATAGAGTTGGTTGGGACTTGACTCCCCACCTTCTCTGTGTATGGATAGTAGTACACCACAATGTACTCATCAATAATCAGGCCACCTCCGTGCCCATCGCGAGAACGAAGGTTCACTACTTCCCCCCATCGGTAAAGTCCAGTAATAAATTATATGTCCTCCACCTCTATGGTGAGGGACATCCCATCTATCTAGAAGGACTCAGAGTCTGGATCCCAGTAATCCACCAGCATCTGCAATAGTCTTGGTTTGGCCCTCAAGCCACCAAGACACCAAAACTTGTAGAGTCCACATGTGCGTAGAGCTTGTTGAGCCATTAAATCGGCCATTACCGCCTTCTCTACATCACCATGTTCACGCTCTCTCCATTCTAGGACCATCCTGCATAAAAAATTACAAGTTTTCCCATTAGATTGCTTAAAAAATCTCATAGAGCGACCGCATACACGACTGTTTGCCAAACAGTCATGTATGTACTAGGGTTTGTGGGAATTTTCCACATATAGCCAGCCCTATACGTGGAAAAACCCTCAATTTCTGTGTGGGCCACAATGCCCTTTTTAGATTGACCTAGAAACCTCAAATGACCATGGAATTTGATAAAAATTGCATTGAAATGGAAGAGAAGAGCATGGGTAAGTACCTGGAAGAAATGGTAGTGGATTTCGCCGGCTGGATCTCCTGGAATTCGCTGTTGAAAATCTGAGCTCAATTGGGTAAAAATTTCAAATGTTTTATAATGTTTTGAATTTTCTACTATTTATAGAAATTTTTCAAATTTTTTCAAATTTTTACCCCCTTTCCTATAGTTTGGACTATTTCTAATCATTTTGGACCGTTTTTGACCTAATTCTTGATGTAGGAGACCTTTTTGAGTGCCGTTTCATCTGTTGGATTGAACCGTTCGTACCGATCTTAGGTACAATGTCTAAATTGGCATATAGGTTAGGTTTCATCACCATTTGCATTTTGCATGACCTTATGACCATTTCATTGTAGCCTTAGGTATGAACCCACTCTATTATGTCACAGAACCTTCTTGCTATTTTAGAAGTGGCACAGTATGAGTGGTAGAGCTTGACCTTACATGGGTACCCTAGTTAGAACCTTATCTACATTTGGTGCCCATGCTGACCTTTTGTCCTTTAGGGTGTGGGAGTCCGTTGTGTAGTATTGCCATGACATTTCTCAAGAGCCTCATACTCCTCTTGATCTTTTGCTGGCCTATTTCCCTCAGGACTCCCTTATGTCAAGTTGTAATTGCATTAGCATGAGCTTTTCTTGACTTATTGAGCTTTATTCCGGCTTCCCTGACATTGCATTTCAGCCATATAGCCCGAGCTTGTCTCATGTCTAGCCATGCAGAGCCATTTTATATATCCTTTACAGCTTGATTCCCTTTTTTACTGGGAGGGGATTTTCCCTCGAGTGTCGATATCCTACACATGTGTCCTTGCATTGAGCATAAGTATGTTCCACTGCTTGAAACTAGTTTGTTTTCCCCTATGGCACTTGTCTCCTCCTAGTCTATAACTATAAAGTAGTTTTATTCTTTTTCAAGCTTTTTAAATATTTGAAAAAGTCCAAAAAAAATTTAAAAACCAAAAATCCGGACAAGGAAAGATGTTATCTTTGGAAGCTGTCGAGTCGTGTCACCTTCAAATAGAGCACTGTATATTACATCCATTGGTTGGGTTTATAGTTTGACTTTAGGAGTTGTACTCGTTTATTTGAGTTTATCTCCACCGACTGGTTAAGCTTCTAGTCCCCATGGAGCCTCTGTCGATGCCTCCTGTGTCGCAGAGATGTCCCAGTTTGTATATCAAGTCTATGCTGCCTTTATTCAATCACCATACGTCGTTATGCTCTTGTTCGAAGGAAGTTGAAACCTGAGTCGGCCATTCCTCAGTTATCTTGACTTTGCATGTCAGCCATACCCGATACAGTTACTAGTTCGTGCACCTTATGATCGAGTCCTTCCACATTATACATCTTTGTTGAGTAACTCATGTTGGATGATGGGGGATTCCTTAATGCCCTCCTTCCAGCGGATTTCATCCCATCGACTTCAAATCATTTATTCTAGGATTGGAATCTAGAGTCATTTTGAGTGCCTTGAGACTTGTAGTCATCAATGGCAGGTTCTCTTGCCATTGACAGTCTTTGGAAATACATCAATGTCCCCTGATCGATGGATTCTCTCAAGTGTTTGACATCAACACATTTATTCACACTTATTAGTTTGCACTCTAGTACCTTGAAAATACACGTTCCACGAAATGCAGAAGCAGAAGGGCAGAAGCGGAAATGCGGAGGTGGAAGATGAGAAGTTTTGATGAAGAAAGTTGGAAGATCCACGTTCCATTTTTTTCTAAAGGTGGAAGCGAAAGGGAGGAAGAGGAAAGGAGGAGGACAAAAAAGACATAAATTTGGTCCTAGAAAGGTGCAAGTCTATTAACCATGATCGAAAAATCCTACGCCATCCCTGATATCAGATCAATGGTTGAGGATGAATCCAAAGTAAATCAACACCGCGGAAAGCTAAAGGCAGAAAGGAAAATATTTGAAATCGATAATATGGATTTTTGGTTATGAAAAGTCAGAATCCCGTCTTTTGCTTTTTTCCAGCCCACATATTTACCTCAGATCAATGGTTGTGAAGGTCTCTATCTGAGATCAACAGTGCAGAAAAGGGGAACATGTACATGAGATAAGTAGTTCTCCTGATATGAAAGATTGGGTAGACCCAACAATTTTCAATGGCTCAGATCAAAGTTAGAAGGATATATATGGTGGATATTGATGTCACTGAAATACTTGCACACTCAAAGTCAGAGAAGGCCTGTGCGATGGAAAACGTGCATAAATGGCGTGTCTTTTTTCCATTGGATATCGAGCTCGGAGTTTGGGAGTACAAAGGTCACTTTATGGAGAGCGATGGTGCATTTTTCAACGGTGGTTATCAAATATTGAATCAGATCAACTGTGAAAAAAAATTTCGCTGATATAACTTGCATGGATGAAAGAACTTTTCATACTTGCGAAATGGTTTAAAGGTCCACAAGTTTCCATTTCTAGGATGGAATATCGGGAATGTATCTATGATGGAGAGTGATTCTAGTGATTCAACATGCATGGAAGATAATATATTTCGAGGTTGCAAAATTTAGTAGACCCCGCACTTTTGAACAGCCAGGATCTAAGCAGATGAAGATCGACGGTCCAGAACGATTTCGATGGGTGAATATGCAGGCACGAAGGAAACCATTGCATACCATCAAAGCTGCTCTGAAATGTCATTATCATCAAGTGAGCCTGAGTCCCTGCTATAAAATTTCCCCAATTAATCCATCATTCCTGTCCCAGCATGATTTCCTATTTTGTTTATGATCATGGTGAATCTGCCAGATCATGGAATTTGTTAGGATTTTGATTCCTACGTGTAACTGAATTTGGCCCTGTTTCGAGGTTGGTATTAGGAGCCTATGATACTATAAATATACCCTCAATAGAGGATTACAAGGTTGGAACCTGTGAGGTTCTGGGTTATTTATTTTGACATATTCCCTTAATAATGAATCTACAGAGCTGAATGTTGGCCTGTTACTGCAAAGATTCTTGTGTATATCGTAGTTACAGTCTGTATTTTTCCTTCTTGTGTGCATGTCTTTCTGTTTAACTTGGCATTATGTTTTCTTCATATATGGAATGAGTGTATAATAGTTCAGAATTCATATTGTTATGATCCGACTATTGTTTTCAAGTATTCACCAATCTTTCTTAACAAAGTTGATGCATAATTCATCCCCTTGATGCTCTGTATTGATGGACTGTCATTCTTTCTTCTTTACACCAGACCAACAACATTTTGACTGTAACCGAGTGCTACCTTGCCTTTATATATTTTCACCTGCAAACTGTAATGCAATAAATGAATATTTGTGACTCCATAGCCTAATGTATGCTTATCTTGTTTCAACCACAAACTTAATCTGAATTTTGTTTTGTTTTTATATCTGGCCCTATTATAAATTTGTGGGAGATCCCTCTCTAGAAAGGAAGAAGCCAGTTCCCTTTCTTAAATCGCTTCTATTGTTACCTTGGGATTTACCCTCCATAACCTAGGGTACATGAGTGATAACACCTTCATTTAACCATTTGTTCTAGGGTAATAGGATAAGCTAAGGTACAATTGGGTAACTTGAATATGAAACAAATATTGTTATAAATTGATAATGAATGTGGTGTTATAAAGAAAGGATATATGTTTTTCATTAATGTAAAAGACGAGGGGAGACTATAGATAGAGATTGCAAGATGAATATTGTTGAAAATATTGTTTTTGGATGCCTAGTTTAGATACCATATATTTGAAGAAATTTTACTCTAGATAACTATCTCAAATTGGAATATATGGGTTATATGGTTGGAATATTATTCTGAGATATTTCCAATGGTATATGAAACTCCCTCTAACTCCATGGGAATGAGGAGATATGAAATAATTTGTAAAGTCAACCTAACCGTAATCTTAGGTCGGCCCTTCCAGAATGTTGAACAATTTTATGTTGGCCCAAAAAGTGATTTTTGAAGAGTATAATAGAAGGATGTGCTCATTTATTCATTCATTCATCTAATGATGGAGCTTTGAAAATAGTGCATACTTGTGGCAGAGGAAGGTCTTTTAGGGTTTGAATATGGATTTGAATATGTTTTCTCAGTTTTTGAAGATATTCTTGATGAAATTATTTTGAAGGTTTTTCAAAAGTGGTCAAAGGAAGAAGGCGCACCTTATGAAGAGGAAGAGAGGTTTTCTTGTAGAAGTTGAAGTTAAGAAAAAGAAGAGATGTTTCCTTGCAGAAGTTGAAGTTGTACATAAACTAAAGACTATGTAAAATTTGAAGTTACATAGAAGTTGAAGACTGTTGAAACTGCATAGAAACAATGCAAATTTAAGGACTATGCAGTAGTCATGATTGTCTTGTGTAGAACAGAGCTTGACACTAAATATTTTCTTGCGCAAAGCAAAGTATGACATACCAGAGTGTGACAGGTATGTTTTTGTGCAGTACATCAACACAAAATTTATGGTTGCTTTGCGATGTGCATGAAATTAAATGGGTGAATAGGAGTTAGAGTTTCTTCGTGTAGTGCAGCGCAAGAAGGTACATTGGTGTACAAAAGTTAGAATTGTTTTGTAGCACAAAATTAAAATTGTTGCACGTTATTCAAATGTGTTTTGTGAAGTGCAAGACACATTAGGCAAGTTGTTGCGGAAGAAAAACTTGAAGCAGCAATGTGCATGCATGGTTTTTAAACAAGAATGACTTGGGTGTTTTTTTCTCAAAATTAATAATATGATTCCTTTGAAAATTTAAAAGCTTTTAAAGCTTCAGTTGAAAATGATACTGGCATGAAAATAAAATTTGTAAGGTCATATAATGGCGCAATATTATTTGTGCATGAAGAATATTTGAAGGTATGGATTGATTATTCCAAGAAGGAAATTCAAGATTGTAATGCATGGGTGCATAAATATCATCCAACCATTCGCTAGGGTTTGCATGCCAATTAATATGTCTTGCTATTATTATGCTAGGCATATGGCCAGTTCATTATAGTGATTACAACTAATTATTATTCTCTATTTCTCTGTGTTCTCTCTTATCAGTCAATCTACTATTGTGATGTAAACTATTCTCTGCAAATCTATCTAATATACTCATAAAGAATTGCTGGGTTTTTCATCCTTTATATTAAGAGCGTTTTCCCAAGTTATATCTTGTCTCATGTGGATGAATGTTTTATGTTGATGATTTGATTCTGTGTTTCAAGTATTCAGAAATTTATTGTTAAAAGTTTCAAAGTTTGAATATATTAATTATTGTTCAAAAAATTAACAAAAAATTAGCTTTACCTGGCCTTTCTAAGCTCTATTGGGTCTTTCATGTGTATTTCTTGAATAAAGTGCTTGCGCCCAATTGTAGAGTTCAAACTAGCATTCTATAATTCTATGAGGTGGGTTCCTTTTAGTTGTTGTATGATCTCGTTTTGGAAAAACATGGTAATTGTTTTCACTAACATACATAAGGGATACACATCCTGAAAATAATACATGGGAATCAATAGAGATTCTCCACCAATTTTATCATATCCAATCTTGAGGATTAGGTTGCTTTGTAGGGAAGGGGGGGGGGGGTCATATTAGGTTCCCACCCTAACTCCCTTAGTTAGTGGATAGGTTGTTACATAACACATCGAGGGACATATTTATCAAATAATTCCTCCAATGTAGTAGAGTGTGAAATCAATAAATGTAATTGGGCTTATTAAAGAAGGTCTTATATTTTAGCAGTAGAATGTGTTATCAATAAATGTAATTGGGCTCATTAAAGAAGGTCTTATATTTTATTGGTTGAGGCCTCAATAATGGAGGTTCATTAGATGGTGAAGGTTTTGGTCAATTAGAAACTATATAATTAGTTTTTATGTAATTAGTTGTTAAGTGATTATTATTGTATTTAGAACTTTGATGTTCATGTTTCCCCCTTCAAGAATAATTGTACATTGCATTCAATTATGAATATTAATAAGGTTTTCTTATGTTGTTATTTCACAATGTTATTTCTAATTATTTTATTTCCATAACAATTGATATGACCCAAGGGGGGTCATAGATAGTGTTAAATGTATATAATACCAGCATAGATCCATCATCTAGATCTATTAAGCACAGAGAGGGATCCAATTTCTTGAGGTGTAAACTTTTTTTAGATGTGTAATTTTTATTTTATGACTCGACGTGAATTTTTTAATTACTTTCTATTTTTGATAAGTTATGAGCCAACATGAATGTTTTATTTTTTTTTTAAATCTTTTGTAATGTGGCAAATGTGACAACATCTCTCCCCTATTGGGTTGAAGGAACCTCACTACTCGCAGTGCAAATGACCAAGGGGGACATGTTGGGGATAAATACATATATAATTATTGTCCTAATGAAGGTGCTTCAAGTGTAATGAGTAGAAATGTATATATAAAGGAAATTTAGTCATTGTTGAGGGACATATGAAAGGATGGAAATTCTTTGGGTAATTGGAGAAGGATCTCCTCTTATTTAAGGAGTTATTGTGTAACTTATATTTATTATATATATTGAAGTTATGCTCCATGTTTACATTTATGTACATGGTGTGTACTCTTGTATATTATGATAAAAAAATATATTTTATTCTATTTTTCTTTGACAAATTTTCAGCTAATAAGGAACAACGCAACTGATGAAATTTACAAATTCTTGATATTCTAGCTAAATTATTTTTTTAGTTGCTCGTTCTACAAAGGGTGGGGCTTCTAGGGTCCTAATGGAAAATGAGTGTCATGCATTATAGCTCACTAATATTTCATGGAACCATCCAAGGATGATAAACTATACACTTAGCCATACTACCCAATTCCTTGGTAATCATTAGTGGATTTATATGCCTAAACTTTATTACATTAAATTATCAATCTAGAGTTTGTAAACCTGTGAAATTCTAGGAACAATATATGTAGAATTAGATTATATGTAGTATGATCTACTTAACATTCTTGATGCATATTTTACTTATGCTTAAACTTGTGAAGTCAACTACATAAAAATAAATGAAACACATCACACTTCATAAATCAAAAGCAAGGTTAATCATTCCTAGCAATGGTCATACACTTGGAACCAATCATGTTCTTGGATAAGGACCCTATTGTCACTAGGTTGTCTTCCTATATGATTTCCATCAACTATTTTTTTCCATTGTTAGAAAGATTTGTTAAAAGAAAACAAACTTGCACAAAGGAAAATAATTGTTATGAAAAGGAAATGCACTTGCAGAGAACAGATAAAGATGATCTATACTAATTAGCTCTCCATTCTTGATGCAAGAGCATCCTTCTCTCCATTCAAATTCCAAGTTAAATGTTGGATCAAGCTTAGAAGGGGTCTTCAATTCTGAATTGATTGTCTTTGAACCATCACATTATAAATAAACCAATGTTTTATTTTATTCTAGATAGATGGTGAGTCACTAAGAGAATGAGTGAATCATTGGGTCAATTGATGAGTCATTGTAACGAAGCTCTCGTCTAATGGTAGTGATTCATGAGAAAGGTTTGAGGATTTTCTATAATTAGGATTAGTTAGCAGAATATTAGGGAATATTGAGTGGATTATGGATCTGAATTGGAATGGTTCATGAATGTTTTTGTATATATATATGTAAGCATGCGAGGCATAGATAGAAGACAGAGAGAAAAGGAGTAATGGAGAGAGAGATACAGAGGTCGGTAGGGCCTTTAGGAATTAAGTAGGTCCAATTAAAGATGAATCAGGCCTAAGGAGATCAGAACGCAGGTTCTGTTATAGCTGATTTTACCACTCTAGGTGAATCACACTTGTATGGCCTTTCCCCTGTTAAGCTGCAGACTCCTTAGACCCCTTGGACCATTTTTTGTCCTTTGATGTTTCCTTGACCATCCCTAAAAACATGTGTAAATTGCTATAAGCGAATTTTAAACCTCTAATCACGTATATACACGGGTTTGACCACTAAAACCGCGTACATCGGGATGTGTACAAAATCCAAATCCTTTTGGAGTTTTCCTTGACATGGATCCGACTCACTTGACTCCTGGCCTTCCATATTCCTTGAGATCGCTCAGATTTGACCTTTTGATTACCCCTTTGAAAAGCGATATAAGGACCTCTTTGGTACATTGAACGCATAAGAGAGAATTGAGAGCAACGAAACTATAGTCCATTGTTGCCGGAACTTGTGCTTGAGTTTGCATCCCTTTGTCCCTTGGAGCACTTTTGTGTTCTTCCCAAGCTTTCCTTTTTCTTATGAGCTTGCTATCGAGAGATGGAGGATTGAGGTGGTGGAGGCCCAAGTGGGGGATTCAGTTTCTCCGATTCACAGACGTGCCGACAGAGGTTGTATTCATTGTAATCTCTAATTTTATATTAGTAGAAATATCTTTTCCTGTCCAATAAAGTATGTTTGAATGAATATTTTATCCATGGGATGATTTCAAATGCTTATACATTGTTGATTATATATGCTAGAATAGATCTAACACCAATATATATAGTATGCTTGTATTGTTTACTTGTTGTTGAGGAAGTAATCTATCAATTCAAGCTGAAGTTGGAAAGCTCAATGGGGATCTACTTCAACCGTCCGAAATAAGGTATGAGGTCTGATCCTTTAGTATTAGATCTTTAATTTCTATTGCATGTTGGAAAGGATTGATTTATGGAGTCAAGCTGTCTATTGTGGTACCCCAAGACATAGGAATTTCTCTCCGTAACAGGTTCTGAAACAAATTTGTATGTACAGTTTCATTGTGTGAACGAAAAAAATCCTATTTCGGCATAATCTTTGTGTGTGTAAATTCAATTATGTTTGAGTGTGTGACTTAATTAATTGAATGTTTGGTTAAATTATGTGTTAATGAATGATAATATTGAGTGTAAATTCAAGGTTTCTCAATGTGAGTAAAACAAAGATCGATTGATCGATTCTCTAATCAATTGAAGGAAGAATTTGATTATTAAGACTTCCTGAATGGGTTTTATCACAAATTAACCTTATTGCAGGTTCAGGATCTGAATATCAATCAGTGCAAGGATCGATAATAATTAAGGTTTAAGTTTGCATAGGTTGAATGGTCGAGATCGTCGTAGGAACAGATCTACGGTTGAGGAAGAAATACGCAAGGATAAGTGAAGTTTCATTGGAGATAGCAGATCAACGGATGAGATAAAAGGCACAAGAGATCTAACACTCCAGAAGAATCCCACAAGAGAAAGGTGTAATAAAGATAAAGGATCTGCAAAGATAATATGAGATCTGCATCCGATCTCATATCAATAGTCAGGAAGGAAGCCACATGAAATCAAAGGTTGTAAAGAGTTGCGGAAAAGGAATTGCGGGAGGGAAATTATGAAAGTTCAACTTCTAGAAAATTTGGATCCACAATCTGATTGTGGAAAGGAGTGTTGTGGTTACATAATTGCGGAACTCAAATTTGGAATTTGGGAATTTCCGCAATATGCAATCCGAAAATGTGGAAACAAAGTTGCGGAAACTCTATTGTAGAAAGGAGCTTGCAGAAACCTGTCTTGCAGAATTGAAATTTCAGAAACTCTGTTTCAGAAAGGCGGTTGCGGAAACCTATCTTGTGGAATTGAACCTGAGGAAGAAGATTTGCGCAATAGAGTTTCAGGAGAATAAATATTTGGATAAGAAGCCAAATTTAGAGTTTGCTAAATGTAGAGCAAGCTAAATTCTGGGGAAGCAGATGGCATAATGGTTGTTCAGGGTTGCCACACTGCATCAGTTTGGCATTAGAGCACAACTAGCTCTTGGAATGAGGTAATGATATTGTTTTTCCTTTATGATTATAATTAACTGTGGGAAAATACTTGCAAAAAAAGAGTGTGTGGTTTAAATCCATATTAGCGACAAGAGAGTGCAGAAGAAATCCTTGGAAGGATTTAATAGGTTATAATAGAATAAAGGGAGTGGAGTTGTACATAGGACACTTATGTTCCTGATGAATAAGATTTTATGAACTCTTAGAGGAAATAGGAAGTAGTGGCAGAACCTGAGAAATCCAACAGAGGTTGGAAAAGAGAAGACTAGTGCATGTTCTCAAAAGAGAAGTGGACCTACAGAAGCCAAACAGAAGAGAAAAGGAGATGCTTAAAAGGTTCTAGAGTAGAAGAACAAGAGATACCAAAAGGAAAAGCTCAAGGAGAGATAGATTATTGAGGTATAATAGACAAGTGTGGAGACTTGTTGAGGGAGGCTTAAGAAAGCATTCCACAAGTGGAAATGATGAAGTTCACAAAAGAGAGGGAGATAGAAACAATGACTACTGAATGTCATTGTAGGGGTTCAGAGGAAATCCATAGTAGAAGAAAGAAGAAATAAAGACAAGAAGAATGTAATAGGGAGTTGCTAGAGTTATCTAGAGACATTTGGTGCTTCGAGAAGCATATACAAGCAATTGCAGAAGAAAACTAGAGGTATGGTTGGGTCGTGAAAAGGCAGGTAAGATGGAATTCACTACAGGTGAATATGCAGCAAAATATGTTTGCTATATTGAAGAAAGAACTCAGAGACGTTAAATATGAGATAGAGGTTTCATATTGTGAACCTGAACAGGGTCCTTTGCTTGGAGATGATGATGAAGCAGAAAAAGAGAGGCCAATTGAGAGTCTCATGAATTCCGTAAAGAGTACAGATAAACTTATGCAATAGATGATTGTGAGCTCGAATGAGACCAAGAGGTCTTATGTTTTTGAGACTGGTGATTTGTTTGTGATTACAGGTTTTGTTGCAAATAATAGGCAGTCTTTTGAAACTGTCTTACAATTTGATGAAGAAAGTCTCTCAAATGAAGAAAGGTCTGAAGTATTGCAGCAGAAATAACTCAATAGTGAGTTTCTTGATGGAGGAACACAGTCAGTTGAAGATATGAATATCAAGGCAGAAAAAGAAATGAGAAAATACATTTCTAAAAGGCAGAATCATAATTGCATTCTAATGAAGGAGAGAGTTAAAGAGTCACCTTGGACTGTCATTGAGTCTGAAGAAGAAGAAGATGTGCTTTCCAAAAGCATGATAGAAGAACATTATTCTGTTGAAATAAAAGATGAAATAATACCATATGAAGAGTGTATGCAACATGTATATCAGACTACTAAAGAAATAGGTGATGGTGAAAGTTTGACGTTGTGCTCAGACCAATACAAAAGGAGAATGCCAAAAAAGATATCAACAGGGACTTCAAAGTCTCATGTTTGTAAATATAATGGTTTGTGTATAACTGTAGGTATTAAAGAATACTTAGGTGATGTGTTTATGTAGGTTGATAAGGTTGTGAATCATATGATGGATGCTTTGGGGAAGAAAGTGTTGTAAAGGAAAGTGTCCTATGGCTAGGGTTTAAGAGGCCATCAACATACTGGGGTTGAAAGAGAGATGCACAATGTTTAGCAAGCATATATAAGCAAGATCAGAGATGAGAAAGGTCCACACCTGATAAACTGAAGGTTGGTCCAAGCTTTCTCTTCAACCCTCTTCTTGCTCCTCTCGCTCCAAGAGACCTGCAAAACGAATTATACCTTCCTCAAACCATTATGACCACATATAAACAAATGATAATCAAAGAAATATGAACTAATGATCTAAATAACATCATCATATGATCATAAACAGAGATTCAATCACACAATGAACAATGATTTGGGAAGAAGAAGGACATCACATCTTTATTAATCTTGAAAACAAGTACAAGTATACCTTCTCTTCAAGTTTGGCACCTCACGAAACCTTGATCTGGTTCTGCTGCTTCTCTTCTCCAAAGAACTCAGCCTCCAAGCTCTGCAACACAAGGGGATGACCACTAGGGCAAAGGTGTGGGCAAAGAGAGTCTTGATTCCTCCAGCATAACAATGCAGAAATTCAAGTCCCTTCTCATGGACTTCCCTACCTCTATTTATATGGTTAAAGAAGAGTTAGGGGCGAAGACAAAGTGGTTACAACTGAAGAAGTCAGTTTCATAACTACCCAAACTAACCGAAATTCAAAAGGCATGTTTTTTATATTTTTAAAAGGAATCTGCGGGTTGCATAACTGCACAGTCGCAGATACGAAAAGTATATGCGGGTTGCTAGTACAGAAAGTCACGATTATGAGCAAATTTTTGTATTCGCAGGTATGATATAGAGCAACTCGCATATCATTCGTGGGTATGCCTTAAGGAAAGTCACGAATGGACAAAAAACGCATTTTTAGGGTATTTCTGGGCATTCTCAGACTTTGGTGTCTTCTAGAAAGTTTTAGCTAACTGAAATACCTTTCCAACAGTGTAGAGATGAGATCAAACGGAGTTACAAAACTCAAGATATAGGTCCTCCAAGTTAGGTGTTTTTTCAGTGACATTCATGAAGTGTCATCATGGAAGTGTCGACATGCGATGAAATAATGGGAAAGTGGTCACAGGAAGAGATGTGTCATTTTGGGCTATAACAGAAAGGAAAAAGAGGAATTGGACCATTAACAGAGGAATATTTTCACTATTGTTAACCAGAATATGGAATCATCTTGGAAAAAGATGGTGTAGAAGAGGGACTAGATGAAAGCCTCATGAACTCTTGGGAGAGTTTAGATCAACAAAAGAATGTGCTAATAAGAAATTCAATGGGAGATAAAAATTTCAATATTTTTGAAATTAATGAATTCTGTATATCTACAGGAATAACATGCGATGAACCTTGTGAGGTTGTCTCAGAGGTAAAAGAAGAAGAAGGAGAGTATCCATGTATTCTTGACATGGACCAAAGCCAAAAGTTTGTTCTAGAATTAAAGGATGATAATGCATGGTCTCATGGAGATAAAAAAAAGAGAACACTTGCATATTTGGATAGATGCATTGCTGACAGAGAGGGGAATAAATTTTTCATGACACAGGAAGAGGCTGTATTGTCTCAAAGGGGTGATCAATACCTAAAAGAAATTATTGTTGCAGAGTTGGTTAATGAAGATAAAGGAAAGTTTTCTAACTTCATAAATTATTATGAAGAGTTAGAAATGTTAGAAGACTGGTTGATAATAAACATGACTTCTTCATGTTTGATGACAACATTGGAAAAGAGCATACAATAGATAAAAGCACTGAATTATTTCATAATTTAGTGGATAGTAGTAGAGATTCAAGAGGACAGCAGCAGTTTCAGGAAAAGAAGATGCAAGTGTACCAGCCAAAGGATAGACTGGACATGGAGATTGAAGAATTAAGGTTGTTGATGGTGAAGATGTCTCAAAGAAGGCATGATAAAAGAATGAATATTTTCATCAACAGAGTAAAGAAGCAAACCAGCAGGAGAATACATATGACAGAAGGAGATGGAAGAAGCAAAGCTAGTGGAGCATTGCAACATAAAATTTGGAAACCAGGAGAACTAAACATGTCAAAGATAGAACAACATGATGAGATGGATGATCAGTTACTGAATAAGTTTTGGGATCCATGCATAATAAAGATGGAAGGTTATGACCAGGAGGTCATATTTCTTTCTTCCTGGGGAGTCTGATGCAGGAGCATCCTCCTCTCCATTCAAATTCCAAGTTAAATGTTGGATCATGCTTAGAAGGAGTCTTCAATTCTGAATTGATGGTGTTTGAACCATCACATTGTAAAGAAACCTATGTTTTATTTCATTCTAGATAGATGGTGAGTCACTAAGAGGATGAGTGAGTCATTGGGTCAATTGATGAGTCATTGTAACAAATCCCTCGTCTATTGGTAGTGATTCATAGGATGGGTTAGAGGATTTGTTGTAATTAGGATTAGTTAGCAAAATATTAGGGATTATTGAGTGGATTATGGATTTGAACTGGAATGGTACATGAATGTTGTTGTATATATATATGTAATCTCATGAGGCATAGATAGAAGACAGAGAGAATAGGATTAGTAGAGACAAAGATACAGAGGTCAGTAGGGCCTTTAGGAATCAAGTAAGGCCAATTAAAGATGTATCGGGCCTAAGGATATCAAAACGGAGGTTCTGAAAAAAAATTGTATGTACAGTTTCATTGTGTGAATGAAAAAAGGCCTATTTCGGCATAATCTCTGTGTGTGTAAATTCGCTTCTGTTTGAGTGTGTGACTTTATGAATTGAATTTTTGGTTAAATTCTGTGTTAATGAATGATAATATTTTGTGTGAATCCAGGGTTTCTGAAAGTGAGTAAAACAGAGATCGATTGATCGATTCTTTGATCAATTGAAGGAAGAATTTGACTATTAAGACTTCATGAATGGGTTTTATCTAGAATTAACCTTGTTGTAGGTTCAGGATCTGTAGATCAATCAGTGCAAGGATTGATAATAATTAAGGTTTAAGTTTGCACAGGTTGAATGGTCGAGATCGTCATAGGAACAGATCTATGGTTGAGGAAGAAATCTGCAAGGATAAGTGAAGTTTCATTGGAGATAGCAGATCAACAGAAGAGATCAAAGGCGCAAGAGATCTAATACTCTAGAAGAATCCTGCAAGAGAAAGGTGTAAGAAAGATAAAGGATCTGCAAAGATAAGATGAGATCTGCATCCAATCTCAGATCAATGGCCAGGAAGAAGCCGCATGAAATCAATGGTTGTAAAGAGTTGTAGAAAGGAATTGTGTGAGGGAAATTGTGGAAGTTCAACTTCTGGAAAAGTTGGATCCACATTCCAATTGAGGAAAGGAGTGTTGCAGCTGCCTAATTGCAGAAATAAAATTTGGAATTTGGGAATTTTTGCAATCCGTAATCTGCAAATGCGGAAATAGAGTTGCGAAAAATCTATTACAGAAAGGAGCTTGTGAAAACCTGTCTTGTAGAAACAGAGTTGCAAAAAATCTGTTGCAGAAAGGAGCTTGTGGAATTGAACCCGACGAAGCAGATTTGCACAATAGAGTTGTGGGAGAAGAAATATTTGGACAAGAATCCAAATTTAGAGTTTGCTAAATGCAGAGCAAACTAAATCCCGGGGAAGCGGATGGGATAATGGTTGTTTGGGGTTCCCATCTGCATCAATTCTTCTGGAACTAGCCCATAATCTATAGAATGGAGCATTGATGCTAATCTATAACATAGTTAAATTAATCTAACTGTAAACCTCATAAATGATAAAACTAGAACCTATAATAAAACAATGTCTCACAAATTATGATTTATTCCATCATAAATTGGATTATTTCTCTAAGACTCCTCTCATAGAACATAAAAGACACTCTCTTGTATTTATGAAATCGATTTGAAACTAAAATAACAAATAATAAATTTAGATCCACTCATTTCTCATGTGGTTACAACAATTTGTTAAAAAATAGCAAGTCAAAGATAACTCCACAATCATTGCTAATAGGTCTTATCCAAACTACAAGATTCTTATATATTCAAAATATGTGAATGATGATCCCAAGTCCATAGAAAATGTTCCATGTTTGAAGAGGAAAGTTGAATTTGACCCAATAATATGGAATAATACTAAATCTACATAGTTATAGGAACTACCAGTTACAAGAATTTGCATGACATTATAAAATTTTACATGTTCCTGTAACAACCAACAAACTATCGCAATTCTCAAAGATAAGTGAGGATATGTTATTTTCCCAATGTTTAATCATAAATTCACATAAAATAATAAAATAAATGCATTTGAAAACCTTAAACCTAAAATCCCACATAATCAATAAAAATTCAATACAATAGGGTTATCGATAAGCGAGATGGTACTAAAAATTAAAGGAAAAGTATATGGAAATATTGTAATTTGGTGAGTCAATAGGTATGCAAGAGTGATATTCCTTAGTGCTATTGTAGATGCATTGTAGCAAAAACATGACTACCATGTTTATGTAAGGTTGATTTCAAGTGCACCTAATGGGTTTCCAAGCAATGTGGGATAGGGCCAGTGCTAGGCTATACTTTGAGCACCTTAGATCACCTCATATGCACTCTAATTCAACCAAAAATATTCAATATGTGGCCATATTACACAAATCACATCAAACAATGAAATTTAACACTCAAATTGCGGCCTATATTCTCAAATATTGGCAAAAATTCACAATCTCTTTGATTAACTCATTGTATTAAATCTAATTTATTGATATTGGTTGCATATTCAATTTTTTTCTAATGATTCTTTGAGAAGAATCCATCAATGAAAAAGGCAAGTGTTTCATATTTAGAGCAATTCAAACCCTAGAAAGTGTTAAATTTTCATATGCTTAGCTAAGATCATTAGTATTTCATTTTGATTTCATAACAAAAGCATATAAATAGGATCACTGAAAGATAGACAAGCACAACCATACAAAAGAGAACACAAAGATTTATCCTGGGAAAACCCTAAAGGGAAAAACCCAGCAAAAGCTTCCTCAATATAGATGCCCCAAAAGATAAAAGATAAAACCAACAAGGAGATCAAAGCCTGATCCTCCTCCTTCTCCAGCTACTTCTCTTCTCCACTAATGCGCTACACAAGTGAGAGTGTGTGCTACAAATGAGGAGAGCTACACCTATATTTATATTCATCCGTTCACTTCAATTAACTCATTCGACATGTAGGCTCGAGTTAATCATGTAGGCTCGAGTTACACATGTAGGCTCAAGTAACCACACTGGGGTGCTAATGACCCACCTTTACAATTAAAGGGGACAACCTCATGACTCTTATTAGTTCTTCCGATTAGAAGCATTGGGGTACAAGATAATACAAGTGGTTCTCCCGGTAGGACCATCGGGGACCACAAAAGATACATATAGAATATTCTTCGAAGTTACAATATTTCAACACTCCCCATTAATGAGAAGGGTATTCTACAACAACATCAACAACAACAATAGTAGGAGAGGGCATCATCAACATCATCAGGGTAACACATCTATAAATCATTGGAAGCTTTTCAACATCATATAGTCTTCGTCTTCAATATTCGACGACAACAACTCTTTAATCAACATCAGCATCTTTTGACCTTTTGATCAACAACATCTTCAACACTTTGACCTTTCGATCAGCAACATCTTTTAGCAACATCTTCAGCAACATCTTCAGCACTTAGACCTTTCGATCAGCAACAACATCTTCAACACTTTGACCTTTCGGTCAGCAACATATTCGGCACTTTTAACTTTTGATCAGCAACATCTTCAGCACTTTGACCTTTTGATCAGCAACAACATCTTCAGCACTTTGACCTTTCGATCAGCAACATCTTCAGCACTTTGACCTTTCGATCATCAACAATATCTTCAGCATTTTGATCAGCAACATCTTTAGTACTTTGATATTTTGATCAGCAACAACTTCTTTAGCATTTTGTTCTTTCAATCAGCAACATCATCACATTCTGATCAGTAACATCGTGATCAGCACCATCATCATACTTCAACTCTCGAACAGAATCATCATTGTCATATTCTAATCTTTTAATCAGTAAATCATCATCATCATAAAAAAACATCATCATCATGAAAATATCATCATCATGAAAACATCAACATCATCAAAACATCATTATGATCAAAACATCAACATCATCAAAACATCAAAATATCATCATCATCACACTCTGATCTTTCGATCAGTACATCATCATCATCATCAAAACATCAACATGATCCTTCCTTTCGGAATTACAGGATTTAGGTCTTTACGGAGTTACTAACGATCCTTCCTTTCGGAATTACGGGATTTAGGTCTTTACGGAGTTACTAATGATCCTTCCTTTCGGAATTACGGGATCAACACATTTGTGGAACTCAAACAATCCTTCCTATTGGAATTACGGGATCAACACATCTGTGGAACTTAGACAATCCTTCCTATTGGAATTACGGGATCAATTCAATGATCCTTCCTTTCAAAATTACAGGATTTAGGTCTTTACGGAGTTACTAACGATCCTTCCTTTCAGAATTACGGGATCAACACAGATGTGGAACTCAGAAAATCCTTCCTATTGGAATTACGGGATCAACACATCTGTAGAACTCAGACAATCCTTCCTATTGGAATTATGGGATCAATTCAATGATCCTTCCTTTTTGAATTACGGGATTTAGGTCTTTACGGAGTTACTAACGATCCTTCCTTTTGGAATTACAGGATCGACACAGATGTGGAACTCAGACAATCCCTCCTTTAGGAATTACAGGATCAACACACATTCTCGGGTACCTAAGTCACCAGATCCATTCTAAACCGAAGTTCAAGGATGATACAATCCTACCACATTCATGGGGACCAAAATCTCTGGATACATTTTGAACCGAGGTTCAGGGATGATGCAATCCCACCACTTTCACGGGGGCCAAGACCTCTGGATACATTTTGAACCGAGGTTCAAGGATGATGCAATCCACCACTTTCACGGGGGCCGAGACCTCTGGATACATTTTGAATTGAAGTTCAGGGATGATGAAATCCTACCACATTCATGGGGGTCGAGACCTCTGGATACATTTTGAACCAAAGTTTAGGGATGATGTAATCCCACCACATTCACGGGGGCTGAGACCTCTGGATACATTTTGAACCAAATTTTAGGGATGATGCAATCCCACCACATTCACAAAGACCGAAGTCACCGGATCTATTTTGGACAGATGTCCCAAGATGATGCAATCCCTCTTCATTCTCGAGGACCGAGGTCACCGGATCACTTTTGGATAGATATCCCAGGATGATACAATCCCTCTTCATTCTCGAGGACCGAGGTCACTGGATCACTTCTGGACAGATGTACCGGGATGATACAATCCCTCTTCATTCTCGAGGACCGAGGTCTCCTGATCTTTTAGTGCAAGTGCCCAGGGATGATACAATCCCACTACAACATCACTACTCCCTCTTTCAAGGAAGGTCTTTCCGAACAACACCAAGATTGTCTCAAAAGTGTTCGAACTTTACTCGAGACAGAGGCTTCGTCAGCACATCATCATCTAAACCATCATCATCTACATCTTCAGTATGTGAATACTAAACTATCACCATCTGTATCTCTAGTATGTGAATACTGAAAGCATCATTATTTATATCTTCAGTATAGAAATACTGAAAGCATCATCATCTCTATATTCGGTATAGAAATATGGAATCACCATCATCTGCATCTACAGTATGTAAATACTGAAACATCATCTATATCTTCAATATGGGAATACTGAAACATCATCATCTGCATCTTATCTCATACGTAGAAATACCGAATTTCTATGTGTTACGACAGAACACAAGGTTCTTTGTCATCACAACTCTGGTTATCACATAGAATCATGGTAGTGTCCAATTCTAGGTTGAATAATCCTGCCATCAGCTTCCGAATCCATATGGCTTCACCACTTAGTAGAGCAATCTGCTATGTATTCTGCTTCAGCCGTGCTATGAGAAACACCGGCCTGTTTCCTACTAAACCATGAACTCATAGCAAACCCCAAACAAAAGCATCTACCTGATGTGCTTTTCCTGTCTGAGATACTTCCATCCCAATCTGCATCTGTGTAGCCATACAATCTATACTCATGGCTACCATCATAGTATAGACCAAAGTCTATAGTCCCTTTCAGATAACTCATCACATGTTTTGCAGCTACTAGGTGAACCCGTCTTGGTTGAACAAGATATTGAATTAAGGTGTTCACAGCAAAACAAATGTCTAGTCTGGTATTTGTTAAGTACATCAATGAACCAATGATCTGTCTGTAATGACTCACATCCACTAAATCTGACGAGTCATCAGCTAACAGCTTCAGGTTGGAGTCCATGGGTGTGGCCATGACTTTACATTCGAACATATTGAATCTCTTCAATATCTCTACCGCATACTTTCCCTAGTTGACAAATATTCCTTCTGAACTTTGCCATACTTCCAGACCTAGGAAATAATGCATTAACCCAAGGTCTTTCATCTCAAATTATTCTGCTAGTTTCTTCTTGCTTTCCATGATCTGTTTCTCATTCTCTGTCAAGAATAAGTCATCCACATATAATAACAGGATGACAGGTTCATCTTCTACAACCTTGAGATAAATGTTAGGATCAGCTTTACTCTTGGTAAAGCCCATAATTGACAAGAAACTGTCTATCCTTCCATACCAAGCTCTGGGAGCTTGCTTCATGCCATAGAGGGCCTTCTTCAACTTATATATGAGTCCATATGTATTCTACTTCAAATCCTTGTGACTATTCGATGTAAAACTCTTCCCCAATCATACCATTAAGGAAGGCTTGTCTTTACTTCATCATGGAAGCAACTACCATCATAGTTCTGAAGGAAGTGTACCTTGTTTCCTAGATTAAGTGTCTCTTTCTTATAGAAACCTCTAGCCACAAGTCTTTCCTTAATTCTATCAGCAACATATCTTGCAAATCCATTTGTAAGATACCACATTCTTACTTTCTTGTTTGAGTACTATATCCCAAACATCATTCTATAACAACTTCCATGAGTTTGTCTTGTCAGATCATCAACATATCCTAGTCTTCTACATTCAAACTTGAAGGTTGGAACCCACTTTACTCTTGGTAAAGTCTCGATCCATCAGGAAGCTGTCCATCATGACATACCATATCAAACTCAGATATCTTCTGTAGTCACTCCCCCTGAAGTGGAGTATTATCTTCCTTCTTCATTCTGTACAGGTGGTTCTATGCTTGATATATACTGGTCAATAGAATATGTCATGTCATAGTCTATTCTTTCTGAGGCAAATCATGAACCTTGCTTTGTACACTTGTTCTTGTAGATCCATATGGAAGATACTACGTACTTCCATTTATGTCTCGAAATCATGTCGTATACATCATTCCCCATGATCAACTGTTATTCTTTGATCATAGCTTCTTTCATAGCATTCTTTTCTTCATCTTGAGTTATCTCTCATACCCATGGTGGTATTCATCCTTCGAGGTGGATCTACCTCTCTCTGAATCTCTTTCTTCCGTCATGGTGTCTCTGACCCTAGGAGCTTCAGATTCATGTTTATTGAATTGTCATCACTTCTTCTTCGGAACAAGTCTCATCCTTCTTTTCTTGTAGGAGGTTGTACAGGACCTTTCCTACAATTCAAATGCACTAGTTGCATGGTTAGAACTATTTCATAAAACATATGCATAATGACAAATTCTTATGCATCATGAAACTGTTTAGTCAATACAACATTCATCCATATCTCACAGAAATTTTCTAGATGCCTTCCATCTCTACCATGACATCATTGAGATTGTGCACTAATCCAATATGTCAACAAAGAGGTTTGATAAGTAGCAATGGAGAGTTGTATAGCACCATGAGCTACTTACCCATCACATGCATATTAGTAGTATACAGTCATTAATGCAAACAATCTATCATGCATAACACATCAACTGAATATAATCAAATGTAAAACAATATCATGAAATGACAATTGAGTACTTATCTTTTATTTGTTTCATGGGTAGACTCCATCTTGATCATTCTGCTTTATCATCTTCTTCATTCATGAAATCATGATTTCTTATCCAAATGATAAGATGAATAAGAGGTTCTTCAAGAATTGAGTTCTTCATATTCCTCATCGCTTGAGGGATCTTCTTTGGTTGGTGAGAGCTTGCTCTTCAATTTCTCCCATCTCTTCTTCTCCTCTTATGAGTCGAGCTGAAAGTAATCACTTTCTTCTGGCATGCATTCCTTGAATGAATGAATTCTATGATCCTGGGAGACCATTAAAGGTGGCCATCACCACTTCTGCATTCTCCGCTTCTTCTTCTACCGCTTCAAGATGTTTTGCATTCTGGATCTTTACATTCTTCAACTATTTTCTCAAAGCCATCTTTTGATTTATGTTATTATATTCAAATAGCTTGATCAAGGAATCAAACATCTTTGGTGTCTTTAGGGAAGACACTTGTGGTACAATTTGATCCATGATTGAATCAACAATGATCTTCTTGGCCTTGATCAAGTTCTTCTTGTGTAAGGCTTTGAGCCTCATCTCCTTCTGGAACTGGAACCTCTCTACTCATGAAGGTGTCCAATTTATTTTTTTCAGAGAGATCAAATACTTCCATGCTTGGAATTTTTCAACTTCACCAAGATTATCATCAAGCCGATGTGATATATCACTTTGAAATGAGAACCTCAAATGCAAATAGCAAAAGATTATATCTTACCGATTTGAGGTGTCCGTCCTGCTTCCGGAGCTGGCTGATCTAGGGTTTGTCAGAGAAACCCTAATTTTCAAAACTTGGAATATTTCAAATCTGATTGGATAGAAATATATATCTCTTCAAATGAATCTGTCCAATGTACTCCTTTTCTGAAAACAGTGGAGGGAAGCCCTAGTTTTCCAATTTCTTCTGCAGAAATGCCTGTTACTATTTCTGTGATCTCTCACGAAATTACTACTCCTCTGTGTCTGAAATTGCGCACTGAGGTAACCTCGCATGTCCTTGATCCAAAAACACAAGTTTCATCAGAATTTGTTTCACCAATTTGTATTTATTATCATTTTCCCAAGGTGACTTGTTACAGGACTGTTCAAAACAGTGCAGTTGTACCGCATGCCATGTTTCACTGGTTCATCTTCAGGTTCTGAAATTTGGATCAAAGAAATTATAGGATGTTCTAATTCTAGAAAATCTTTAGGAATTCCATTTGGACCTCTGCAGCCCATGCTACAGCAATTCTCCCTATGTGTCCTATTTAGGGATGAATTCTGGAAGAGGCTGGAACCCTAATTTGGAGGGATCATAGCTCCCCGAATATAGTGAAGCTGAGGCTGAATTTCAGACACACTGTAAATAAGGATTTTATCTTCAGCCTCTGAAATTTTAAACTCTTGATCCTTCGCCAATCTCAGGATATAGTGAATGTACCAAAAATTAGCAGTTTTAGTATTTAGGGTTTTTCCAGATCGGAGTCAAACTAGGGTTTGACTTTCCCAGAGTTTCAACCAACCAAATTTCTTGATACAGGTCTCTAAACTTAGATTTTGATGAGGATAAAAATCCTATTCTGGGCTCACTCAAAATTTCTTCTTCTATAGAAAGCCCTAATTTTCCGCACCAAAACTAAAAATGCTCAGAATCGAATTTCGCTTCGACAGAAAGATGCGCCCTTCAATGGAGAGTCAATCTAGCCTTCTTTTGCTGATCGATCATGGATAGAGACCCAAAAAAAAAAAAAGCCATAGATTCTTTAGCTACACAATTTCTTCTTTCAAAGTGGCTCTGATACCATGTTAAATTTTCATATTCTTAGCTAAGATCATTAGTATTTCATTTCAATTTCATAACAAAAGCATATAAACAGGATCACTGAAATATATACAAGCAAAACCATACAAAAGAGAACACAAAGATTTATCCTGGGAAAACCCTAAAGGGAAAAACCCAGCAAAATCTTCCTCAATATAGATGCCCCAAAATATAAAAGATAAAACCAACAAGGAGATCAAAGCCTGGTCCTCCTCCTTCTCCAGCTACTTCTCTTCTCCACTAATGCGTTACACAAGTGAGAGTGTGTGCTACAAATGAGGAGAGCTGCATCTCTATTCATATTCATCTGTTCACTTCAATTAACTCATCTAACATGTACGCTCGAGTTAATCATGTAGGCTCGAGTTACACATGTAGGCTCAAGTAACCCCACTGGGGTGCTAATGACCCACCTTTACAATTAGAGGGGACAACCTCATGACTCTTATTAGTTCTTCCGATTAGAAGCATCGGGGTACAAGATAATACAAGTGGTTCTCTTGGTAGGACCATTGGGTACCACAAAAGATACATATAGAATATTCTTCGAAGTTACAATATTTCAACAGAAAGATAGTGCCTTAGCCATGGACACCTAGGAAACAATATAAGGCAACAAAATTAGGTCATGGGGGGAATAGACAACAAAGAGGCCCTTCATTGGGAGAATAAGGCAAGCCTAAGTTCATTTATTGTAGAAAGAAGTCATTGATATCTTCCAAGAGAACATCAAAAAATGACTTTGCATATTGAAGATCATTATTTAATGTAATAATGTACTTTGCATCTTTTTAATGGATCAGTTCCTCAATTGAAGCTGACTCGGAGATGTATCCCATATGGGTGAACATTGTTATCAATTTGTTGTGAATTTCTTTTATTTTTGTAATTTCAATATTTAAGTTTTAGTCTTTGAATTCTTATTTATTTATTTCACTATCCCTATTTATTTAACAAAAAATATGGGAAATTGAGAAATAATTTGAATTAGTAGAACAAATCATTTTATCACTAATTTAGATTAAGTTGGTAACATAAAAATTCATTATATGCTAATTTGGATTCGTAAGAGTGTTGATATTGATTACTAACCAGGTCTAAGATGAAGCGGGAAGAGTACAATCCCGATATTGGTTCAAGACATGCATTCCAAAGACAAGCAATGGTGTTATACACCTGAATGGCACCTCTCCGTCCGAGTGCCGACATCCCTCATGTTGGCACACGAAAGGACATTTATGGATAGAGGCTTGCCCAAAACACTATATATTGGCTTATGGCATAATACATACTTCCTCCATCCAGTTGATTACTTTTCCATTTTACTATGTTGACTTGTATTCGCGACTCTCCTTTTATGCAACTCGCGAGTCATTCGTGAGTGTCCCTTATAGCAAGTCACGAATGGATGTATTCGTGGGTTGCCCTTGTAGCAAGTCGCGAATCATTCGCGGGTTGTCCTTCTACACACCCACGAATATGTCCCTGAATAGTTAAACATAAAAACACACGCTGATATGATATTAGTTAAGCATTGTTATCTTAATTATCTTAACTGTCTCAACCTCATCAACCTTCGAAACCGCCTTATTTCCTCCATATAAATACAGGCCTTGGGGAGGGTGTTAGGAGATACACTTGGAGAGCAAAGTTATGCTGGTGGAGTTTATACAGAAGTCTTTGGACCAGTGGAACTCAAAATCCTTTGGTTGCAGAGGAGTCCTTGTCTCAGGCGTTGGGTTGTAATATGAACTTCTTCATTATTGATAATACAGAGAATCCTTCTTCCATATGTGTTTCATGTGTCTTGGTTTGATAAATGTTTATGCTTATGCATCTTATATAGGATTTATCTAACCTTCTTACATATATATGAATCATCTTGTATCTAAAAGATTGGCTCTTGACAGGTGAAAGAAGAACAACCTTGAAGACTTTGGAGGTGAAGTAGAACGGAAGAGGACTAGCAAGGATCGACCTTCGTTAATCGAGTAAGTCTTTCTCATCCTCCTATTTCCTTTACTACACTCTGGAAGTCAATTGTCTACAAGTTAATTGAGTATGTTGGTAAGCCCAGACCTTAGGTTATTAGGTGTGTAATCCTGTACAACAGAATTGGCGACTCTGCTGGGGAGCCTAGACTGTTGTAGGTTGTTTCTGTCCCCCTGACCAGTCTTTGCTTGTAAGTCTGTGTGTGATCTTTTATCCTAGTTCTTATTTTCCTCAGCATTTGAAAGTCTTTGGTTTTTTCTTGGTTTTTTAGAAAAAATTTATACCCATTCACGAGTTGTCCTTTTAGACAGTCGTGAATACAGGTTTGCATTCGTGGGTTGTAATACTAGATAGTCGCGAATCATTCACGAGTTGCTCTTATAGACAATCGCGAATACTCCTGGAAATAGGGATTTTTAAGTCAAAGTTTACTTGTTCTTTTCTTTCTATAATCCCTATTTTCTGAGTGGATTTTCCTTATGAATGCTATGTAGCTTGTTTGAACACTTTGGGTGATTACACTTAGTGCTTTTCGAAATCCCTTGAGTCTCTTTTGCTTGGATTATTTACTGTTTGCGTCCTAAAGTATTTTGGCCTATTTGGGTTGTGGGTTAAAGTGTCTTGGTCCAGATCAGTGATCAGGGTCTTGGGCTCTGTTTTTTCCAGTCTGTCTTCTGACATTGGCTGGTTGTCACTTGCCTTTGTAAGTCTGCAGTGATTCTTTGTCATTGTTAGCACCCAAGCTAGGGTTCCTAGCCTTCCTTTATTGGTTGTCTTTTGGTTCTGTCAGCCTGTTTGCTTTAGTTTGTTGCTTTAATACAGTTTATAAGTTTCAAGTTTGCTCAAGCACAGTGCATTGTAGATGCATAGTAGAATTTTGAGTATTTTTAAAAGTGAAAAGAAAACATAGTTAAAGCTTTTGCATTGTGATTTTGCATAAGTAGTGTTTATTTCAATTTAAAAATATTATTATATCAAAAACTACAAAAATATAGGCTTAGTTTCTTTCATCGTTGCTTTTAGTTCATCAATACATATTTGCAAAAATTAAAAAGAAGTTTGCTTTTGTAATGGTAATTTTGATTTGAATACACCTTTACTTTCATTTATTTCTTATTTGAGTCAAAACACCATACAGTATACCACTCCATTTCCTCTTGAGTAAGAAACAACCCTCTAAAATGAATGCATAAATTAGAATTTACTAGTAAGTTTTTGTTTTTGGGGGCCTTTTACCCACTAGCTTAGGCTAGACTTGTGGGCTAGGAAGTGTAAAGTTCCCACAAGTTATAAAACTCAGACGTAGTGGACCTTTCTTTAGGTAAATCCTTGACTTTATCACTGTATCTGGGAAGCTCCTCTCAAACGGGAGTTAAGCACGAGGCCGCATGGAGGCTTGGACAGAGGAGATAACCCTCTGAATCCTTGTCAAAGTGTAACTCAGGACTTTTGCGCATCTGGGGATTCTGTCCTAGACAGAGTTTCAGGCTCAGCTACCCTACCCATGTGTACGAGTTCGGCTTGCGACTGTCCCCCCATACTGTTGGTACTGCCAAGGTAGCCTTTAGTCTCTTGTCTTTCAGGGTTCATACCTAGGTAAACCAGAAGGCTATTTTTGGTTCACCTTGAACAGGCTTGGAAGGTAACCCTTGTTGAAAGTGTAGGAGGGCGGTGGGTGATTCCTCCGCTTGTGCCTAAGAACCACTTTAAGGATGCCAAGTAATCGTTCATCATCTTTCTTCGGGAAAGTATATCTTTTACCCTAGTTTGATTACTTGAGGCTTTAGGATCTTTATAGTGTATGCTCTGTGGTTTGATTGTGTTTAGTTGGCCTTAGGGTGTGATTTGTCAAATTTTCGATTCTGGAGGACTAACCTTTTAGAAGGTCAAGAAGGTTGAGAAACCTTCCTCCTCTCACCACATTGGAGCCTCCACCTTTACCCCAAAGGAGGAGATTAGACACAAATGGTTCATTTGAACCTGTAGGAATAAGTGAAGTTCTTGGTGAACCAGAACTCATTGCTAACCGTTTTGATCTCGACACAGTCGAGATAGAAGAATTGTAGACTGACGAGTTTGCAAGAAATTTTAACACCCCCTTGACTGATTTAAACGATCCTATGATCGTTCAGGTTAGACCTTTTGATTCACCAGTGTTAGGTGTCCCTATGGGTAGAGTCATGTCTTCTACGGGAGAAAGTTCTTTTGTGTTCACCTCAACCCTTCCGGTTGAAGGGGTACTACCTCCCCTGGTAAGTGCCCCTAGATCTAGTTTGCCTTCTACACCTTTGACTCCAGCAAGCCGGGTGGTTCAACCACCGGTTCACTCAAACTTAGGAGGTACTTCTGGTGACATGGTTACTGGGATCCCCAGTATACCTACTATTCCTTCTTCCTTCCCTTACACTACCCAGAGTGGTCCGGTAGGATCCTCAGCATTTGTCCAAGGATTTCCTTGGAATGGGGGGCACATTCCCCCATCCAATCCATACATAGGTCCATCTCCTTCATATGTAGGAGTGGAGTTTGGGAGCAACACCTCTTATGGGCAAAGCTTCCAAACCCCTATTTCGGTCCCATACACGAGCTCTCCCTTTTCGCTATTTAGTGGAGGGATACCTACTCCTGTCTTTCAGTCTCCTAATTCTATGGGGACGGCCCAAACCTCTTACACTGCACTTCCCACACACAATCCTATGGCTTACAGATCGAATCCGTTTCAAATCAACCTTCCCACTTCACAACCGGTGGTTGGGGGCAACCCCACCTTTTCCCATGGGCATTCGCGGGCAGGTCCCTCTAATCCCCAGGCTGGCACATCTAGTGCCCCAGTTAGGCCCAAAATTCCTTTCCTGGCAACTTTAAACTTTCCAGACTTGTCAAAATTGATTAATGACCCGGTGAGGCATGACCCCTTGTGGCCACCTGTTCCCACCAAGTTACCATCGGACATCCCTAAGTTCGAAGGAAAAACTGGTGAAGATCCTGGGGCACATGCCACCACTTTTCACTTATGGTGTTCTTCCAATTCGTTGAATGAGGATTCAATTAGATTGAGGCTATTCCAGAGGACCTTGACAGGTATGGGGCAAAATGGTATATTGAATTGCCTTCTGTTGCCTTTAGTAGTTTCTGGGATTTGGCTAGTGCTTTCCTTAGCCACTTTCAGCTTCCGGTCCGATATGATTTCGGAATGGACTTGTTTTCTACTTTTAGACAAAACAAGGCTACCCACATCTCGGATCATATCCAAGAGTGGAGGAGGAAAAAGAGCCTTATCAAAGCCACCATTCCTCCTGATTTTCTGTTAGAGTGGTTCCTTAAATCACTATTGCCATACATATCTAAAGACGTTTCCACATCAGGAGTAATGAATGAAGAAGAAGCCATACTCAAGGCCCAGCAGTTGGATTTGATTTATTCACAATCTGGGATCTTATATGAGATCATCCCTGAGGCCCCGAGGCCTTCGCATGAGGTGGAGAAGCCTAAGCCTTGACCCCATGCCGATGGTGTGGTTGGATCCGTTAACTCTCCCACTATAGAGTCTTTGACTAAGCAACTTCACCAGTTGTCTGTCAAACAGTCTACGACGGAGGCAGCAAAGGCTTCCCCCTCTCCCCAGAATGCAAATGTTTTTGCACAAACCTCTCAGAAGGGCAATCAACAGCCCGACGGGAAGAAAAAGAAAGGTAAAAAGGGAGAGGGAAATCAAAACAAGCCAAAGCCCACGAACAATGCTGATGGGGGAAAAAAAGAAAAGAAGAAGGTCAAGTTCCCTTGTAAGTTGTGCCAAGAGGACCACCTTACTCACCTTTGTCCCCTTATGGATCAAGCCCAGAAGCTGCTTAAATCTCAACAACCGGCTGTCCTGAAGGATCCTTTTACCCAAGGACAGAACTCAGCTTCAGCTTCTAATGTAGCAGGGGGCACTCAAATTTCCCCTGACCCTAACTATATCAACATGGTTCGATCTTCGACTTTGTTGCAGACAAGGAACAAAAACTATGAGAAAGAGACTCCTGAGAAGGGTAAAGCTGTAGGTGAAACTTCTAACCCTCTTAGAATAGAGAAACCTGCCGAAACTGTGCCGAAGATACCGAAAGGTGTTTTCAAGAATACCTTACATAACCCCAATGCTATGGCTGCTTCAAACTACTCTGTGGTTGAATATTTAGCTCAAACTCCGTGTGCAATGTCATCTTTAGAGGTGTTACAGAGTTGTCCTGCCCAGCGGGATGCCCTCTTAGCAACTTTAGGTAGCATGGATTCTTCGAGTCTCATGGAAAAATTTAACTTATCTGATGTCAAAATTCGCCTACCTTACCATGTAGCCCTATCAATAGATGTCATCCATGGTGGTAAGACCATTGGAAGGGCAATTGTTGATGAAGGAGCCTCTACATGTGTTATGTCCTTGACCTGCTGGAAAGCTCTTGGATCCCCAGAGCTGGTCCCATCAAACACTTTACTTACTTCTTTTGATGGAAGATCCTTCCGTCCTCATGGTATCCTGCCAGCTTTTGAGATTAAGTTGGCAGGAAAAGCAGTGCCTGTTGAAGTAGAAGTGATTGATGCTCCCTTGGACTACAATTTTCTTCAGGGAAGGAATTGGACTTATGCGATGTCCGTTGTTGCATCGGTCATTCTTTGTCTCGTGGTTTTTCCACATGAGGGAAAGTTGGTTGCTGTTGACCAACTTGATTTTACTTGAAAAGGCCGTTTAGAGTCTAATGAGTCCGCTGTGCCATTGGTTGATCAGGTAAAACTTGTTGCACAGAGCTTGGGGGCTGGAATGTACACATCACTGATGGGCACATTTGATCTTCCAGCCCCGATTAATTACATTGGTTCTACTAGTGTGGGGAAGTCCATCGCTACGGTTGTCGATAGGACTGATCCTTGGGTCCTCCCAACTCCCCATGAACCGAAAGTGCCCTTATTGACAGTGGAGGTAACTTATCAAGCCATCACTCAAGCCACTGTTGATCCCATTCCAGATCCTCTAACAGTCTCAGATGATCTGGAATAAGTCTATTTTCCCGCATGGTCAGAAAACTCTTTGCATTCCATAGATTGCTTAGATACCGTTTTACCTTCCGATGAAGCTATTCTGGAAGCCATGAGTGGACATGATAATATTTGTGAGGCTCTTCATGATCGATCCTATTTTCTTCCAGATCTAAGCAGAATAGAAAACCAAGAGTTTCACGTGAGACTGTCAGAAGATGTTGATATACCTATTAATCCCTTGCCTAGGGAAGGAGTGTTTGCTGAGGGGAATATGGAAAATATTTCCGCCACTATACCTATCAACATCTCTATGAACCTAGATGTCATGGAAAACATCTATATAGGTGCAAACTTCTCTCAAGAGGAGATTGCTATTTACACTGCCCTTTTTAAGGAGTTCCGCGATATCTTTGTCTGGTCATATGAGGAGATGCCAAGCATTGATCCATCTATTGTTCAACATGAAATCTGAACCTATCCTGATGCCAAACCGGTTCGACAGAAATTAAGCCCCGTGAACCCGCGTAAAGCGGCGGCTGTGAAGGCAGAAGTTGAAAAGCTGTTGAAAGCTGGTTTTATATATCCCATAGCTTTGACTGAATGGGTGTCCAACCCTATTCCTGTTGATAAAAAGCAAGGGACTATTCACGTTTGTACAGACTTTAGAGACCTCAATAAAGCCTATCCTAAGGACAATTACCCCACACCATTTATTGACCAGATCATAGATGCATGTGCGGGAAGTGAGGTGTTTTCTTTTATGGATGGTTTCTCCGGGTACAATCAAATCCAAATCAAACCGGAAGACCAACATAAAACTGATTTCATTTGTCCTTGGGGTACATTCGCGTATAAAAAAATGCCCTTTGGATTGAAAAATGCTGGGGCTACCTTTCAACGGGATATGAACTTTTCTTTTCATGACATAAAAGCCAATGTCGAACCATACCTTGATGATCTGCCTGCACATTATCGCAAGAGAATCCAACATCCAGATCATTTACAGTTAATTTTTGAACGATGCAGATATTATAAAATTCACTTGAATCCCCACAAGTGTGTATTCTGCGTCGAGTCACAGAGATTACTCGGATTCATTGTCTCTAGTATAGGCATCCAGGTGGATCCATTAAAAGTTGAGGCCATTGTGAATTTTCCTCCTCCTCGTTCTCTCAGGCAACTTCAAAGCCTGCAAGGAAAGTCTAATTTCCTTCGACATTTTATCGTTAATTATGACAAGATCACTAAAGGTTTCATGCGCTTGCTTAAACAAGACACTCCTTTTGTATGGGATGAAGCCGCACAACTTGCGTTCGAGGCATTGAAAAAAGCTTTGCTGTCGGCTCCTTTATTACATCCACCAGATTATTCTAGGGATTTTATATTATATCTGGCCGCGTCGGAGTCGACCATTGGGGTAGTACTAGTTCAGGAGGACGATAAGCTCACTGAGCATGTCATTTATTATCTTAGCCGTGCTTTGGCCAGACCTGAGCTTAGATACTCCCACATCGAGAAATTAGCCTTAGCAGCTATTTACACTGTGTAGAGGTTATGTCACTACATTTTACTAAGGACCACCATAGTATTGGCGGATGTGAATTCGTTCCAATATGTTTTATCCCGACGGATTGTTGGGGGAAAATTCAACAAATGGATAGTCATTCTCCAGGAGTTTGACTTGGATTTCCAGTCCGCCAAGTCTAAGAAGTCCTTAGTTTTTGCTGAGCTTATAGCACAATTTCCCACTGAAGAAAATGTAGCGGTTGAGGATGACTCATTCCCACATGAGCACATCTTCTTGGTAAGTTACACCTTCATGCCAATAACTACCTCATTATAGGAGATACATTATATCGACGAGGGGTAGATTCCGTCTTGTGTCGCTACCTTACTCATGAGGAAGCGGAGATTGTCCTAAATGATTCCCATAGCGGAGCATGTGGGGGTCATTTATCTGGGTTAGCAACGGCCCAGAAGATATTGCGTGCTGGTTATTTTTGGCCCACAATCTTTAAAGATTGTGTGGAAGCCGTGAAGCGATGTCATCCGTGTCAGCTTTACACCAGAAAAATGCGGTCACATCCTGCTCCATTATTTCCTGTTGTCTCGGTAGGCCCCTTCATGAAATGGGGGATCGATTATGTGACGTGCAACCCAGTCTCGGCTGGGGGGCATAAATACATCATTGTCGCTGTTGACTATTTTACGAAATGGGCAGACGCAATGCCTACTTTCAAAGACAACGGGGAAACAGCAGCTTTCTTTGTTTTCAATCAGATTATTGCAAGGTTTGGTATTCCCAAAGTGATTTTCACTGACCACGGCAGTCATTTTCAAAATAACATGATGACGGAACTGACTACCATGCTCGGATTTAGGCAAGAACATTCTTCTCCATACTATCCGTAAGAAAAAGGTCAGGTTGAGGCTGTCAACAAGACTTTAAAAACTATCCTTAAACGGACAATTGATGCAGCCCGCTCTAATTGGCACATCATGTTATATCCTGCTCTTTGGACCTACAGAACTAACGTTAATACTGCTAAGGGTTTTTCACCTTTCCAACTCATTCATGGGGTGGAAGCAGTTACTCCGATTGAATGCGAAATCCTGTCTTTGAATATAGCCATTCATGTGTTACCTAATACGACTGAGGTTGAAGAATGTCTGGTACATTTAGAACACCTCGATGAACAACGTAGAGATGCGTTGACTGCGAATCAGGCTCATAAAAATAGGGTCAAATCTTAATATGATAAAACGGTCAAACCTAGGGTTTTCTCTGAAGGGGAACTTGTCTTGCTTTGGGACCAAGATAAAGAACCCCTGGGGGCAGGAAAATTCAAGGCTATGTGGTTAGGACCCTATGTCGTGTCGAAGGTATTAAGTAAAGGCGCATATGAATTAATTGATTATGATGGGAATAAGCTGCCTGAGCCTAGAAATGGGCTCTACCTGAAGAACTACTATGCTTAGGCTTAGTACTTTTTCTTGTATTTTATTGTATGTATTTTTATGTACATTAGGTTGTCAGTTTTTTTTTTGATATTATCTGTTGGTTGTTGCAGATGTCTTCCGAAATGTATGTAGGTTTCGTTGATGGCACCAGTCGTCACACTTGTAACCTAGCTTCGGCAGCATGGGTTATCTATTCTCCCTTAGGACAGCTTGTTGCCGCAGGAGGCGCTTGTCTAGGTCATGCTTCTAATAATGTTGCTGAGTATAGGGATATCATTGAGCTCCTATGGGATTCTTTGTCACGTGGCATCACCTAGCTTGAAGTCCGTTTGGATTCTCAGTTGGTAGTTTCCCATCTCAATAGAGCTTATCAGGTACGAAATCCTATCTTGTTACGTCAGTTCATGCAAATTCATTTATTGGAAAGACATTTTGAAGCTATTACTTTCAATCATATTCCATGAAACCAAAATTCATTGGCTGATGCATATGCTAATTATATTTTGGATTGGCATCTCACACACATTTCATAAAAATATACATATAAAAAACACTTGTAAATAAGCCGACAACCAAACATCAATATATATATATATATATGTACAATATCTGTCTGTAGATAGGTCGAGTCTGATCTGTAGATCCCGTCATATACAAAAAGTACAAAAATGTGGATCATAATCCATCAAAATTCCCTAGGTCTAAGCTGGACCGCCCTGGCCACTAGGACCACCTTGGTCCCCATGATCTCTATGCACCCTGGCTTCCTCATCCTCCTCGGCTTCAGCAGCCTCCACCGCATCTCTATATACAAGCACTGCTCTAGCTACTCATCTGAAAAGACGTAGCCAAAATGGTGGAACCCCAACTACAAACTCCTTCATGGCTGCAGGGATATGCTCTATCCGTATAGTCAGTACTCGTTGGGTTAACCTAGCCAGTTTCCCCTCAAGTACTCTGATCAATCCCTGATCCTCTCCCCCGACAGGATGTACGAACATATGAGGGTTCCCTTCAGGGCGGACTGGTCCAACATCTGCATTTTGACAAATGAATAGGATCAAGACTTGTACATGTGTATATCGATCATTTGAAAAATTCATAAAAATTTGATAATTATTTAAAAATTAAAAAATTACTTACCCATCTCTCCCCATGCTCCTCCTGGAGGGAGGACAAGTTCGGGGTCACCTTGGAAGTCCAACCCGGTGTATGTAAACTGCTCCAGCGCCGGCAACTGTCGTTCCCACCAAGTATAAAATTCAGCATCATATACGCTGTGTATTATGTCTCCTCCTCCGTGACGGAGGAAGATGTCTCCCCACCGGCTCAGCCTTGGCTGACGCGGCGATCTGACCTGTAGTGGTATTGTAGGGCTCATGGCTGGTACTCTCTCTAAGAAGAACGCTACTAATATGCTTGCATAGCCAAAATTCTTGCGTCTTCCCCTCTTACAGTTGGATAGTTGCCTCTTCATAATGGGGGAAACTCCTGAGCACCAATCATAGAGAGAACCTCTAAAGCAATCAACCACCACCCTCATTTGATTTCTGGTGGCCATATGTAACCCTGATGATCCTGCAAGTCTCACAATGGTACTAGCCAATACCTAGAGAGTGAAATACTGGATGTCTGCAATTAGAACGTTGCTTCCCTTCTTCTGAGTACCCGGTATACAGAATATGTCTACATAGTTTTGGACACTTAAGGGGTCACTGCCCCTGCCAGTGCCCTCCAAATTCACCGGTGCTCCCCGTCGTGACAACCCAGTAATGAAATAGATGTCTTCCACGGTAATCTCTAAGGTCTCACCTTGAAGATTGAACATCCCCATGTCATGATCCCAAAAATTGACCATGAACTCAAGTATGTGGACATTGGCCCGCATGGGCAATGTACAAAAGAATTTCAACAGCCCACTAGTTCTCAATGCTTGCAATGTGGGCACGCTTTGGAGCGCCACGTGATCCATCGTTTAGTGCTCCCTTTCCCTCCACTCCAGAACCATTTTTACCTGGCAACTATAAGCAATTTAATTCAGTATTTCACAATCAAAATTTAAAAATCTTGCATATTTTCAAAGCTTTGGCCCATTGCGCAGCATTCGCGACTGTCTATTTAGGCAGGTCGTGGATCATTCGCGGCTGTCTAGTTAGATAACCCACGAATGAAACGTGTATTCGCGACTTTCATGCTTAGCAACCCGCGTATGCACACTGTCATATTTTTGGGTGCTATTAAATACTGAATTCACCATTAAAACTAATATTTGTCTGGATCAATTTGACGAGCTTAGGGTGTAGAATTACCTGAAGCTGACGGATTCCAATTCCAACGGTCCAATTCTCCACAGTAATCGATCAAAGGTAGAGAGTAATCTTGCTTTTTATGGTTCAAAAAGTTCAAATGGTAAGAATTGTTTTAATTTTCATTCTATTTATAGAAATAATATTTCATAAAGTGGGTCTCTTTCCTATAGTTTGAAATGTTAATCAACTAATACCATACTTTTGTGCCTTGGAATAGGTTTATCAACTTTTACAGAGTGTTGTTGCTCCAATTGGGTGGTTTTGCTATTTCCAACACATGTTGGCATCTTATCATTCCATATTAACCTTAGTATTTAACACTTTGCCACGGACTATGATATTCTAAACCATTAGTCCCTTGTCTCTACCATTGTTCCTCCGTGGCTAGGGCCCCTATTTCATGAGTATCATCTTTATATGCCTTTCTCATCCTTTGGTGCTCATGCCACCACTGTTTCAGGTTCAGGGGTGTCCTCTTAGCTATTTTTCACACCAAATAGAGCTTCTTCTGAATCTCTTTTTACAAGCTATCCCTTTATAGGACTCCCCCCCCTTATGGAGTTTCTTTAGGCCCAGGTCTGACTCCTTCAAAACAGACTTGACTGCCGAGTTATCTCGTCTGTTCAAGCTCGTTAAGAATATGTGAACGGGCATCCGCATTGGTGGTAGGTTATCTCTTTCTCAGACCATGCGGAATAATACGAGAAAGGATCACTCTCTTTTCTTTTGAATTGAGAAAAGTATTCTCAGGTATAGGTTTATCACTTTTCCGGACCTGAGGGACTAAATTTATGGAAAAGGAACACCCGGTTTGAGCTTAGTTTTCTCTTTTTCGTGCTCTGGACCCAAACATGAAAAAGATTCTGAGTGTACTTTATGTCTTTGTCATGCTCGTTAAACAATAAAGAACAAAGCAACGAGTTTATTGTTGTAAGCCCCATTTCTCATAACCAAATGGATCTTTCCGAGTGATATTGCTTTCCTTCACACTCGTAAAACTCAAGCTATTTTATGCTATTCTGGAAGGAGCATTGGGTAGGTGGTAATTTAACCTTTTTCGGACCTTCCTGACTAAGTACGAAAAAGGTTCACCTTTTCTTCTTCGGAAGTTAAGAGAGTTCTTCTGTGGTTTAATTTATACTTTTTCGGCCTCAAGAGACTAAATTGGATGAAAAAGGACCCCCCTGGAGTCTTCTTTGGCATTTTCAGACTCTCTAAATGTGAAAACACCGGTTGAGCATGTACTACTTCGGGCTCATTAAATCCACAAATTAGTGACACTATCAAGCATTATTTTCCCATCTCTTCAAGCTTGTTAAAAAATGAAGAGGGAACCGAGTTTACTTTCCTGGACTCGTTAAAATTTAACAGGGAAGGTAAGGCAGAAGTTTTCTCTTGTTTTCAGTAATGGTAGCATGTCATCCTTGAACATAGCACTCTTTATTTTTCAATATCCATGTTTCAGTGTCCACTTGTGTTCAGCTATCACTTTGAGTTTCTTACTCCTCCTCTTGTCCATTATACCTGGGGAATTTGATCATGTCTCCTACATGACAGATAAGTCTAGTTGTTCCATCTCTTAATTATATGCTGCCTTGGGTCATCTCTGTGTTGTGCTCACTATTCAAGGACTCTACCCAATGTCTGATCTATAGCCTAATCCCATCATTGTTATATCTGTTATCTATTTGTGTCTCCATTATTTTTCCCAGTTCCTAGTCACTCTTGTGATCCGTTGGAGGATCTGTTGCCTTCCTTATCACAGCATGGTTCCATTTTCAGTACTTCCTAATGGAGAAGACCTAGATTTTTGACGATCGTACCTCAGGATTCACTTCCATCATTGGTGAATTCCTTTGCTTCAGTTGTCAATTATCCCTTATTGGTTGAAAAACTGTTGAATCCTTTCCATGTTCGACTTCAGCTTACCCTTATTCACATGGTTTGGATTGTACTGGTTCTTTTGGATCCTTTATGAAGACCTTAGTTCACACTTATGGACTAAGTTACACAAGATTATGTTCTATCTATCTACATAGCTTCCATATCTTTGATGACTCATCATTATTGTATATTGTGGCTTCGATCCACCTTTGTAATATACATGGTTCTATACCCGTATCATATGATGTACTCAAATATTGTAAAGGATCTAGTGTTCCAGTAAATTGAACATAGCATCCTCAGATGTAACTTTGTATATGACATTACTATGTATTTGTTTCAGGTACTCTCTCTGCTCCATTGGATTTCTGAGTTCTCCAAAGCTAAATATTATAATGTATTTCAGCCATCGTTTCCCTCTGACCTCACACATTAGGGGGCATCTATTATACACCTGAATGGCATCTCTCCATTCGAGTGCCGACATCCCTCATGTTGGCACACAAAAGGACATTTATGGATAGAGGTTTGCCCAAAACACTATAGATTGGCTTATGGCATAATACATACTTCCTCCATCTAGTTGATTACTTTGCCATTTTACTATTTTGACTTGTATTCACGACTCTCCTTTTATGCAACTCGTGAGTCATTCGCGAGTGTCCCTTATAGCAAGTCGCGAATGGACGTATTCGCGGGTTGCCCTTGTAGAAAGTCGTGAATCATTCGTGGGTTGTCCTTCTACACACCCACGAATATGTCCCTGAACAGTTAAACATAAAAACACACGCTGATATGAGATTAGTTAAGCATTGTTATCTTAATTATCTTAACTGTCTCAACCTCCTCAACCTTCGAAACCGCCTTATTTCCTCCATATAAATACAGGCCTTGGGGAGGGTGTTAGGAGATACACTTGGAGAGAAAAGTTATGCTGGTGGAGTTTATACAGAAGTATTTGGAGCAGTGGAACTCAGAATCCTTTGGTTGCAGAGGAGTCCTTGTCTCAGGCTTTGGGTTTTAATCTGAACTTCTTCATTATTGATAATAAAGAGAATCCTTCTTCCATATGTGTTTCATGTGTCTTGGTTTGATAAATGTTTATGCTTATGCATCTTATATAGGATTTATCTAACCTGCTTACATATATATGAATCATCTTGTATCTGGAATATTGGCTCTTGACAGGTGAAAGAAGAACAACCTTGAAGACTTTGGAGGTGAAGTAGAATGGAAGAGGACTAGTAAGGATCGACCTTTGTTAATCCAGTAAGTCTTTCTCATCCTCCTATTTCCTTTACTGCACTCTGGAATTCAATTGTCTGCAAGTTAATTGAGTATGTTGGTAACCCTAGACCTTAGGTTATTAGGTGTGTAATCCTGTACAACAAATGGAGTCTTCAAACAAAGGAATCCCCTTCAACTCTAAAATTATGTTTCGACAAGCCTTTTTGGAGATGAAATCCATGGTAGAAAAATTATATAAGGAACAAAATAATAACAAAGAAGTCTCGAGTCAAGGTAAAGGAGAAGGACGTGGTGGTGACCATCCTAAAACTCCTCCATCTCCATCATCTCCTTCAAGTTCAATTTCCTCCTCAATTTCATAGAAAAATCAACTAGAGAAAGTTGATTATAATTTTCCTACACTAAAATTATACATGAAATTTGAGTTGTCAATGTATAATGGACAAATTAATGCAAAGAAATTGCATCATTCTATCAAGCAAATTGAAGTATATTGTAGGATTCAAAATATCAGGGAAAAAGAAGAAAAAATCCATATAGCTACTCTTCAACTAGGATGTGCAACACTGATCTAGTGGGAGAGTAAGATTCCAAAAGATTTTCTTAAGAAAGGTAAAATGGTATCTTCTTGGTATGAATTCATAACTACATTAAAAAATAAATTTTATCCTTTAGGGCATATGAAACAAGAAATAGTGGATTGGTACAATATAAAGAAAAAATAGAGGATATAATGTGCAATACTATAATAGTTTAGAAAGATGGAATTGACATTGGGTATTCCTCTTTATACACAAGAAACTATTTTGGAGTATATTGGTGATTTGGATAGTTATTTGAGACATGCCATTATTATGTTTAATGCAACTAATATTGATGAAGCATGTGTCAAAGTTACTCATATTGATTCAAGGGGAAATAATTACAAGGACAATTTCTCAAATAAATCCATTCATCCAATTGAATGGGAAAAAAAGGACAGGGTAAAATGAAACAAAAGAAAACATAGTGAAGAAAGAAGATGAGAAACCCTCATGTTCACATTGCAAAAAGGAAGGAAATTTTGATGTAATATCCCTGATATGAAATCATATCAGAATACTAACTCTTCTTTTGAAGTAATTAAAATGTGCAGTTAAAACTTTTCAAATTAACCATTCACTTCTTAATGCAGGGAAATTATAGGAAGTATTGGCAAATCTGGGAAAGGAAGTGGGACAATGGAAGAGACCAAGAGACGAATTTGGAAAAAGAGAATTATTTCCATAAGCACTTGGATGTTGGGTCCTTTTAGGTTTTTAAATCATCCCCGTGAAGTCTACTCCCACGCTTTCGAGAGTCCCAACTGTGCAAACTAGGAATGAACAATCACATCCAATCAATCAAGGCTTATAGAAGGTTCAGATTATGTATGAGTCATGTATTATGAATAAAATAAGGTTTTATCAGGTTTATAACTGATCTGAAATAGTTTGAGGATGTTTGGGGTGATTTGGGCAAAAACTAGCAATTTGGATCGGGGAAAACCTACGCAAATAAATATACTCAAAATCAGTACGAAACCAACAAATTTTCAATACGCAAGTTTTTATGGGTATAGGGTTGAATCATAAACCTACATAAACTTACAGAACATCATTTTAGTTTATGGATCTTCCAGAATGCTAAAAACAGTGAAACTAGTTGAAAATACCTAGTCAATGAGCAAGGGTATAGAATTATTGATAAATTTCATATCATACTTGGATTAGTCCTGCAAATAATGTTATAAAGAGATTAATATATGATTTTTAATACATCATATCATTCATATATTACTTTCATGGTCATTACCTCACATTTAATGCATTAAACTATCAAAAATACCTATTAAATGCACACTAGAGGACTCCCCTCAAGAATATTTAGCATAAGGTATATTTTGGACATAATAATTACTGTATTACATATATTGGAACATAATTATGGACCTGATAATCTCAGAATAAGAATGTATGGACTAATCTCTTCAAAAAGTTTCCAAAACTTAGCATTGGAGGCATGGAGCTAGCACCCGACACTGATCTGAGAGCATAGGTGAAGTTTCCTTCATTGGAGCTCGAATTCAATGGATATATGGCTTCTAAAAGAGTTTGAGTTGAATCTTAGATATCTTCTCCTTGGATTATTGTAACCTGCACTAAAAATTGAAAGGGGAATAGAAGAGAGGGGAAATGAGACTTGGGGCGCATCACCCAAGGGACTGAGGCTCATCACTCAGTATGGAAGCTTAGATTCAATAAATACCCAAAAAATTCATCAACCAACTGAATAATGGAGTGGAAATTCCCTTAAGTATACCTTGGGTGACTTGTTGAGCAAGTCCTTCACCTGTTGAACAAGTAAACCATTTTCTAATCATGTTCCTAAGCCATGAGTGGCCCTCCCTGATCGGATTAGCAATTTTGGTTTGCAAATTATGTTTCCCTGTTTGTATAACTTAACCCAAAGTGGAAATTTTCCCTCCTTGAGAAAAATAACAAGTATGAATCTTAGGTAATGTTTCCTTGTTTGTATCCTTTAGTCCAAACTAGAAACTGCACCCTCCTTAAGTAATTAGCAAGTTTGTGCATAAGGTAATATTTCCTTGGTTTTCATCCTTTTACTAAATTGGAAACTAATTTTGATAGTTTCTATCTTTTCTATGACTTATTTATTTTTCCTTCTTTTGCACTGTTGCCATTTTTCCATCCGAGGCAAGTTTCCTAATGCGCCCTCCTGCCTTTCCAACTCATTTCCACCATTCATTATTTTTCATAATAATTAACTAATTACAAATAAAATGAATTTATAAATTACATGCCTCCATAGTTTTAAATAATCAAAATTCATAGGCATAATTAATTAATTCAATGTTTAACCCCTTACCACTTAACAAGGTCAACACTTTCAAGGTCCCTTCAAGGGAGGGACATGACAGTTGAGGCCAAGTGACAGAAGATTCATCCATAAATGAGACCAAATATTTTTTAAAATCAAAAGGGTAACAAGAATTCCACTTGTATAATATAACAATATCTTTGATCACATTCAGGAGATGAAACCAACATCATAGCCATGGAAATACAAGGTACATATCCTTTTGCTAGTTCTAGCACTAATACTCATTCTTTAAAATATCAAACTATGAATGATGAGGAAAATAACTGACTTGTTCCATTTTAAGTTATCTCAAACCATATTAAGAATGATACGCTTTTTTATAGTGCTTTGCAATGTAATCTCATTTTTTTAGAAATTGTTAAGACATTGGGACTTGAAAATAAACATCATCCAAAACCATTGATCTGAGTTTCTAGGCGCACGACAAGGACAACAGTTCGATTGAATGAATTGAGTAATGTTATGGTGAAAGCATATTAAGAATAATAAAAGCATGAAATACACTACACACACATACAATATTAGAGAGTTCGCTCCAAATTCGATTGTTTCATTATTGTTCTATTACTTGCTTAATACTATGCTTGTATATTACAATAGTGTGCATGTTTATATAGAGTGTTGAGAATGATTGAGTCATCTTCCTGTTACATTCAATTACAAATAAGTTGGAACAGTTAAGAATTTCAACCATCAAAGACAACTGGAAGACAGAGAGACAATATGTCCTATTCGTTTCGAGGTGTTGGTGTCGATGATTCATGTCAAAGTGTGGCACCTGTCGAGGTTGTGTTGAGGTCAAGACTTATCGAATTCAATTATGGACCTCTCAGAGTCGACAGAGAGTTCCAAATACTGGGTGGATCATTCCTCCTTCCTTAAGAAACAATGGTCCCCATTGTTTACTCATTTAGATGAGGAAACTTGTTTGTGAGTTCAGTCCCAAAGTACCACTTTCCTTGTGCTAGGATTTGGTCAACTTTAGACACTCTAAACAAGGGAATTGTGTTCGTCCTTATATGGTGTATGCATAGTCCCACAATGGTGTCATAAAGAAGAGGCTCTTGAACATCTGGATAGATTTCTTCAAGTTTTGTTGTTCGCAATTCGTTATGTTCTAGCAGTGGTGTGTGGAATGGTCGGAGTAGATCCACTTTAAATACTGGATGCAAACCCAAGCATGAAGGAATGTCAAGCTAGAAATCATTTTATCCAATCTATTTAAGGATACTGTATGGACCACATCACAAATTTTTTATCTTTCTGTATGGACCAGTGAACCTTTCCTTCTTGAGATGTAACTAGATCTGATCCCCAATTTAAAAAGAATGAGGAATACGATGCTTATCATGTCAAGCCTTAGCTTTCACTTTAGCTCGTTGCAACATTTTATGTGCTTTTTCTGGATGTTTTTTGATTTGGTCATGAAACTTCAATTCTTTTCCAAATTCTCGTCGGTCAGAATCGGTGTCCTTCGACTGTATTGATGTTATCGAGTAAATCTACTCAAGAAGAATCAATCCAAATATCCCTAGTCTAAGTGGATCTAGAACAAATAAAGTACACAATAAAATCTACTTCCCTAGATCAAATAGAAATGCAAGTTAAGAGATATATCGCTTACCTGAAATATGCAAATTCTATTCTCTCTTTATTGATCCAAGCTCCAGAATCTTCAAATATTCAGCTGCAAAACCTTGTAAATCAATTGGAAATAAGAAAATAAATTTGTATCCAAACATGAATTGATCTAAGCTAACAGTTAAGGAAGAAAGCTCTAAACATTATCAACGCTATAAAATTTATGGAAAGAGATTTGTATTAATGTAATCAAGAAGATACATAGAATTACATAGGAAAGACCATTACAACCTAGCCTTAATGCTGCAATATTCCATCCAACAATCCAATCCAAGCCTCCAAAGGATGATAGGGATCACCTAGAAATTCCACCAGCATAAGAGTACCATAGTCCTTCCTCCCTTCACAATGGAGAGAGGGTTCAATTTATAAGGCTAAAGGGATAGAGTAGGTTTGAGGATTAGGAGGAGGATTCTAAGGGATCTTCCCCATAGGTTAGGAACTGAATTCCACCTCACCTAAATGATAGGAATAGAACTCCACCTCATCCACCTTCGAGAAAGGTCTCAAAGCTATGTTTTTTTCCTTCAAAACACCATCGGTGCACCTTTCACAAGGAGAAAGAGCACCGTTGGCGCACCTAGCAGTAGGAGATAGAGCGCTGGCACCGACGCACCTATAATTAAGGGAAAAAGCATCATTGACGCACCTAGGATGAAGGGAAAGAGCGTTGACCTTCCTAAAGAGGGAAAAAAGGTAAAAGCAACCTCAATATCAATCAACTTTAGTAGAGGTAACTTTAGGGATTAGGCATAAGGTTGACACATGGATCAAGAGGACAATATTTCGGTATAACAGATGATGAATTGATCAACTCAGATGGGTGTTGAGGGTTGAAATCCATAACAGACCTTGAATGGACTCTTTCCCATAGATTTGTGATGAGCACGACTGTAACTTTGTTTTATATGGGATAATTTCATCCCATGTCTGACAATGCCTGTGTTTGTACTTGTGGAGCAGTTGTACTACCAAGTGATTCATAACTTCCGTCTATCCGTTTGTCTAAGGATGGGAATTTGTTGACAAAGAGAGTCTCGTGTTGAGATTTTTGCCGAGAGTTCCAAAATATATTGACAAATCTAGCATCTCTATAGGAAACAACGATCGTCGAAAGGCCATAATGTTTCTAAACATGTTCTAAGAAGAGTTGAGCAGTCTGTTGTGTTGTTGTTGTCTTATTGCATGGAATGAGAATATAAATCTTGGAAAATATATCGACTAATACTAAGACGTGTCATGCTAATGTTTGGTAGTAGGGTATACCATCAAGTAGTCCATAGAAATGGATTCCCATGGTCGACTAGGAACCGACAAAGGTGTGTAAAATCCTTGTCACTGATTCGGCAGTTTGGAAATGGCACAAACCACACATTATCGAATGTACATGTTGGCATCAGATTTAAGTGAAGGATAATAAAAATACTTTTGGAGGATGGAAAGGGTCTTTGCTACTCCAAAGTTTCATGCAGAATTGTTGTAGTGCACGTTCCAAATGAGCTTATGGCGGTGCTCACCTATCGGTACACAAATCTTTCCAAGCTTGTCTAGCAAGATATCTTTTAGGATGTAGACAGTAGTGGACAATGATTTGATTTGAATTTGTCGATAAATTACAGAAAATTTGTGGTCTACCGAATATAGTTGAGTCCAAGTAGTGGTGCCATAACCCTACATACTCATCACTGTGAAAAGTAGAGTAATGGGTGGTTGACGTAGACAATTGGTTGCAACATTGGATTTACCTTTCCGATAATTATTTACTAATTGAAATTGTTGCATGTAATTAATCCACTTCAGTTATCGAGTTGTTTGTAACTTCAATTGGGACTATACGAACTGTAAAGGCTTGTGGTAAGTTAGAATGACCTTTTCGTTCCCAATAATTTAATGTCTCCATTGCTTCAGGGCTTGCACAATGGAATACAATTCCTTTTCATACACCGAATACCTTCTAATGATGTTGTTGAAAGTTTCAGAATGAAAACCGACTAGGTGACCAGATTGAGTGATCACTGTGTCTAAAGCATAGTCTAATGTGCCTATCTCAATCTCAAAATTTTGATGTAAATCAGGTAACACAAGTATTCGTGCAATACAAAGCTTGTGTTTGAGCTACTCAAAATATTGTTGTTGTGTTGATGTCCATTTGAAGACATTTTTTCCATTTCCCTTAGTCAACTGATTCAAAGGCCAAGTTATGTGACTGAAGCATAGTATGAACCGTTGATAAAAATTCACCAAACCAAGAAAAATTCTTTGTTCATGAATGTTTTGAGGAATGGGCCAATATTTGAGGATCTGTACTTTGACTTGATCGACGTAAATTCCCACAGAGTCGATTACATACCCCAAATATTTGAGCTTGTTCATCACAAATGAGAATTTTTCCATGTTCAAATAGAGTCGATGTTGTCGAAGAGTGTCGAGGACTTGTCGAAGATGTCGGACATGCTATTCCCATGATTGACTAAAAATCAAGATATCATCTAGATAGAAAATGGCACACTTTTCGATGAAAGGTCAAGGAATGTCATCCATATATTGCATAAAGGTTGCAGGTGCGTTGGTTAAGCCGAAAGGCATGACTATGCGTTCAAACAAACCTTCATTGGTTTTGAAATAATTTTTCCATGCGTCAATGGGATCGATTGGAATTTGATGATATCCTGAATTGAGGTCAATCTTAGTAAATAATTTAGCACCTTTCAGATATTTGATGAGTTCATCTATCCTTGGATGATGGTATCTATTATTTACTAATATCTTGTTGAGAGCCCAATAGTCGATGCACATGATACAAGTCCCATCTTTCTTTGTAACGAGGACAACTGGTGTTCCATAAGGAGGGAAGCTGAGTCGGATGTGACCTTTGTTGATCAAATCTTGAATTTGTCTGCAAATCTCTTCATTCTCAATAATAGATCTTTCGTAAACAAATGTGTTAGGTAATGAAGAACCGAGAGAAATTTAAATGGATTTTTTAACCTGGTAATGGAGAGGTACTCCATTTGGCTCTTGAAATACGTTCTAGTATTCATCAAGAAAATTGTCGATCTATTTTTCTTGTTGGGAGATGCACTGATTAGTGACTCGACTAGTTGATTTGGTCTTCCTAGAATGCTGAGGATTAATTATGATCTATGCAAATCTCTGAGCATGGTTGATGAGCTTGTTTGTCTGTTTGGAAGATATCATTGCAATCGTTGGTGTAGTTCATTGCTTTGGTATGTCGTACCATTGATTTTGTATACTGATAATCACCTTCTGAGGTTGTGACTAATAACTTCCATGTTGATCCCATAAGTAAAGTTTCCCAAATAGAACGTTGGCTACGAAAAGAAGTGCCACGTCACATAGTAGCTCATCTTCAAAAGGATTAAGGAAGTAGGTGAGTTTGCATTGTCAAATGATTCTTAGTTCCTGAACATCCTTCATCCAATCGATATTGTAAGGTTGAGGATCTGGAGTGGTGACAAGACCTAGTTTCTTCACAAGTTCTTCAGAAACAAAGTTCTTCTAGCTACCATTATCCACAATAGGATGCAATGGATTGTTTTGAAACCATATCTATGTATGGAACAAGAACTCTCATTCCTCCTCATCGATGACAGTATAGCCTATCGGAGTCATCGATGTCGATGTCAAAAGTGTCAATGCTTCTAGTTTGAATTCTACCAAGGTTTTGTCGAAGAAGTCAGAGGTGGAGAATTTTTCCAAAAATGTCTTTCGTACCTTGAATTTAGATGTATCATGCCATGACGAATTGTGGTAATCACACCAGTTCCTGGTAGGGGTTGTTTTCTACGTTCCCTTTTTTTTTCTGAAAGTGATTTTTCCATGGCCTGTATTTGCATAATTCAAATGACAAGGGTGTCTTGACTTGTCAAATTCAGCTGGTTTCTTCTTATCGGATGTTATACCTATTGGATTAGTTGTGAAACGTGCGTTTCCTTTCTATCTAGCTTCAATCTTACTGGTGTAGTGGAATGCATATGCAAGTGTACTGACAATAATAAAATCCATCTCTTTCTGAATGTATAGGTACAATCCACTGACATACTTCAAAACAATCAATTTCTCTTCTTGTTGGATGCCAAGTCTCGCCATGAGTCGATAGAATTTGTCAATGTAACTTTGCACTGATTCATATTTCCATTGCCTTAGTTGTTGTTACTTATTATATTATTGTTCAATGTACTAGGTGGGTATAAATCCTTTCGGACGTACTCAAAAAATTTATCCCATGTATCTATGGGGTCTCCTTATTTCTCCATCTTTGTTGATAGATTCTCCCACTAGCAGTGCTTAGAGGTCGACATCTTTAAGGATGCAATGGTTATATTTTCAACTTCTGAGAGTTGATTCATAGATTGTTGTACCCAATTGTCTACAGATTCTGAGTCAATATTTCCTTTGATATTCGATATCTCTAAGTTCATTTTCACTTTGAATGGACTAATTTTTTGGAGTTGGATCTCTTCGAGGATCTTCCTGATGGCGAGGTGAATTGCATGAGAATCTCATTGAATTGGGTGAACATTTTGGTTCGTTGTCAAGCCATTTCCTTCTCTATGAGTTGCTCTGTCTCATTAGTTGCATGTCTATTCTCTGTTTCTTCAGCCATATTCAATATAGTGGTGCGAGTGGATAGATACTATGAAGTCCAAGGTAGCGTTTGCTTGGATTGTTGATTTTGTGAGCGTGTTTGAATAGGCATAAGTCAGGTAAATTCGATAAAAGTGTCTACACATGACTTAAGCTCTGAATCTACTTTGATACCAACGATATGGGTGCCCAAGCGCACGATAGGGACAATAATTCGATTGAATGAATCGAGTATAGTTATGGTGGAGTCATATTAAGAATAAGAAAAGCAATAAATACACTACATGCACAGAAAAAATAGATATATACAACATGTAAGAGTTCAAACCAAACTCTCTTATTTCATTATTGTTCTATTACTTGCTTAAGACTCTTCTTGTATATTACAATAGTGTACATGTTCATATAGAGTGTTGAGAATGCTTGGTTTGTCTTCCTATTACGTTTAGTTGCAAAGATGTTGGAACGGTTCTGAGGTTCAACTGTCACAGACGACTAGAAAATAGAAAGACAATTTGTTGTAGTAGTGTCATGGTGTTGGTGTCGATGATTCATGTTGAGGTGTGGCGCCTATTGAGGATGTGTCGAGGTCAGGACTTGTCGAAGTTTATTCTGGTCCTTTCGGAGTCGAAAAAAATGCCAACTACTGGGTGGATCAACCATATCCCTTAGGATAGGTATGTGAAGATTATAAATTATAAGTATCTAATCAATGTAAATTCATATTTTCAATAACCTATACATTCATAGATGAGGTAGAGTTATATGTCATACCACTTGGTCTTTGTGGAATTATTTTGGGAAGTCCTTATTTGTATGACATGAAATTTATCTTCCATAGGGAGAAGAACAAGCATCATCTTACACAATATGGGATAGAATATATCATAATATCCCATTGTATCAATATTAACTTGTCTCTTGTTAAAATAGGACGAGTGAAAAGGCTTATAAATGCAAGAAAGCATTTTATATTCCTGATTGTAAAAGCTAAAGGTAATGATAAATCCAAAGCAGGGATGATTTTAAGGAACCGTACTTATTTAAAAGTGTATAAAAGTTGGTGAATCTTACCAATTCTTACAACGCCAAATATAAAGTGTTTGGAGATATTTTTCAAAAAATATTTTAATTTCCAAGGATTTTATACCATTTATATAATAATTTGTCAATTTTAAGGGTGAAAAAAGTTTACCCCATTCAAAATTGGGTGAAACAGGGCTTCAAAAAATGCAAAATGGAGAATCTTTTTTCTAGAGAAAAACATGGAACAATAGCCCATGGGCTAAATTTCTCCCTTAAAACTATCCCTGATCCAAAGCTCTCAAAGGATGTGATCCTACACCTAAAGATGAATTATCTAAGATTATTTCTAACTATGGTGAAATGTTTTAGGAACCACAAGGATTACCTTAAAGGAGATCCAACTACAACAAGATGATACTCTTCCTAACATTGGCATGTATATGTTATATGTTATTGGGAATGAATAAATAAATAAGAAAGTTTGAGAGTTACTCAAGAAAGGGTCATTCGACCAAGTACTTCTCCATGTGGGGCACCCATTGTGTTGGTACTAAATAAATAGGGTACATGGAGAATGTGTCTTAATTTCTAGACATTGAACAAAATTACGATGAAAAATCATTACCCTCTTCCTCATATTGATAACTTGTTGGATCAATTAAGTATGTAAATTATTTCACTAATTTGGACTTAACAAGTGGTTATCATCAAGTAAGGATTTTTGAAGATGATATTTGGAAAATTGCTTTTTAAACAATACAAGGTATATTTGAATGGTTGGTTATGCCATTTGGGATTTGTAATTCTCCTGCTACTTTCATGTAGGTTATGAATAATGTATTTAGGCCATTCATAGATGATTTTGTAATAGCCTACTTAGATGATATATTGATATTATTTAAAAGTTTGGAAGACCATGTAAAGCATGCTCGGAAAGCCGTAGATGTATTGAAAAATGATAATTTTTTCCTAAATATGTCAAAATGTGAATTTGAGAAATCATATTTAGTTTATTTGGGATAAATAGTAGGGTGTGGTGAATTGAAAAATGTTCTCTTTAAAGTTTAAATCATTTTGTAGATTCCAAGGCCTAATAATGTAATAAAAGTTAGGTTCTTCGTGGGGGTAGTTTAGTATTGGAGGAAGTTCCTTGCTAACTTTTCATTTATTGCATCTTCTTTACATGCTTTGACAAGTACTAAGTAGGACTTTTAGTGGGTATGTAAACAACAAAAATCCTTCAATACCTTGAAAGTGAAGATCAATATAGCCCTAGATCTAGCATTGCCAAATTTACAACAACCATTTGGGATTGAAATCGATGCAATCAATTATGATATGGGAGTAGTGTTAATACAAATAACGAAACTAACTTGTTACCATTAAAGACCTTCACTTGTGCTATAAGGAATTATCCTACTTATGACAAATAATTGTATGTTTTGGTTTAGAGTGTGAAGAAGTGGAAACACTATTTAATGGGAAAAGAGATAATCATCAATGTAGATCATAAACCTTGGAAATATCTCCAATCACAAACTAAACTACAACAGTCATGTCATTTCTGGTGGATGAGATTCTTGAAAAACATCCATTTAGTCATGAAATACAATAAAGGTACTCAAAATAAAATTATTGATATGTTATCTAGATTTTCTATTAATGCATCCATTGTTTTATGACATGGTTCATTAGCTCATGAAAGTTACATAAAATAGTATGCTAGACATGAATATTTCCACAAGATTTCAAGGTTGTCTATGAAACACTAATCCACGGTACTAAAGTAGAAGAACTGGATTATCATATAAATGAAAAAATGTTATATCATCTTGATAAGTTTTTCATTCCACAAGATGAAAGAGTGCATGTAATTAGAGAAGCCCATGTTTGGTTTCTAGTCATTTTGCTATGGGAAAAATAGTAGCTAAGTTAAGATGTTATTATTATTATCCTTAAATGTATCACTTTATGTCCAAATATGTAAATGGATGTGTGATGTGTACCAATAAAAAACTAAGTAACAAAAAATTAGCTTTGTATATGCCACATTCTATACCTTATATCCCATAGGAAAGTGTGTCTATATATTTTGTGAGGGTATTTCCTATGTCCAAGAAAGGTCATGATTATATATATGTTGTTGTGGTAAGATTTATAAAAATGTGTGTTTTGGTTCCTTATAAGAAATAAGTCACAAGAGGAAGGGAGTGCATTTTTTTTCTTCCAACATGTATGGGTTCATTTTGGTTTTACAAGATCCATTGTATTTGATCAAGAGTCCTATTTTCTTGGGAAATTTTGGTCAAATTTGTGGGAGTTAATGGACACTAAGCTCTAGAAGAGTACTAATTTTCATCCATAGGCCAATGGATAAATGGAAATGGTTAATAAGAAAGTGATACACTTAATTCAAGGATATTATAATAGACATCATAAAATTTGGGATGAACAATTATATTATGTATAACATGCCTATAATTTGTTTGAATAACATAGGATATTTCCAAAAGATTGAAGACCTAGCCCCATCCCAAAAGTGGGACGCACTCTTCTGCATTATTTCCCACAACACTATTAATGGAAAATCCATTTAATTTTTGTTCATTTTGTTGTGAAGTTAATTCCTAGTATCTTATGGCTTGCAGGTGATGGGGATCATCCCCTCCATTCCAGAAATTCGGCCTTCATTTGGTTGTGCCAACCATTTTACACAATAACGTGGATCCCGTTGTTTCTAGGGCACTTCCACACACTCAATCCTTCAACAGACATTCTGTGAGCGCATTTCTATAGTCTCCCACCCCCATAGTTTTCCCGTCATGAATCAACATAGACTTACCTCACTGTAATCACACTACAACGAACTAGTGAGTCTTTTTTTCACACTATAGTGCGACTGTAAAATTTATTTTCATGTCGCCAATGAGTTATTTTATTTTTATTTGTTTACTCAACAATATGCAACCCACCAGTTGTTCATTAATTAACTAGGAACTAATTATATGAAAATGGTTTCTTGTTCTACTAGTATTTATTCCACCTAGACTAAGATTAGGGAGTAAAGGGGTCATTCCCCCTAGAAATCAACTTGGGTAACTAAATGTGAGGCTCCACAAAGAACTTATTGTTGTCACTAGTATTTGGGACTATATATGATTGTTGTTTTTCTTTGAACATCCTTAGTTTATAGTAGTGTAGCATCCAATATATGCACACAAGTAAGAACCTAAAGAACCTTTCCTTCCCAAGTATGCTCTTCACAATATTTATGAATCAGAAAAGAGAGTGAAGGGTGAAATACCTCATATGCACATATAGAATTTATTTCTTGCAAGCATCATTAGTTTTTTTAGAGATCAAATTACAATCATTTTGTTTTGAGCACTTCACTTAATTGCAACAATATTATTTTCTTTCGTCACATATGTATACCCACAAGCACACACTAAGGAACCTAAAGACTCCTCCCAACCGAGTATGCTCGTCATGATTTTGGTGAATTAAAATGGAAGGAACAAGTGAAATACCTCCATTACACTCATTAAATTCACAACAAAATCCTTAAAAGAAACCATTATAAAATTTTAAACAAATAAAATACTCCACAGGAGGTCACAAAAGAACATTTTAGATTGGTAGGATGATTGGGTTAGCCATACAAATAATACCCAACAACTTAATTTCATTAGGCATGTTTTTGAAACATAGAATTATTGTCTTCTATGGTACTTTGAATACTACTATAAGCAAGTGTGCTCAATCCCAGATCGGATACGTGTACTGTGACCAAGGAGTTAAAAGTTGAGGTATAGATTCCCTACTCTTCCCTATGAGGCAGTCACCTCATTGTTAGAGAGATGAAACTATACCACCCAGGCCTAACTGTCAATCCACACTTGCGCAAGGTAATCATAAAGGAACAAAAACACCCCCTAAGGAAATCCTATAGATTGAAAGGCCTTTCCCCTCTCTTGAGGGGTGTTTTATCATTATCTCCACGTGGAACATGAGGGATGCCACCAGGTTGGGGCCTCTCCTAGGACACTTTGATTGGGCCGTATTGACAAAGATACACCTTAATTGATTCACTCTCTCCCATTAAATATAGTGTTAACCTTTTCCCATCCTCTTCTCGTGGAATCAATTCACCATTTTTAACTCCCCCACAAGGGATCACTCCACCTTCTTCACTCACATTTGGAGGAAGTTCCACTACATGTTCATCTTCCCCTAGAAGACAAAGATCACTACAACATATTCCAAGGTATCCCCCTCAAGGGAAAAACATATAGAATAACATTGCGGCACCCAACCCCAACGCCAACTTACCATTCATGGAAATTTTGAACCTCCTTAACCTAGCTGAATTAGTCAATGATCCCACGGTGCATGACATTAATTGGCTAGATATGTCAAAAATTACACCTTCATATTGTTAGCACTATATTTGAAATTGTGGATTGTTTAATTGAAGGGTTTGGAAATGATCATATTTGAAAATTTTGTGGAAGCACTCTTTAGATTAATGGGTTAGCATGATCTTTCATCATGGGTCATAGGATGAAGAAACAGATTTAATATACGATGGTGGATCATTCTGTTGTTTGAAACATGGGGGAGAAATTGAAATGTTCTCATTAGTGGAATGGAGGTAAAAGGTGTCAAATATTGACGTTCAGATTAAAGAGGTTGTAGATCAGTGGTAGAAAGGAACTCCGTAGATTGGAGATGCAAGGAAAAACCAAGTTTTTGGATTTGCAGAATTGGTTAACTGGTGGAAATATCGGATAGACGAGATGTGAGCAGACATAGTTCTATGGTTGGAAACAATTCCACATATTGAACTAGAGTGGAGAAATTCCAAATTAAAATCCATAGAAAGTGAGGGCCATGTTGATCAACGGTTGTAATAGTGTTCGGGTTCTGATCGACGGATAAGGTGCATTTCACAAACAGAAGTTATGAGATTGATCAGGTTCAAAATGATTAACAAAATGTTAAATCTTTTCACAGTTTGATGGTTCTGATGAAGGTAGATTGCAAATCAATGGTTGATATTGATTTTGTCGAATCAATTTGTGCAAGGTGATAATATTGAGTCTTGGTATTGAGATATTGTGTATGAACGACTTAGATTTCAAAGAAAAAAAAATCTACGGTATAGATTACAGGAGATGTGCAATGGTTATGAAACATGAAAAATATAAAAACATCTATGTGGAGTTTAGAGGTTTGTTTTTCTAAGTATTGGAAATTGACGATAACCCTGACTGTGCGCAAAGTGCCAATGTGGATGAGTCAGAACACTATGCTAATTAACAAGGTAGGCATCCTGAAACTTTCCAAGTACTTCTAAAAATGGATGAAATAGAAGTGGTAGAAGTGACAGATAGTGAAGAGTTAGGGGTTTCCTGTCAGAAGGATGAGAGAAGCTTCGAAGACAAAAATGCTGAAGTTTTTGATACCATTTTACTGAATGAAACAATTGAGATGGCTAAAAATAAATTGAAAATTTTTAAGGACCAAGGTAGTGACACCCATGGTGTTTTTAGGTCTTTATTTTATTTTATCTCTATCAACCAGACCCCCAATTTCCCTGAATTTTTTGAGTGGTGTGCGAATAATTATTCCGCAGATGAAGAAGTAGTCATGAATAAACCTAAGTCTAAGATCCTTTTCCCTATTCATGCCTCTGTTATCCACAAAACCCTATCTGTCCCAAATGATTTTGTTCATTTATCCTAGGATTACAAAGAAGAAAACATCATACAATTCTTCCAAAACTCTGTAGACGAGAGTAAGGAAACCTTTTTGAAGTCATGTTTAAAGCCTGATAGTGAGGTTATAAGTTTATCTTATCCTATTCTTTAATGAAGGAGCCTAGTCGTGTATAACTTTAGCGAGTCAATTTTTGGGGTTAGACACTAATGGTTATGTTATAGAGTCATTGTTGAGTATGTTTTTTATCTCAAGTGCCTGCCCAATTGATTCTTAACTTCTAGGTCAGTATTTCTAGTCTTGTTGCCTTAAGTTTGATGAGTTCCTAGCTGAGAACATTCATTCTCAATTAGTAAACTTCCACAGTACCAGAGTTGTTAGATTCTAGTCCTTTTTGTTGAAGATGTTCGTATCACATAATGAAGATAACCTACAGTTTCCTAAGTTGGTAATCACTAATGAAATGACCCAGGATTATTGCAAGTTGATGAATTGTTTGATGGAAAAATATATACAGCATTTCCTTTCAGGAAATATTGCCCATGGTATTGCCAGAGATGAAGGAAACATTGCAACTTTCCCCTAGTAAAAGGATATGAGACTGGTTCCTTTCAAAGTATGAAACAATTATAATATTATTTGGATTTGTGCACTAGCATTATATTCTTACAGGATTTCTGACAACTAGAATCTTTTCTTTGGAATTTTTTAGACAAAGGCTTACAGTCGAGGAAGAACACATATTAAACTTCAGGAAGAGTCTAGATGTTAAATTTCCCTTGGAGGAAGGGCCATATGTTGTCAAAAGTAGAGCTGCTCTACCAATAATTGATAATCTGCTCAAAAGCATGGGGTTTTCTTTGGGAGATGCTATCAACTATGATCCCCACCAGGTAATCTCTAAAAGAAGACAGACAAACAACAATAAGCATTTTGAACATACTGATGTAGTTGGACTCAGAGAGGAAGGTAATTGGGAATATTATCCCAACAAAACCCCAGATAATATCAGCATGGAACAAGACTCTGTCTCATCCATACCTGAAAATAATTCTCCCCCAAAGGGTCTTTCTAACATAGTTGCAGTTGCTGGTAATATTTCATCATTAATAAGTTTTTCAGGAAATTCAAAGAAGAGAGAACATCTAGGTTTCATGGACACTGAAGAAGAAGACACTTCTAGTACACCAAAGAAGCAGAAAATTGGACAAGAGGGACAAATGGTACAGGTGAAGAAGAGCAGTGTGAAAGGTAAACATAAGCAAGAACAATCCAAAGTAACTGGTCTGGAGCTTCAAGAATATGTATTTGATGGAGTAACCCAAAATAAGTATACATCAAAAGAGGAGTGGTTGAATACCTTCAGGGAAGTGGCTGATAAAACCTTTGATGAAACTGTAAAATTATATGAGCACTATATGAGGAAGTGAGACAATTGCCAAAGCCAAATGTAGCTTTAAAAATTGTAAGGGATCATGCCAAATATACCCTGAGTTTGGCCATGACTATTGGTAATAAGGAATTAGAGGTGAAAGTGAAATTATATAATATCCCTACCATAGATATGATACACTTTCATAGAGAAACATGTGATATCATATATACAAGATTGGTTAAATCTATATTACAGGTGTCTAAACTGGAGTCCAATAAAAAGAAAGCTCAGGACCTCCTACGAAAAGAAAAGGTTCAGAACAAGGCCCTTCGAATAAAAATTGAAAAATTGCAGGAAGAATTATTGAATGTTGATGTGTAGTCAAACAAAGGAGCAGTAGCTCAAAAGTTGTTTGATGAAAAAGAGAAAGAAGTTCATGTGCTAAAAAATAAATTGAAAATTCCTTCCACTTAGCTTATTCAGACCTCTGAATTGATAGAGTTTAAGAAGGAGAAAGAAGCAATTAAACACTGAATTGATTGATTGTAAATACAAGCTGTTAAAGCTCGAAGAAAAATAAAAGCATTGAGAAAGGTATGCTAAGCTTCTGATAGAAAATGACAAGGACCTAAAAACTAAGTTGGATGCAAGAGAAAAATAATTACAGGAAAAATGTGAAGAAGTTAAAAATCAATTTACTGTTCCTTCTGTATAAATAGGTGAAACCTCTCTTTCTAAAGCAATGTCTCAGGTAAACCTGAAAGATGTAGAACTCACAGATTTAAAGCAACAGAACAAGAATCTAGAAGCAACAATTTTGAAAAGAGAACAATAGAAGAAGGAAGTAGAGGAAAAATGTCAAGAACTAATGAATCAGAATACCAAGTTAACATAGCAGGTGGTTTGCCAAATGGCCTTGCAAGTGTGGAAATTGAACCAGGTGATAGATTAATTTTACTCACAACAATTAACAATTGATCATGCAAAATCACTCACAAAAGAGGCTGAAATTGGAGCTGAACACTAAACTGTATTAAATCAATGTACAATATCCAACCCTGTAAAATAATAGGTTGCTGAATAAATAACATACATCAGGGATTCGAATGCATGAGGAGCAATTCGAATCTAGCATAAAGCAGGCTTACTAAAAATAAGCAAATCCCCCATAGGTGTAAAATGTTGATCCCAAATCTGTCATGGAGCTCACGAATTAGAAAAATGGCTTAGGCAAGATAAAGAGTGGTTGAATGGAAACTCATACATGCTTTTGCATGGAGAAAAGAGTGGAGGATGAAGAGGACAAAAAACTAGTTCACCTCACCTAGTCTAGCTTTTCTATTTGCCTTAAAACACTGAAAAAGCAGGGAATAAAGCAGAAAAAGCAGAAGGGTGCCTAGGAGGCCAGGAATAAAGAATATTTGATTACTTGGGATTTCCCATGTGCTACATGAGTCAAATGAGGCAATTTTGACCACTATGGATAGGTAAAAGACAACTTGCACAAGGTGGGACACATGAACTAGGCTAATAAGACAGAAATAATTAAATTAATGTCTAAGTGGGTAAACTATGGGTAAACTATGGGTTGATTATTCTAACCCCCCCCCTTAAGCCTGACTTATGAGTAATATATCAGAAAATTATAGGTCCTAGCAACAAGGCTTAGTCACCCTTTACATACTGCATGTCCATTTAAACAAGGAAAGAGGCAAAACCAACTTGGGAAAATACTCCCTTAAACATGGACTGTAAAACAAAATTGTAGAATCTTGTCTTCACTTGTGATTTCATAGCATGATCAGCAATCCCCAGCAGTGATTTGATATTGCTGAAGGTCTTCTCACAAAATGCTTTGGTGAATATATCAGCTACTTGTTCTGAAGATGAACAGAAGAGTAGGTGAATGGTGCCATCATGCACAAGCTCTCTGATGTAGTGCATATGGATCTCAATGTGTATGGTTCTCTACTTCTAAACTGGATCTTTGTAGATTTGAATGGTACTCTGGTTATCACAGTAGATGGTAGTTGAGTACTCTGGTTCGAAGCCACACTCTCCAAGTAAACCCTGCAACCATAAACATTGAGTTGTTGCATTAACAACTCCTCTGTACTCTGCTTCTGTAGATGAGAGTGCAATGGCACTCTGTTTCTTGCTTGACCAGCTGATTGGCCCTTCTGCAAGCATGAACACATATCCTAATGTGGACTTTCTTTCTGTGCTATCACCTGCCCAATCACTGTCAGTAAATCCAATCAAATCAAGATCAGATTTCGCTTTATAGAAGATCCCATGTGTCCTTGTTCCCTAAACAAAGTTAACGATCCTTTTGGCTGCTTTCCAATGGATCTCTTGAGGCTGATCCATGAATCTAGAAGCCACACTTACTACATAAAAAATATCAGGTCTATTATGTGTCAGATACAACAAACATCCAATCAATTTCCTATACAGTGTATTGTTTACCATAGGTGAAGAATCAGCTTCTTCCAGCTTCACTCCTGAAAGGAAAGGCGTTTTGATTGCTTTGCAATCCTTCATTCTGAATTTGTTCAGAAAGTCCAAGGAATATTTGTGCTGGTGCACCTTTATTCCATATTTGGTTTGAGCAATCTCAAGCCCCAAAAAATTGACTTAAGAGCCCCAAATCTGTCATGGAGAAGGCTTGGTTCATAGCTCCTTTTAAAGAAGCAATCTCAGCCTTTGAGCTTCCTGTAATGAGGAGGTCATCAACATATAACACAATTATCATTAATGAACCATTAACTAACTTCAAATAGACATTTGGATCTGATTTTCACTGAACAAAATTCAGTGATAGCAAGAAGCTATCGATCTTGGCATACCAAGCCCTGGGGGCTTGCCTTAGCCCATACAATGACTTTCTCAACTTGCACACAAGAGAAGGGTTAGTAGCAAAAACTTGAGGCTGCTGCATATATATCTATTTAGTGAGATCTCCATTCAAGAAGGCACATTTTACATCCATGTGATGTACCTCCCATTGCCTTGAGGCTGCAATGGCTAAGGCTAGCCTAATGGAATCCATCTTTGCCACTAGGGAAAAGGTCTCATTGTAATCTATGCCATGAACCTGTGAGTCACCCTTGGATACCAATCTGGAATTTTACTTCAGTGGTGAACCATCAGCAGCAAATTTGGTCTTATAGACCCACTTACACTGTACTAGTTTTCTCCCTGGGGGAAGATCCACTAGCTCCCATGTGTTGCTCTTCTGGAGTGAGCTGAACTCCTCCTTCATGGTTGTTTTCCATCTTGGATCTCCTGCTGCTTCTTCATATGTTTGAGGATCAGAATCCACCATCAAATAGAATTTTTCAGCAAACATAGGATCCTTCATGCATAGACCACTCTCAAACTGAGATCTAGTCCTTCTTGGGTCATTGGGATCCCTAGCTAGCTCTCCTGCTGCATGTAGTGTCTTTGCTGCCCATTTTGGCCTTGTAGCGCTCTTAGGGTATGCAATAAACTCATCTCTATATCATAAAAATCAGAATCAGCATGTTCAACAAACTCTTTACTTACTTCTTGAGGTTCAGGTGGTGAAGAGGCTTCACCAACTTCCACTGCTGCAAGGGGTTCTTCTTCAAACTGAACACACCTTTCGATGAAGGATTTATTTGTGCTCAAATTTATCAGTTTGTACCCTTTTGAATATTTAGAGTATCCAACAAAAAGACACTCTTGGCTTTGGGGCTGCAAAGCCTTCCTCTTCTCTGTTGGAATTCTAGCCCAAGCCTTTGAGCCAAAAATCCTGAAATGGGTCACATCTGGCTTGTGCCCACTCCATGCTTCGAATGGAGTTATGCCATAAAGTTTTTTATGAGGCACCCTATTCTGAATATAGGCTGCATAGTTGATAGCTTCGGCCCAGTACTTTGGTGGCAAAGTTTTGGCCTCCATCATGCATGTTGCCATCTCCTTCAGTGATCTGTTCTTCCTCTCAGCAACACCATTTTGCTGTGGTGTGTAAGGGATAGAATGCTGCATCTGAATACCTGCATCTGCACAATAATTAATAAACTCAGACTTGACATACTCACCACCATTGTCAGATCTGAGGGCCTTGAGTTTCCTTCCAGACTATTTTTCAACCAAATCCTTAAAGACTTTGAATAGGCCAAAAACTTCAGACTTGTGTTTCAGGAAGTGAACCCAGCAATACCTGGAAAAGTCATCAATGAAATTCAATGCATATTTGTCCTGACTCATGGACATATGAGGGAATGGGCCAGAAACATCACTATGGATCAGCTCGAGGGGTGTAGAGGTTCTCTCATGACTAGCTCTCTCAAATTTGTGCTCTGGGTGTTTTCCTAGGATACAACCTTGGCAGACTCCTTTGGAAAATTTTATCTTGGGAAACCCTATGACCATCTCTTTTTCACTAAGATGAGAAAGATATTTGTAGTTTAGGTGGCCAAATATTTCATGCCAAAGCTTGCTTGCTTCATTAGCATGAATCAGAAGAGCAGAGGGGTTTGAGTAAGGTAGGAAGTGTGAGAACATGTATACCTTTTGAGCATGATTCACAACTCCTTTTGCAATGACTCTACCAGTTGAGATCTCTGTGATCTCAACTTCATCGGGGGAGAATATGACCTTCTTAGGAGACCCAGTGTGGGTCATCTGGTACACTGATAGGAGGTTGGAGGCAAGACCAGGCACATACAACACATTGCTGAACTGACCATGATCAATATCTATCCTTCCTTTACCCAAACTTTCAGTGAGACAGTCATCTCCCAGTACTATAGATGGTCCTTTCGAATTGTCCAGTGAGGAGAATGCCTCCTTAGTCGAAACCATGTGTCTTAAAGCTCCAGAATCAATGATAAAATTGGGTGAGCTTGATGTGCCAGCAACTAGAGCATGAACTCTCTCTCTGTCATGTAAACTTGATCCTCCTTCTCTCTTCTTTGAGCTTTCTGGAAGGGAGATGCCATTCTTCTCCAGGAGTTGGGTCAGCATGTCTATCTGCTTTTTCATACAAGAGCTTTCAGAGTGATTTCCCTTATTGTAGTATGCACACTTGTTGATTTCACCTTTGTTTTTATTCTTCTCGTAGTTCTTCTTGGGACCTTGTGGATCCTCCAGAGACTGTTTCTTGTCTCTCTTTTGCTCAGGTGGCTTTTTAGCTTTCTTTTTGCTTTTTGAATCCACCTTCGAATCTCCAGCAATCAAATCTTGATCTTTGGATGGTTTGATGGTGCCCATCATCACCAGCTTGTCCTGTTCTTGTGTGAGAGATTCCATGAAATCTGCAAGGCTAGGCATCTTCCAGGTTCGAGCTGTCAGTTTTGTGGCATAGAAGGTCGAAACAAACACTGAATAATCAGGGCCTAGCTTCGAGAGGATGGCTAGTACGAGCTGATCATCTTTATTTTCGATACCACACTGTTTCAGCTGCAAAACTAGTGCTTTGAACTTGGAGAAATATAGCTGCAGGGATTCAAAGCTTGTTGGACTCAGGGAAATCAACTCATTTTCGATTTTATGTCCCCTCATCTGATCTGTCTTTCCAAAAATATCAGCAAGCTTCTCCCATACTTCATTCAGTGATGTCAATCCATCAAGATGGAAAAGGAGGTCTTTGGAAATACTCAGACACAGGAGGCCATAAGCCTCATCCCTCCTGTTGTGCCATTTTTTCTTCTCTGCAGCTGCATTGAGCTCTACTTCTGTTTCCATAGTCACCCTGTAGAGGCCTTTCACTCTCAATAGTATCTCCATCTCTGCTTTCCATTCAAAGAAATTGAAAGGAGTTAAGATAGTTTTCTGTGATTGATCCATAGCTTAGAAAATATGTCCCGGCTGTCAGTAGAAAGCTCCCAGTCACTGATGTCGAACCTTCAAAACAATTTTGAAGGAGAGATAACAATATACAATGGCTTTGATACCATGTGGAAATTGAACCAGGTGATAGATTAATTTTACTCACAACAATTAACAATTGATCATGCAAAATCACTCACAAAAGAGGCTGAAATTGGAGCTAAACACTAAACTGTATTAAATCAGTGTACAATAGCCAACCCTGTAAAATAATAGGTTTCTGAATAAATAACATACATCATGGATTCCAATGCATGAGGAAAAATTTGAATCTATCATAAAGCAGGCTTACTAAAAATAAGCAAATCCCCCACAGGTGTAAAAAGTTGATCCCAAATCTGTCATGGAGCTCACGAATTAGAAAAATGGATTAGGCAAGCTAAAGAGTGGTGGAATGGCAGATCATACATGCTTTTGCATGGAGAAAAGAGTGGAGGATGAAGAGGACAAAAAACTAGTTCACCTCACCTAGTCTAGCTTTTCTATTTGCCTTAAAACACTGAAAAAGCAGGGAATAAAGCAGAAAAAGCAGAAGGGTGCCTAGGAGGCCAGGAATAAAGCAGATTTGATTCCTTGGTCTTTCCCATGCACTACATGAGTCAAATGAGGCAAGTTTTACCACTATGGATAGGTAAAAGACAACTTGCACAAGGTGGGACACGTGAACTAGGCTAATAAGATAGGAATAATTAAATTAATGTCTAAGTGGGTAAACTATGGGTTGATTATACTAACAAAAAGGGGCCATACATATGATTTGGGATAAGATTATTCTAGAAGCTAATGATTTTATACCATATTTAGATTATATTGCAGATCAGGAGAGTGCTCTGAAAGCAGCCAAACAAAATATTTTGATAGTAAAATAAGAATTAAATAAGAAGCCAATGGAAGTAGCTCAAGATGCTATCAACTTTTTAAGTACCTTATCAGAAGATCAAGTTAGAAGGTTTGATATCTGAGACAGAGTTGTTGTTATCTCTTGGGCTAGAAAAGTGATTAGAAAATACATAATGTTGGATACTGTACAGGATAAAGTTGATATTATAAGTGATAAATTCAAAGAAGTGATTAATTTATTTACTCCATTGGTAAGCAGGGGAATTCCTTTCTTCTTGGAGGAAAAAGGACCATTATTGTCTCAAAAGGAATATATGGATAATATGGTCAATTGTGGTTCAGATCACAGTAAGTTTGAAGATATGCAGTAGGCTATGTCTGGAAGAGTTGTGTTTGATAAATTGGTTGGAGAGTTCGAAACATTATTTGATTTTAAATTCGCATGTGCCAAGGTGCCTAATTTTTCATATGCAGACAACATGGAACTCAGAGTTCTGGCACATGAAATGGTTGTTGCATATTTTCCTAATCCTGAACATTGGAGACCAGTTCAACAATATGGATAAACTAAATATAAGTTACAACCATGAAGACATCAAGGAAGACAACGCAAAAGGAGTTTCAGCAAAAGATATATTTTATGATAAAATGTTGTCTTTAAATTCATTAGTTAAGAAGTTTTGTTATCTCATAACTATTTTGTAATAGATAATTGTTTTGACACATGTAATACACGGTTGAAACTGGTAGACAGTTAAGTTTATTGTTCAGATCAAGGAGCAATTGTATAAGTATTCATACATTTGATGAAGTGAGGGTTGGAACCCTTGAGATTTTGGAAACTTGTGTATTTAAGTATTTCTTAAATTATAGTGCTGAAAGTTGGCATTTTTCAGAGTTTCATGTGTTATTTCATGTTGCAGTCTATATTTTCCCTTATTATGTGAATTTTTTCTAGTTTTAGCTTTCCATTATGTATTCCTTCATGTCTGAAATAAGAGTATAATAGTTTGGAATTCATATTTACTATTCTCTGACTATTGTTTTTAGATGTCCACCAAACCTTTCTCCTAAAGTTGATACATAATTCATCTTTACAATGCTCTATGCTAATGGTTTGTTCATGTTCTTCCTTTTTCACTAGACAATCAAATTTTGACTGTGACTGAGTAGCTACCTTGCCTTTGTTTAAAACTTCCATGCAAAATATATGTTCATCTATATCCATATCTTAACTCCATAACCCAATGGTCATGTGTTCAGTTTCAACTAATCTTGTCAATTACAAATAGTTTTGCTTATACACGTCTAGCCTTGTTAATATTTTTTGAGAGATCCCTCTCGAAAGAGAAAAAAGCCAGTTTTCTCTTTAAAAGTGGTTTCTGCTATTACCTAGGAATTGTTAGATTTTTTTATCATTAAGCTAGCAATACATTAGGATCTTTAACTGAGAGAATAAAAATAATAGAAATCAAACACAAGAGACAATGAACATAGTGTTTATCCTTGGGGAAACCATAAATGGATAAAACTCTGCAACTTGCTCAGAGATAGAATTAGCACCAAAATTAAAACCCCAAAATAGTAAGATGATCTCCCGATAACACTAACCTCTTTCTTCCTAGCCCCGGTGTCTTCTTCTTCCTCAACTATGCACTACAACTGAGTGAGTGAGTGTGTGATAAATAGAGAGGCTAGCTCTCTATTTATACTAATTCTCGACTTGACTAACCCAACTAGGGCCGACTTCTATAGGAGAATCTAATAAACCTAGTGCCCCAAAACTGCGAAGACTTTAACCCTTGACCAATAGGAGGGTTGCCCACAATGACTCGACATGACTTGTTTACATTATAGAACCTCTTGATAGGAACGTCGGGGCATGACATGACTCAATTACATTACAAATACATCTCGGAATAAACATCGGTTTACAATACATAAGAAATACAAGTGAATACATTCCGAAGTTACAATTACATCAACAGGAATAGCCCTTACAACCTTGGGTAATTTTCCAATGATAACATAGACATCCCTAAATTTGAAGGAAAATAGGGATACGACCTCACCAACCACATTATGTATTTCCATTTATGGCTTTCCTCTAACAACATAGTAGAAGATTTGGTCTGCCTCTGTCTCTTCCAAAGAACCCTAACTGGTGTAGCTGCAAAATGGTATGTAAGCTTGGAAATAGCCTCTCATACCAAATTGTATACCATTGTCACATCCTTCCTATCATATTTTAGTTTCCTATAAGAAATGAAATTTTCCTCAAAATTCTCATAGAGTTTCAAAAAAATACAACGAAGCATATAGCAGACCATATCCACGAATGGCATTGTCATCGTGCGTTATGCAAAATTGACATACAAGCTCCCTTCCTCTTGGACTAATTCCTCAAATCACTCCAACTAGCTATTGCAAAGAATGTGGCTACCTCCATTCCACAAACAGAGGAAGAAGCTATCCCCAAACCCTAACACTTTGACCTTATATATGTCTAATCAGGGGATTTGTACACCGTACTATCTGATTCTCGTTGGAATATATCTTTAGATCCTCCTGTTTCAAGGATGTCACATTCCACGAATGGGATTATTGGATCCATTTATTCCCAAAGTAAAGTTCCCTCATAATAAAATCTTACACCACCACCCCTACTAATGCAATACGAACCTATCCATGTTATGTCAACTCCCACTCCTACTGCACCAAATCCCCCATTTGGTCAGCCTCAGTACAGAATGTACAACCTTGTTTATCCAATTGCAATCCAAGTGCAGCCGATTCCACAACCTCCAATGGCACCAATCGCGTCAGCATCCACATCATATGCGGCACAACCTACTTATTTCCCACCCCTTGGATATAACCCCTATTACACATATGCATTTCTTTCCAGTTCGACACCCATGCGTCATATGGGATTCAACTTTGTTCAACTCTCTCTACAAAAACAAACTCAAAAGTTTGAACAACTGAATATTTCCAATCCCATGAATCCACATAATCAAAGGAAAAGTAAAGGAAAGAACATACAACCCCAATAATAAAGGAAAGGGGGAAACCAATCCCCCAACATAATCAAAACTAGGGTAACTAACCCCCACAAGGGGGAAATCCCCCCAAACTAGGAAATAATGCCAATTTGAGCAGAAAATACCCTTTCTTGATATGTGGTGAGTATGATCACTACACTCACCATTGTCCACTTATTCCCAACTATCAAAAAAAATTGGGATACCAAAAGCACTCACCTACAAACCATCCTCAAGTGATTCTTACACAACAACCATAGCAAGTTGTTTTTCAACAACCCTTTTCCAAGTAAGGGGTAGTTACCAAACAAATTGATCCTCGCCACCCATGAAAAGGATTGTTCCAAAACATTTACATGAACTCAGTGCCAATTAACCTACAAAATCACACTAAGGAGTACACCAATAGTGAAATGTCACCAGTCCTTGAAGGAACCTCATCTCCTTCAAGAGTCGCTTTGCAAATCCCACGGTCAACCACGAAGAAAAGCCTGAGGATTCCTAAAGAACCATTAAGTTGTACCCCTCACAATCCTTACATGAAGGTTGTGAATAACTGCAACATTCTTGATGATCTGTTACAAACACCAGCTGCCATGTCAACCCTCGAGGTACTTCAATCACTTCCATCCCATCAAAATAAATTTTTGAATGAAATTGGCATTGTAGACCCTTCTGACGGAAATATCATGACATTTGACCTCTGTTAGGGTGAACCATGGTTACCCTTATATATTAATTTACAAGTACAGGTAACTGTAAAAAACATTATCATCCATCAATGCATTATTGATGAAGGTGTATCCACATGCATAATGTCTTCTAATGTGTGGAAAAAATTGGGCTCCCAAAATTTAGCACCATCCTCTATCACTCTCTACACATCTGATAGAAATCCATCACAGCCATGTAGATTGTACCAAAATTTCCCCTTCGATACAAGGGGAAAAATGGTCATGATTGATGTAGAAGTCATAGATGCCCAACTTGACTACAACATTCTCTTGGGATGTAGCTATATGTATGCCATGAAGGTGGTCACCTCTTCAGTATTCTGCATCATGATGTTGATGTTCAATGAGAAGGTGGTCACCCTTAACCAACTCAGCTACTACAACCCCAATGCATTTGTTAATCCTAAAAATGTCTCACCCACAGTCAGCGAGTTGACAAACAAAACACCATATGTTGAGATTATCTGAGGAGTTTACAAGGACTTGGACCTCGTATGATCATATTCAAGTCCCCCACCTGTCATCCCTCCTCCAAGACAAGGTCTCATGTGTACCCTTTCCACCATGGAGAAAGAAGCATCCACACCCTGAACATCAGATTCAACAAACCCATCTAGCCACAATGTTGAGAAAATATTGAACCCATCAGTACCACCCATGTTCCAAATACCATTTCTTTACCCTCCCACGGGAGTACACGAAACATTGGTCATGTCCTAGTCAACCCTACTAGGACTCATGTTGGGACTACCTATATGGTACCTTACACCATCATTCCTAGATATGGATTTTCCTCTCATATCCCATTATGAGATGATCCAGAAGCAATGAGTTTCCACTCCAATTTCGTCCACCAAAGCCAACACCTTTGTGACTCAACGACCATCGACGGTCACCAAAACACAAAATTGGGGCATTATTCAACCCAATCCAACTACCCCCACCAATGGGGGAACTATCCGGCCCAAGTAGAATGCCCTCATCATAGAAAACCATGCTCATGCATCATCATCAGGAAAATCCAAAACCAACATGAAGGGTGCCACTCAACAAACGATAAAAGCACCCATCATGCATGATACTCCCACCATGCGGGTCACAACCCCATGCGCTCTATGTGAACAACAAGGTCGTGCAACCAATATGTTACCCCACCTTACCCAAGCTCAAAAATTTTCTAAATACACTTGTTAGTGCCACATTTCCCCCCCACACGGAGATTGGGGGCACACCAAACCCATCAAAACCTAGGCACAAATCATACGCACCAACAAATCATGTTCAATTTTTTCTTAATTTTGGTATTGTACACATCATTTCCCCGAACTACCTCGATTTCAAAATGCATTGGCCACCATTCACCTTACTCAACCATTCGAGGAAGGGGCATGAACATCCCCAACTAATATCCCAAGTAGTATATCCCCGCCACCACCAGTTAAAATCCCCCCTCATATATTGAACCAGGGATACACTACTCATCCATGTCAAGATTCTAATTTAATGTCCCACCATATGTTTCAATTTCCATTGAGAGCTACCTTCCACTCCCTCAAAGACGAACAAATCCTCCTTGTGGACAAACTCATCCCTAGAGGCATAGTTCTCTTAAGTGTATTGGAAGAAGAAGATTCCTTGAATTAGAGTAGCAATGAGGAACACCTCATGATGTTCTTCCTTTCATGAGGGATCAACCTCCAAACTGAGCCACCAACATTAATCCCAAAATAGATCTCCCCTCACCCTCCCCCTCACCATGGAGAATTTTTCTTCTTAGAGACTATCCCCATACAACAAGTTGTTGAATCAAATACACTAGCATCTACTCTATCACATATTTATTCTACCACAAGTATTGATCCCAACTCAGAGGACTCCATTTCTTCTAATGAGGACATGCTTGAAGAATTTATCTTCCCTACAAATGAGGCTATCATGGAGGCCATAAATATTTCCACTCCTCCCTGGCATAGTCTTCATCATTGATCATACCTTTCCTCCCTATAGGTTTCACAACAGTATATTATTGAATCAAAATATTTCTTATTGCTAAAACATCTTGATTGGTTCAAAAATCCTATTCCAACTCCTGGCGCTTTCAAAGAAGGAAACTTACCCACCATTCAGATTGACATATCCACCATCCTAGGAGTGGTCTATAACATTTCAATCAGTGCCTCTTGCTCCCTACAAGAGATCATTGATTTCAGCACCCTCTTCAAAGAATTTCGAGACTTCTTCACATGGTTCTATGGTGACATGCCCAGTATTGATCCAAAAACTGGTGAACACCACATTCACACATGGACAGACAGCGTCCCATTTTGACAAAAGCAACAACTAATGCACCCCTCCAAAGCCTTGGCTATCAAATCTGAGATCGAGAAAATCTTAAACATCGGTTTCATTTACCTTATCGCCTACACCTCATGGGTGTCCAACACAACCACTTTAAGAAAAAACAATAAAAAATTAGGGTATGCACAGACTTTTGTGACCTCAACCTAGCATGTCCCAAAGACAATTTTCCAACCCCATTCATCGACCAAATTATCAATTCTTATGCAAGTAGAGAGATGCTATTGTTTATGGATGGTTTTATGGTTACAACCAAATAGGAATTCTCCCCAGGATTAGTAAACATATGCATTTACCACCCCATGGGGCACCTTCACCTACAAAGTCATGACCTTTGGTATAAAAAATGCAGGTGTCATCCTTTAGTGGGCCATGCTGTATGTATTTAACAATATCACTTAAATCATTCTATCTTTCTTAGATGGCCTCACTGCCAAGTCTAGTAAGAGGGAAGACCACCTCAAATATCTATGCACCATATTTACATGTTGTCACACATAAAACATTTGCTTAAACTCCCTCAAATGTTTCTTATGTGTCATAGTAGGATGCCTCTTGGGATTCATTGTCTCACACACCTGAATCAATGTGGATCCCTCCAATATTCAATCCATCATGGACTTACAACCCCCTTGAATGTGACACTAATTACAAAGCATCCAAGGAAAATCTAAATTCCTTCATCACGATGTTCCTAATTATGTTACCAAGGCCCATGGATTCCTTCGGTTACTTCGTAAAGACATCCCTTTTCAGCGGGATGACCACACACATAACTCTTTCAATGCGCTAAAACAAGCATTAGAATCTTCATCTTTAATTTATGCTCCTGATTTCAACAAAGGTTTCATTCTTTATACCTCATCGTGAGCTTAAGTATATCCATGATGAGAAACCTACTTTGGCAGTCATTATTTTGATACAAAAGCTACACCATTACATTCTTCTATGCAAGACTGTGGTCATCACAAACTCCAATCATATGTAATACATACTTAGCTATCAGCTTATCAAGGAAATATTTGCATGGTGGATCATAAATATCTAATATTTCAACTTCGGTTTTGCTACCCCTAAGAGTAAAAAATGATGTAGATCTTGCAGAGCTCATCACCTGATCTTCCTCCTGATACACTAGGATAACTAGTAAAATATAACCTACCCGATGAGCACCTCTTCCACATCACCATAGATGACCTATGGTATGGTGACATATTGACAAACATTAAGACTCGAAAGTCCCCTCCCCCCACCTTTATCCTGCGACGATAGACATTGCATTATTCACCAATCCCCATTGTATCTCCTCCTAGGAGACGTTCTCTACTGACGATGTGTTGGCATTATTTTATGACGTTGGTTATCCCACAATGAGGTTGAATAAGTCATCAATGATTTCCACAGCGGTGCATGTGGTGGTCACCTTTCCAGTTTGGCCACCGCCCAAAATATCCTCCATGTGGGTTACTTTTTGTACTTCTATCTTCAAAGACTGTGTTTATGCAGTCAAAAGATGTGTTAATTGCCAAGTATTCACTTGTAAAATCAAAGCCCCACTAGCTCCTTTAAATCCCATCATTACTACAATACCCTTCTACAAATGGGCCATTGACTATATGGAATGTCACTCAACCTCTGAACAAGGACATAAGTACCTAATTGTTGCAGTCACCTACTTCACTAAATGGGCCAAAGCCATTCCTACATTTGACTGCAAATTCATCATCACCACTCATTTTTTCTTTAACCACATCATATCATAGTTTGGCGTCCCAAAACAATTATTCTCTAATAGTGGAAAAATTTTATATACCAAACCTTTGAATATTTATCCCACCTATTAGGCTTCAAACATAATTTCTCTACCCCATATTATCCCCAATCCAATGGTCATGTAGAAGCTGTCAACAAATTTCTAAAAACTATGCTCTAATGCACAGTTGATAAGAACAAGTCCAATTGGAACCATATGTTTTCCCCCTCCCTTTTGGAATATCAAGCATTAGTTAAATATGTTGTTGGATTCACCCCATTACACTTGGTCCATGGAGTGGAATTCATCTTGCCCATCGAGTGTCAAATCCATACACTCCAATCAACGGTCAAATTATTCCCTGATACTCTAGCATTGGAACAATGGTTGTTTACCTCAAGACGCCTCGACAAAGAACAATGAGATTTACTACAACAACAAAAAAATCCATGAAACTTTAATCCAAATACCAATATGATCGTCACATCCACCTTCGCACCTTTAGAGAGGGTGACTTTGTCCTGGTATTCAATGCCCGGAAAGATTCCAAACTCGAACCCGACAAGTTCATACCTAAGTGGTTCGGTCCCTTCATCATCTAACGATGCCTCCCTAATGGGGCCTGTGTTCTATAATATTATGAAGGTATGACTCTCAATAGTACCATCAATGGGATGTACCTAAAAAATATCTACCCCTAACATAAGCACCACTCAGGTGAGCCATGTTTTGAGTTATTATTTATGCATTGTCAATACCGTTTTCATGTTCTTTACTACACTTGGGCATGTGTACCATGTGTGCATGAAAATGATAATAACATCCATAATGGCCACCGCTAACCAAAGAGTAAGTTTAAACTTTTAGGTATGATCACGGAACTCGCCACTCAGCACCAACATTCCCCTTTGATACCAATTCCCATACTTAAAACACCGCTCTCCATCAATCTATATCCCATTTTTGATGTGCCATCAACACCCCAACTAAGGACCACTCCTTTATCCCCATGGGTGTTTTCCCTAAGAAAACATTCATCATCATTGACACCCATGATGTCGACCCCCTCCCCCCCCCACAATTCTAAGGAATTTCCACCCCACTAAAATACCTCTGTTTGAATCCAACTATTGCATAGTTGCACATTTACACTCCTACCTCAAGCAGTTCCACAAAAAAATATTTCCTCGGCACAAGTCATGAAATATATTTCACCATAGACTAATCATACCTCCATGAGCACTTACCCATATTCAAATTTCCTTCATATCATTTCCTCTTCCAAGACACAATTGGGACCCCGAGCCCCTATGAGATCACCAACTCCATTCAATTATTCCCACAGGAACATTCTGCATTTGGGGCACATGTCTTCGCATTTGCAAACATACCCCTCACTTAATTTTAGAAAAGTTTCCCCAACCCACTCAAAATAGTGGGAACCTCGCCCATCATTCAATGACTACCTGATCCGCCAAAAATGTGGGAGTCCCACCCATCACCAAATTGGTCCCACAACACACCCAAAATAGTGGGGACCCCACCAATTATTATTTATGTGCAAATAGTTCCCTGTCCCATTCATAGATGGGAACCAATCATTCTTTTGGCAACAACACCTTGGTCGCCTTTGATCGATGACAAGAAAAGTCTCTCAGTACATCATAAGTCATGTCTTTGTCAGTATTCACTCTCTCTCATACCATGTCACTCATAATGCCCTTCATTTGCAGTTTGTTTCCCTCCCTCACATCCTAATTTGAGTCATGAAACTGTCAGTCCTTTCCCCCTCACATTATATCATTGATTAAAGGAAGTATGATCCCCACACTTATCAGCTAATCTTGTGTCAAGTCAATCAATTTCACGTGGTTACAATATGATCTTGGCTATTATGACAAGACCCTTGTCTTGTACAAATTATTTAGCTCTCATCAACGTCAAAACCTCATATTTTGAGAGTTGAAGAAGTAGCAGTGGTACCTTGGGATTCCTTCCAATAACTATAATGGATTATCTCATACCAAGTAAGGAGAGTCATTAGTGCTCCTTAACTTGGTAGTATCCCCCTATTCTCAGCAACAAATCATTTATTCGCATCAAGGGGAGTCATACATTTTGAAGGTATAATTGTTCATGTTTGAAAATGATAAGTTGCATTAGCTCTGGTAAAGTATAACCCTCATGACTCCATAGTCATTACAAATCCACACTCCTATTGGCCTCTTTATATTCACAGTAGTTGTGATTCATCAACACTAGTTACACCAGTTCCAGATTCATGCATTCTTGCATAATTTGAGGTCGTGCTCTTTTATGCCCATACCATTTTATGAGAGATCCCTTGATCTCTTCATTTTGTATCCATCTTAGCACCCTTTCACGAGCATGGGGATTCCCACCTTGTTTGTATCAAAACATGACATTGGAAAAAATTTCCCCTTGGGATGTTCACTCTTGCCCACACAGATTGAAGAACCAACAGAGAAAGCACAAAATAAACGATGATGCATTATCATCTCTACAATACCCTCCAAACCTCATACATTAGGGGGCATATGTTTTCATAAATAACTCGCACACTTGTGACAATTTCATGATTCACACGATAAATCATCACCAACATACAACATGAACGCAACCAAAGATACCTCCACAAGGTATAAAGAGAAGAATGAGTCCAAGATGGCCCCAAAATAGTCAAAATCCACTACTACGTGGGTTAAACACTGGTTACTCACACTACAATGCGCACCTCCAGAACAACACCCGTGCTGCAACACAAAAATCCCTTCGAGTTTCACATGACTGACACAAACGACAGGAGGTTACCCACCAATGGTGCATTGATGGCTCACGAAAGCTCCACTTACCCAATTTAATTTGAATTTGGCCTCTCACACACTTGGTTTCCTTAAATGGCCTCTTGGCTTACTTGGGAGCCCAAACCATGGATCAATGGGTTCACACTAGGATATTGATATTTCTTGGACACCTCTTGGCCTATAAAAGAATTCCATGGGCATGCTAATTGTAAGAAGAATTGAGAGCAAAGATATTTTGTTGGAATTGTGATTGAGCTTCCCCTTAGCTCACCTCCTACCTCTTTCCAATCATTTTCAAATCTCCCTTGCCTCCTTCCCTCAAGAGGAAAGTTGTCTTTTCACTCATTTAGTTCATTAACCACACTTCAAGCACTTTTTGCAAAAGATACGCCTCCCTTAGGAAGAGTGTTTTCCTTCGTTTGGAGCTCACCTCTCCAAGGCATTGTAATAGCTTAACCATTGGGAAATATACAAGTGGTTTGGATCACTTTAGTTGTTGGAATCTGTAGCTTCTCCCCCTTTTTCTATTTGGTTTAATATTTTGTTATCGTTTTATTTGTTTTTCTTGTATCCCTCTAAAAATCTATTATAGGATCACTTGGGGTCATCCAACCCTCTCCACAAGGGGCTCCATAGTGAGGCATTGTTGCATCCTACAAGGCCTAGCCCTATCCCAAAAGTGGGAAGCACTATTTGCATTATTTCTCACAACATACACAATATATCAAATTGATCTTAAATAACTCAGAAGTGTCTAAATATCCTAACACTCCTTCTTAAGAACAACTTGGGATAGAATTGAAGGATTTACAAAGCGACACTATAGGAGAAGGAAGGAGGCATTAGAGCCTATCCCCCCTTAATGACAATTTTCTAAACTCTTAAAATAGATCAAATTTTTAAAAACTTTGCTTTAGTAAGAGACTTTATGAATATGTCTGTAACTTGATCATTTGTAGGGAATTAAAAAGATCACTACCAAAAAGAATAAGGTAATCAAAATTAAGAATGAGGATTATGATATGGTTTCCTACTTTCTTGTTGTAGACATTAGGGTCAGAATGAAATCTAAAAAAATAGTGTCAAGGAGAAAGCTATCCGTTTTGGCATACGAGCTCAAATATATTGCTTAAGGCCATATAGAGATTTTTTAAGGGGTTAGAAAATGCTAGAGGATAGATTCTGATTTTGGTGGAGATAGAGATGGATGAAAGTCTAATGCATGATATACTTTCATTATTGCTAGTGGATTTGTAATTTGGACATCTAAGTTGTATCCAATGGTGGCCTTATCAACAATTGAAGCATAATATGTGGCAACAACTGAGTTTAGTAAATAGGAAATACGGCTAAAGAGACTGATGTATGACTTCAAGATGATGTACATGAATATCACTATGCATTCTGAAAATCAAAGTGGTATTCACTTTGTGAAGAATCCAACATTTCATGATCACAAGAAGCATATTGATATTAAGTACCATTTCATAAGGAAAGTGGTATAAGAAGGTACTAATCATGTTGGAGAAAACAGATAATGATGAGAATATTGTAGATATTATTACATGGTAGATCAAAACATAGAAGTTTGAATGGTGCAAAATTTCTATGGCCTTCCTGACAATGTGATGAATACAACATTGGGAAATGGCACATGAGTGGAAAAAATAGGTAAGGAACTTTGTGTATATCAACTTCAAGTGGGAGAACATTAGGAGGTGAAGTCAATATCCATATCTCTAACACTTCTATTTTACAGGGTTACACAACTATCTACTCATGTGATTCGTAGGAGTTGAGCATTCTAGGAGATTATGAGATCAGGTCCCTTGAGGTGAAAATTTCTAGACCTTCTAGCGTATTTATGTTCCTTTTCGAACCCTCATATGTATTGTATAAAAGTGAAGTGACCCCTGGCATTGTATCACAAGAGAAGAACCACTGTAATTTTTTTGTTAATTAATAATAAAATGTTGAAGTTGGCATTGCCCTTTGGATTTACCTATACATAACAAGGTTTCCACATAAATATCATGTATGTTGCTATTGTTTTTTGTGTTTTTTTTATTTTTCTAACATAGTCGATACCTAGTTAGAGTGATTAAGGGGTGATTATATTAAGGGTCATAGGGATTCAGATGATTAGTGTTTCCTTGATCATAATGGTTATCATATGAATAATACATCATAAATAAAATTGTATGAGGGTCAAACATGTTAGATAAAATAACCCTCCAAGAGAATGTTCTAACGAGTCTAATGGGACAAACCACACTCAAATCCACCTCCTGAGTCAACCATGATTAAAAATCGTAGATTTGGTGACAACTTCTCTGATTTGGGGGGAATTCCATACTTTGGGGGATTTTTACCTTGATTTAAGGAGGAGTTCATTTAGAACTATATTTTATCTACTAATTTAGTTCTAACTGAACCATAACACTCATTAATTCCCTAGTTAAGTCAGTAGCACCCTTGTTGAGTAATTTTAGGGACATGCATGGTATTTTTCAATTAACTGAGTGATTAGTGAGTTTCCTTAGTCAGTCAACTCAATATAGGTGTGCATGCATGACTAGTTGGGGTTATCTACTCTAAGTTAAACCTAACTAGCCTTATCTACATGGAATGGACAATTCCAATTTCCCTCCAACCTAATTTGAATTGTCTCTCTATATATTGTAATTTTCTCGTCTCATTTAGTCAATCAACGCGATCATTCCTTTTCTCTTCCATTCTGAGTTTCTTCTGTAGTAATATATGATATCCATTTATTACATATTGATTTGATGGTTTATTTGACTATCATTTCATATCTATTTATTTTATGTACCTAGATATATGCATCTTCAAATCTAATACGGTATTAGAGCATAGGGGGTACTAAACTAGTTAGTGTTCAATTATTTCTTGTCAGTTATTTAGCTTGCGGGTTGAGAAGAGATTTTTCATCCATCAAGAAGGTTTTGCATCCATCAAGAAGGCTCTTCATCCATTCAATAAGGATTTTTATTCATTCAAGAAGGTTTTCACAACCAGTAATGTAGGATTTTACAACCACCAAAGAAGGCTTTCACAACCACCAAAGAAGGTTTTTTCAACCACTACTCTTGCAAATTAAAGAAGGATTTTTGCAAGACACCAAAGAAGGATTTTTGTATCCACCAAAGAAATAATTTTGCATCCATTAAATAACTTGTTTCTTTTTTTTTTTGCTATCTGCAAGATGTAGAACAGTTGGTGGTGAGGTATGGTTAAAACGCCCCCTAAGCTGAAAGGTCATTAGTTCTAATCTCGTCGGATACCAAAAAATCCAACCATGTTAAGGGTTGGTGTGGTCCAGGTTGGGTGCGATCCTCGGGTGATTTTGAAGGCTTAGATGCCACTAGTTCGTGGTTAATTAGCCATTGGAAACCTTACTAGTCAAGGGGTTTCACCACTTTTCCAACAAACAAAAAAATAACTTGTTTTTTTGCAACCACAAACTAAGGCTTTTGCAGTCACCACAGAGCCCATTTGCAACTCATTTGCAACCACTAAATCACTCAACTACCACCATTAAAGAAGTGATTATTTTCAACCATCTAAGAAGTGCATTTGTAACCACCAAAAAGCTCTTTTGCATCCATCAAAAAGAGTTTTTTCAACCATGGATATCCTATCTCCATAACTCAATTTCTACACAGTTGGTATGCTAGTTCTAGTCTTATTGAAGGAGGCCCTAGAAGCTTCACAACTCATTTCTTACGAGGACATATTCACTTACATTTAGAAGATGAAAGAGGCCATTTGAGAACTTGTCCCAAATTAGGAATTTGTTGAAGAATACCTCCAAAATGTCTTCTCATTATCTAGATATACAACATTTACTCCTGCAATTCACCAAGTTCTACACAAAAGAGTAAAGGGATTTTCTCCATTCGAAGCAACGAGTGGTCAAGAACCACCATTCAAACAATTCAAAGCATTTGGATCTTGTGAATGGGATCACATGCAATTCAAAAGAAGGAGAGGTTCACAAAGGTTTGCAAGGATCTTCATAAATCCCTTTACCGAGCAGTAGTTCACCCAGTTGACAACTTCTTTTAGATTAAATACATTTTATAGGAGGCTCCTTAAAGTCTTATTTTAACAATCTCTTTTACTTGGGGGAAGGGGGGGTACCAATGGTTTTTTCCCTCTTTACCAGTTTTTTAGAGAGTTTTGTGTGTGCCAATCGACAACGTGGTCAAAGTGGAGGGAGAGTTTGGCAAATTGTAATGGAAATAATGGAGAGAGTGGGTTTTGAGGTAGTTTGATTATAAGGTATTAATGATGGATGTTGTAGTTTAAATGTTTAACGAATTGGTGTTTTTGTATATTAAAATCGTAAAGATTAAACAATTGATAATTTCATTTTTCTCAATTTTGATGGAATTTGATAAAAAAAATTAATATCGTAAAGAATAGTGTTTAAACTTGCTTAATATGGGTACCCTAGGGTATTTTATGGTGTTGCGTCGATTTATACATTCAAAAACATCATTTGAACAACACAGAATCCAAATTTTAAAAAACAAATACGTGGGATTTTAGTCAAAAACTCATTGGATGAACAAAATCGTCGAATGTTTAGACTTGTTCTTTTAAAATGTAGTAATCAATTGTTAGAAATTTTGCACTTTTCAGGTCATTTATGTTGGAATTTGACGACGAATCATTATTAAAATTGCATTTTTTATTACGAAAATGGATTCAATGCCCTCCAAAACTATTTGGTACCCAAATTATGCAATTTATGTTGGAAAAAAATGTAAACAACGAAAGAGAGAGTATGGTTTATATTAAGAATGGTGGTATCAATAGACATTTCTACAACACTTAAGCACATAGAGTAGTGTTCTCAATCAATACAATAATCCAATTATCTCCAATGATCTGATGATAGACCGATCCATAAGGATCATTTATAAATTGGTTTAGCTAGGGGCCTACCAATAACAAATGGACCACATAGGCCACAATCGTCCAGAAAAATCGCCAGGAATTTATTGCAAAAGGTCTAATGTTTAGCTTACTCCTTTCAAAATAATTTTAACAGAAATCAATACTTTTGGCCTAAATCTAAAAAGAATAATTTTGGAATGATGGAATTGTAAATATCAGATGTTGACAATGCATAATATGATTGTAGTAGGGGTATTGGAGAGTGATGAACACATTTTTTGTGTTAAAAACAACAATTTTATCAATCCAAAATTACAATTTTGGCAAAGATTGTCTGATTGTATTCTGGTGATGACAAATCAGAAAAAATCAAAATCATAGAATGTTTAGCCTTCTTAGTTATTGGTTGATGTGGATAGGTAAATTATTGTCAAGGGACCAACATGGACATGCAATTAAAGCACAAACTCACCATATTTTCCTAGTCTAAGCACACAAGCTTACTAGCTTGAAAAACAACAAAGGAGGAATTTCGTTGCAATACCTACATCACACACATTCATTGTCACTCCATAAAAATGATGTCACACACATAATTCAATAATGGGTCAATGATTGTTATTTATTTACTAGGGCTGACAGGTCACATGGTTAGTTTATTAAGGGATTCCAAGTCAAAGGGTTAAAATGGGCAATATGGTCAAATATGGTCAAAGTGGTTAACATAGTCAATATGTATTCAATTTTTTTGGAAATGAATTGTGTTGGAGTTTTGAATCCCAAAATTTTGAGTGGATTCTCCAATAATCATTAGGCAAACCATTTAAAAATGCACTGTGTTGGAGTTTTGAATCCCAACTTTTTAAGCGGACACTCTACCGATCATCAAGGGAACCATCATTTCAAGTGGACAGTCCACCTTGATGATGGGAACCATAATCTGGGTTCCCCTAATGATGGGTAGAGTGTCCACTTAAAATGTTATGATTCAAATATCCAGCACTATTAATTTTTAGAAAAACTAAATCTATAGAAAATTGTGGAAATCTTAATTCTTAAATAGTCAATATGGTCAACAATTGTTAACCATATTCAAGGGTTAATGTCTAGGGATCACAATACAATTAGTTGAATTATGTTGATTGATAGTTAATTAGTCAATATGGGTTAGTGGGTTAGGAGGTTAGTATATTAGGGATTACATATTAGTAGGAAAATGTGGTCAATATAGTTAATCATGGTTAATATATCCAATTGATCAATAGTTTTTATTTGTTACAATGTATTTTAGAGTTGTTATATTCAAGTTCATAGTGTTTAAGGGATGGTTGTGATAAGTGTTGTAATGGTTAGAGGCCTTGTTATGTTAAAAATTTCACGAGGAATTAAAAGGATGGAATAGGAGGGAATCAAGTCCCTTCCCACAAACCATTAATTTGAACGTTTTTACTTATTTTGAAAGTTTTTAATGCATGGTTGTGTAGATAAAAATGTCAACATTGACATTTAGCGAGATTGTCAACCTATGAGACCATGGGGGTTAGAGAAATTGGTAATGAGTAATTGAGATGATAATTTGTAAATGGAAGGTCACGAGTTCAAATCCCTCGTGGGTACTTACAAAAAGATTGTCAACATGTGAATTTTACATGTTAAAAAACTACATACACATCATTTTATTCTTATATGAGTATGCTATAAAAAAACTCACATATATATTTATATATAGTGAGAGAGAGAGAGACTCATTTTATGGCTTTCTCCTCATACCATGGACTCTTATTAATATATATTAAATAAGAGTTGGTTTAAATGAATTATTATTATTATTATTATTATTATTATTATATATATATATATATATATGCAATGGAAAAACACTCTATGGGTGGGAATAGGGAGAAGATGAAACTTCTAATATCGGGGTTCCAAGTACTATGTACATAATGTATTATATTGCTTCATTGGAATTCCCAAATGCCATAAGCAAACAAATAGATGGATTAAAGTGTGTTTTATGTGCAGATAAAAGGCTTCATTAGTGCAAAGTTCAATTAAAAGGGAAACTATTTCTAGGTAATTTCTTTTCTTATGAATGACTTGATTAATTTTTGGAAAAACAAATTCTTTGGGTTTATTTGAAGTTATAAATGTGAGATGAATAATATTTAGTGTGTGTGTGTGTGTGTGTGTGTGTGTGTGTGTGTGTGTGTGTGTGTGTGTGTGTTTCCTTGGAAAAAAACATAATTTTACTTTAGATAAATAAAATTATATTTTGCATATACATGTGTATCATGTATTCCAAGATTATAAACCCATAGGTTCATACAAAAATGAAGGTATAATATGTCCTTTGAATCTATCCTTTGCATCAGTTTTCCATACATCTTAAGTGCATAGTTTTCCAAAAAAACATTTGCCTTGAAAAGCTTATAAAAGAAAAACATAAAGTTCATTTTCCAGCATTAAGAAGCAGGATCATTTTCATTTGTAAGTGTCGCAAGTATTCAATGAAAGGTCTATGGTAGTATTGGAAAAACTTTCCATCATGTGCCTCTATGATCTTCCACTTACCAAAATTTGATTGAATCCCCTCCTTCAATAGCTTGTTAGCTTTAGCATTGCTTTACCAATAGACATGATGGAATACAAATTAATCAAATATCTCTGCAAGATGATGGACTTCCTCAATAAAAGAAAGTAAGAAAATATTGTGGAATTTTTTACATTTGTTTGTCTAGTTTATAGCATTCATCAAGTCTCCAAATAGCTAAATACTAGTGCAACCCTTCTCCTTTACAAAGCACAAGTGAAGTTTCAAATCATGATTTCTGCAAAATTAATTTTACTAATCCCCTACCCCATTTGAATTTTAAAGAAATGTTCATAAGAGAAATATAAGATGCATCCACCCCCAACGTAGGTTGTTTTGAGAAGTTCCATTGAAAAATTTGTGGAAATTAAGGCCAGCAATAGATTAATTTTACTCACAACAATTATCAATTGATCATGCAAAATTGCTAACAAGAGAGACTGAATATGGAGTTGTAACACTAAATTGTATTAAATGAGTGTACAATAGCCAACCCTGTAATAACATAGGCTGTTGAATAAATAGAATACATCAAGAAATCAAATTCATGAGGAGGCATCCAAATCTAGCATAAAGCAGGCTTACCAAAAATAAGCAAATCCCCCATAGGTGTAAAAGTTGATCCCAAATCTGTCATGGAGCTCACGAATTGGAAAAAAGGCATAGGCAAGCTAAAGAGTGGTGGAATGGCAGCTGATACATGCTTTTGCATGGAGAAAAGAGAGAAGGATGTGTAGGACAAAAAACAAGTCAACCTCACCTAGTCTAGCTTTTCCTTTTTCCTTAAAACACTGAAAAAGCAGGCAATAAAGCAGAAAAAGTAGAAGGGCGCCTAGGAGGCCAGGAATAAAGCAGAATTGATTCCTTTAGCTCTCCGATGCACTACATGAGTCAAATGTGGCAAGTTTGACCTCTATGGATAGGAAAATAGCAACTTGCACAAGGTGGGACACATGAACTAGGCAAATAAGACAAAAATAAATGAATTAATGTCTAAGTGGGTAAACTATGGGTTGATTATTCTAACACCCCCCCTTAAGCCTGAATTATGAGTAATATATCAGAAAATTATAGGTCCTAGCAACAAGGCTTAGTCACCCTTTACATATTGCAAATCCATTTAAACAAGGAAAGAGGCAAAACCAACTTGGGAAAATCCTCACTTAAACATGGACTGTAAAACAAAATTGTAGAATCTTGTCTTCACTCATGCTTTCACAGCATGATCAGCAATCCCTAGCAGTGATTTGAGATTGCTGAAGGTCTTCTCACAAAATTCTTTGGTGAATATATCAGCTACTTGTTCTGAAGATGAACATAAGAGTAGGTGAATGGTGCCATCATGCACAAGTTCTCTGATGTAGTGCATATGGATCTCAATGTGTCTGGTTCTCTACTTCTAAACTGGATCCTTGCAGATTCGAATGGTACTCTGGTTATCACAGTAGATGGTAGTTGATTACTTTGGTTCGAAGCCACACTCTCCAAGTAAACCATGCAACCATAAACATTGAGTTGTTGCATTAACAACTCCTCTGTACTATGCTTCTGTAGATGAGAGTGCAATGGCACTCTGTTTCTTGCTTGACCAGCTGATTGGCCCTTCTGCAAGCATGAACACATATCCTGAAGTGGACTTTATGTCTATGCTATCACCTTCCCAATCACTATCAATAAATCCAATCAACTAAAGATCAGATTTTGCTTTATAGAATATCCCATGTGTCCTTGTTCCCTGAACAAAGTTAAGGATCCTTTTGGCTGCTTTCCAATGGATCTCTTTAGGCTGATCCATGAATATAGAAACCACACTTACTGCATAACAAATATCAGGTCTAGTATGTGTCAGATACAACAAACAGCCAACCAATTGCCTATACAGTGTATTGTTTACCATCGGTGAAGAATCGGCTTCTTCCAGCTTCACTCCTGAAAGGAAAGGAGTTTTGCTTGCTTTGCAATCCTTCATTTTGAATTTGTTCAGAAAGTCCAAGGCATATTTGGACTGGTGCACCTTGATTCCAGCTTTGGTTTGAGAGATCTCAAGCCCCAAATCTGTCATGGAGAAGGCTTGGTTCATAGCTCCTTTTAAGGAAGCAATCTCAGCCTGTGAGCTTCCTGTAATGAGGAGGTAATCAACATATAACAAAATGATCATTAATGAACCATTAACTAACTTCAAATAGACATTTGTATCTCATTTGCACCGAACAAAATTCAGTGATAGCAAGAAGCTATCAATCTTGGCATACCAAGCCCTGGGGGCTTGCTTTATCCCATACAATGACTTTATCAACCTGCACACAAGAGAAGGGTTAGTAGAAAAACATTGAGGCTGCTGCATATATATCTCCTCAGTGAGATCTCCATTCAGGAAGTCACACTTTACATCCATGTGATGTACCTCCCATTGCCTTGAGGCTGCAATGGCTAGAGCTAGCCTGATGGAGTCCATTTTTGCCACTGGGGAAAAGGTCTCATTGTAATCTATGCCATGAACCTGTGAGTAGCCCTTGGCTACAAATATGGCCTTGTACTTCAGTGGTGAACCATCAGCAGCAAATTTGGTCTTATAGACCCACTTACACTGTACTAGTTTTCTCCCTGGGGAAAGATCCACTAGCTCCCATGTGTTGCTCTTCTGGAGTGAGCTGAACTCCTCCTTCATGGTTGTTTGCCATCTTGGATCTCCTACTGCTTCTTCATATGTTTGAGGATCAGACTCCACCATCAAATAGAATTTTTCAGCAAACATAGCATCCTTCATGCACAGACCACTCTCAAATTGAGATCTAGTCCTCCTTGGGTCATTGGGATCCCCAGCTAGCTCACATGCTGCATGTAGTGTCTTGGCTGCCCATTTTGGCCTTGTGGGGCTGTTAGGGTCTGCAATAAACTCATCTCCATCAGATAAATCAGAATCAGCATGTTCAACAAACTCTTTACTTACTTCTTGAGGTTCAGGTGGTGAAGAGGCTTCACCAACTTCCACTTCTGCAAGGGGTTCTTCTTCAAACTGAACACACCTTTTGATGAAGGATTTATTTGTGCTCAAATTTATCAACTTGTACCCTTTTGAATATTTAGAGTATCCAACAAAAAGACACTCTTGGCTTTGGGGCTGCAAAGCCTTCCTCTTCTCTGTCAGAATTCTAGCCCATGCCTTTGAGCCAAAAATCCTAAAATGGGTCACATCTGGCTTGTGCCCACTCCATGCTTCGAAGGGAGTCATACCATCAAGCTGTTTGTGAGGCACCCTATTCTGAATATAGGCTGCACAGTTGATAGCTTCAGCCCAGTACTTTGGTGGCAAATTTTTGGCCTCCATCATGCATGTTGCCATCTCCTTCAGTGATATGTTCTTCCTCTCAGCAACACCATTTTGTTGTCGTGTGTAGGGGATAGAATGCTGCATATGAATACCTGCATCTGCACAATAGTTAATAAAATCAGACTTGACATACTCACCACCATTGTCAGATCTGAGGGCCTTGATTTTCCTTCCAGACTGGTTTTCAACCAAAGCCTTAAAGACTTTGAATAGGCCAAAAACTTCAGACTTGTGTTTCAGGAAGTGAACCCAGCAATACCTGGAAAATTCATCAATGAAATTTAATGCATACTTGTCCTGACTCATGGACATATGAGGGAATTGACCAGTAACATCACTGTGTATCAGATCGAGGGGTGCATAGGTTCTCTCATGACTAGCTCTCTCAAATTTGTGCTCTGGGTGTTTTCCTAGGATACAGCCTTGGCAGACTCCTTTGGAAAATTTTATCTTGGGAAACCCTATGACCATCTCTTTTTCACTAAGATCAGAAATATATTTGTAGTTAAGGTGGCCAAATCTCTCATGCCACAGCTTGCTGGCTTCATTAGCATGAATGAGAAGAGCAGAGGGGTTTGAGTAAGGTAGGAAGTGTGAGAACATGTATACCTTTTGAGCATGATTCGCAACTCCTTTTGAAATGACTCTACCAGTTGAAATCTCTGTGATCTCAACTTCATCGGGGGAGAATATGACCTTCTTAGGAGACCCAGTGTGGGTCATCTGGTACACTGACAGGATGTTGGAGGTGAGACGAGGCACATACAGCACATTGTTGAACTTACCATGATCAAGATCTATCCTTCCTTTGCCTTTACTTTCAGTGAGAGAGTCATCTCCCAGTACAATAGATGGTCCTTTCGACATATCCAGTGAGGAAAGGGCCTCCTTAGTTGAAACCCTGTGTCTTGAAGCTCTAGAATCAATGATAAAACTGGGTGAGCTTGATGTGCTAGCAAATAGAGCATGAACTCTCTCTCTGTCATCTGAACTTGATCCTCCTTCTCTCTTCTTTGAGCTTTCTAGAAGGGAGATGCCATTCTTCTCCAGGAGATTGGTCAGCATGTCTATCTACTTTTTCATACAAGAGATTTCAGTGTGATTGCCCTTATTGCAGTATGTGCACTTGTTCATTTCACCTTTGTTCTTCTTCTTCTGGTTATTCTTCTTGGGACCTTGTTGATCCTCCGGAGACTGTTTCTTGTCTCTCTTTTGCTCAGGTGGATTTTTAGCTTTCTTTTTTCTTTTTGAATCCACCCTTGAATCTCCAGCAATCAAAGCTTGATCTTTGGATGGTTTGATGGTGCCCATCATCACCAGCTTGTCCTGTTCTTGTGTGAGAGATTCCATGAAATCTACAAGGCTAGGAATCTTCCAGGTTCGAGCTGTCAGTTTTGTGGCATAGAAGGTCGAAAAAAACACTGAATAATCAATTCCCAGCTTCGATAGGATGGCTAGTATGAGATGATCATCTTTCTTTTCAATACCACACTATTTCAGCTGCAAAACTAGTGCTTTGAACTTGGAGAAATATAGCTGCAGGGATTCAAAGCTCGTTGGACTCAAAGAAATCAGCTCATTTTCGATTTGATGTCCCCTCATCTCATCTGTCTTTCCAAAAATATCACCAAGCTTCTCACATACTTCATTCGGTGATGTCAATCCATCGAGATGGAAAAGGAGGTCTCTGGAAATACTCAGGAACAGGAGGCCATAAGCCTCATCCCTCCTATTGTGCCATTTTATCTTCTCTGCAGCTGCATTGGGATTTGTTTATATTGCCATAGTCACCCTGTAGAGGCCTTTCACTCTCAACAGTATCTCCATCTCTGCTTTCCATTCAAAGAAATTGAAGGGAGTCAAGATAGTTTTCTGTGATTGATCCATAGCTCTAGAAAATCTGTCCCGGCTGTCAGTAGAAGGCTCCCAGTCTTTGATGTCGAACCTGCAAAACAATTTTTGAAGGAGAGAAACAACCTACAATGGCTCTGATACCATGTGGAAATTAATGCCAGCAATAGATTAATTTTACTCACAACAATTATCAATTGATCATGCAAAATTGCTAACAAGAGAGACTGAATATGGAGCTGTAACACTAAATTGTATTAACTGAGTGTACAATAGCCAACCCTGTAATAACATAGGCTGCTGAATAAATAGAATACATCAAGAAATCGAATGCATGAGGAGGCATCCAAATCTAGCATAAAGCAGGCTTACCAAAAATAAGCAAATCCCCCATAGGTGTAAACGCTGATCCCAAATCTGTCATGGAGCTCACGAATTGGAAAAAAGGCATAGGCAAGATAAAGAGTGGTGGAATGGCAGCTGATACATGCTTTTGCATGGAGAAAAGAGAGGAGGATGTGTAGGACAAAAAACAAGTCAACCTCACCTAGTCTAGCTTTTCCTTTTGCCTTAAAACACTGAAAAAGCAGGCAATAAAGCAGAAAATGCAGAAGGGCGCCTAGGAGGCCAGGAATAAAGCAGAATTGATTCCTTTAGCTCTCCGATGCACTACATGAGTCAAATGTTGCAATTTTGACCTCTATGGATAGGAAAATAGCAACTTGCACAAGGTGGGACACATGAACTAGGCAAATAAGACAAAAATAAATGAATTAATGTCTAAGTGGGTAAACTATGGGTTGATTATTCTAACAAAATTTCCAAAGAATATATTTATTCACTTATTATGTTTGAATAAATTCGATAGCTTATGTATCGTTATCCTATGGGAAGTGTGATCTAGGATGTCAAGACACAGAAGAGCAATGTGATCCGTGATAGAGGATATATCCTGGAAAATATAACTATTTATGGAAATCCAAAACCCCAATTAACAATAAGAGGTAGAGATTTAATTTTTTAGAAGGATTGATTTGATAACCAAGATTTACAAGCCTCCTCCATATTTCCACCAACCCAGTTACACTCTGCTCCCAACAATCAACTGTATTCTTTCCATATTAATGAGGAAAAGGGGCAATTTATGAAAAGTTGAGTGATTGTTTCCTCTTGTGCTTTACATAGAGAACATCAAACCAAACCTTCAATGTGTATTTTTTCCATTCTGTTCAAAGTAGTGGCCTTATTTGCAATCAAGCACCACATGAACATATGTTCCTTTTGTGGACATTTAGTTTTCCATATGCCTTCCAACCACCACTGTATATTTTTGTTCTACAAATCAAAATTAAGTTGGAGATATCCTAATTTATGTGTATAAATTATGTGAGGGGAAAGGATCCAGATTATCTCATCCTCATGGTTCAAGAGTCTAATATGAGAGGCACGAGGAGAAATTATATATGTTCCCCAAGCACCTTCCTGATCCCTGACAAAGCCAAGTATTTGAGCATCAATCCATCCCTGATACTAGAACTTTGATGTTCTCGGGTCAATAAATTGGTTCAAATGGAAAACAACTTGTAAGTTTAAAACTTGAATTACAGGCTGAGGAAAAATATGTTTATTTTGGCTCCTCAGCCAAGGGTCCACCCCAATTCAGAATTTTGAGCTATTGCATATTTTGCAAGCAATAAATTCTTCAATGATATGGAAATAATTTTATAGAGCTTTCCAGATGATCGAAATAGAAGTCCTTTTTTTTGGATTGTGAATCCAATCTAAAATCAATTCGGGTGCATTGTACTTTTGAGTAACAACTTATGTCCAAAGGATGTGAATGGAGATGAGTCTCCATCCTACTTCAGCAACAAGGGATTTTGAGAACTTGAAAATATTTTTTAGGCCCCATCCACCAAGGTTTTTTGGTTGATAAATATGGTCCCATCTTATCCATGGGAGTACATAGTTTTCACTAGTGGCATCCCATAGGAATTTAAAACAAAACGTTCTAGATTTTTTTGGAATTCCTTTTGGTATTTAGGATAGTGACATCCAATATACTGGAATTTCTTCTAGTACCAATTTTACTAGAACAAGATGGCCTGCTCTAGAAATCTATCTATGAGTCCAACTCATTAATCTTTACTCTAGTTTTGCAATGATCCATAACCAATCTTCCTTTTTTGTAGTTCTTTGGTTTAAGAATAAACCCCAGGTATTTGAATCCATCATCAAAAGTATTCAACTCAAAAGGAAAAAGTTTTTGGTATCTACAAACCTCGTCATCACTCAAATTTACAGTGGAGAGGGAGGATGTGTTTGCATTGATTTGCATACAAGTGGCTTTCCCAAAAAGTTCCAGAATTTCCTATAATTTTTTAGATTCCCGTAGTGAACCATTGCAGAAGATAAGGTCATCATCTACAAAAAGAAGATGGAATATCCTTAGGTTTGCAAAGATAGAGATACCATTAAAATATCCCGACCTATTTGCATTGATTCACTACAAGGAAAAGCCACTATAGTAGAGGTCATAGAGAAGGCTTTTAGTGTTACAATATTGGAAAACAAAAACCTCTACTACAACCTCTAGAAATGGTAGAGTATGTTTTAACAAAGGTCATAATGCATAAATGTTATTATATGAAAAAATTGGAGGACAGATGTTTTAACGGATGTTTTTTTATTGATGCATTTTTTTAAACTAAGCGCATCAGTGTGTTTCCTAACAAAACGCACCGGTGTTGTACAGTTTAGTCTATCATATCGGTGAAATCAAATATAAAGAGCACCATAATTTTCATAATTTCAGTGACGTACTAGTGCTAGCGTATCGATTATACACATCGATGTGATTATTCACATCATGTGCATCGTAAACCAAAATTGTGGCTTTTGCCACACGGTCATTTGATATGAGCGCACCAGTGCGTATTGACCAATTATACACATCGGTGCATATAAACCAAGTATACGCATAGGTGCTTAAAACAAATTTAAATGCACCGGTGACATTGTTTGGCGAGTAAAAGTATTTATTTTAAATTCAATAGTATTTTTAATTAACATAACCGCAACGATGCTCCGAATTATGGTAGATGCACTAGTGCGTCTTCTATTACCAATCACACCGAATATGATTCTTTGAACAATGGTTACTAACATTGTAGCCAAATATATCAATTTCAATTTATTAGTGTTCGAGGAGAGGCACCAGAGTGACATTAATCATCAAAACTACCGCATATGATTATTTGAACAATGACTACTAGAATTGTAGTGAACTATATATATATATATTACATTATTTATTTGAAATTGAAATATCATAGATGCAAACATCAATTGTAATATTTAATCATCCATACATTTAATTAACATTGTACCGTTTCACATTTAACATTTGACAATAACATTGAAGAATGCAATTGACTAAAAAAATTTATTTTATTATACATCAATAGAATTTCCTTCGTCATTCAAAATAGCACAACATAGAGATAACAATAATCAAAATGCCAACATGCATGTAATTGTTACCCTTATTGGTAACCCGTTATTTTTCAATTCGGATAGTATGTCCAGTACATTATAATACAAATTGTATTATTCACATACAGTTATTTCAAAATATATACCAAGTTACAACATCTTGCATTAACATCAAAATTAAATATGGATCATCATTCTTCATTGTAACTGCTATTGATGCTCGAGTCACTTGCATCACTTGGGTTAATTTGCTGAATGTTTTGTTGATTGGCTTGATTGTGTTAGAATTAATTATAATCCTCCCTTGACCACCATAGTCTAAATGGCATTTTATAGCTTACGAGTATGTTTCCACTTCACTAGTTCCATGGGGAACTCATATGGGTCCCACCTACCACTTGATGCACCGGTTTGCATGAGTTTAGGAGCTCTAGAGGCCAATCCCTGTAATTTAGGAAACCACACTGATTCATGGGAGTCCCATCATCAGTTCACCCTAGTCTATGTTGAGTTATCCTATGATGGGCATCAGTTATTTCATATCTAGTTAGCATAGTGCCACATTTGCATGAATTAAGGAGGTTAGGCACCTTTTCCTACCTACCTTGATCTATTAACTGATTGTGAACTGATTTAGTTGTCTTCAGTTAAACTAGTGAGCCTTCATTGGTGATTTTCCCACAGTTAGTGAACTCTAGAGTCAGTTCAAGTTGGAAATTCGACTCACACCTAGTGGATTCGAATCCTCCTTATTGTATCATCATTTTATTACATAGAGATTACTGATTATGAGAGTAATTTTATGTTGAACACTTTTTGTCTCTTGAATGTTCAATTTCACCATGATTGTTTGATCATTATACTGAATTTCTTCTTCCTTCTCAAACTTCTTTCATGGTGAGGTTCAACTAGAATCCTAAGATACTAATATTTGGTAAATTAAACATGGTATCAGAGTAGGTCATCAAGCCAACTACAATCCTCAAAAACTTCCATTGATGCACCGGAAGCAACTGGGTTCCACATAATTCCTAGTATCCATGCCTTGCTCCCTTTGGATTTGTCAAGAGAAGTCTAGACAAGTGTCAAGCACCCTGATAATGTGCACATGTTGAAGTAGAGAGTGATTGAATTAGTTTTCCTTCGAGTTAAAAGTATTTTTGCAGCTAAATTGAAGAATTTGGAATAATTGAACTACTCATGAAGCTTCAAAATGGACAATTCAGCAGCCTTGACACCCAAGATCCTCACACCCTTAAATTATCTTGATTTCAGGGATACTATGCATATTGTGTTACACAACAAATGTTTGTTCGGGGTCATTATGGGAAAGGAGGTCGAACCCCAATAGCCTCTTGAGAAGTTGAAGTATCTAAACAAGACGGATGAATCATTTGGCTTCATGTGCATTCATATCTCCAGGGATTTACTCTTCCATATTGATGGATTAAAAACTACAAAGGAATTATGGCAGAAGCTCAAATCATTGTTTGGAAAGAAGGATGAACTAAGAGGCCATATTCTATAGAATCAGATGATTTCTCTTTAGCCCAAAAACTTCTAAACCATCCATTAATTCTCTCCAAATTCAAATCCTTGGTCATGCAATGGAAGCAGTGTGGGATGTTAAATTCAATGAAGCATAGGATCATCAAGCCTGTAGAATTCAAATGGAGAATTGTAAAAGAGAGAGAAGCATATCAATAACTCATATCAATAATTCATGAAGAATAAAAGAACTCATCAGACCAATAATTGCAATAATTCATCATAATCCACTAATTAGTATTAATCTACATATTTAGTAAATAATATGTAATACAATGGTTATAGATATAGGAGAATTAAAATACCTAAGATAGGATTTGAATATACCAACTCAGACTGACTCTGGAGCAAACTCAGTTTAGCAAAATCACCATTGGAGCTCACTAATGAAACTCCAGATAACTAACTTAGTCTACGCTCAGTTAACTGATGAGGGTGGGTGAACAATGGCGCCCACACCCCCTTCAATCATGAAAACTTGTACTGGGGTAATTTATTGTGATCTAACTAATGGTAACTGGAGAATAACTAAACATAGCTAATTACCTATCAAGGTCAAATGAAGGAGACTATTGGTGGTACTCAAAGTGGGTTCCTAAATTGTAGAGATTAGTCCATGGGACTCTTAAACTCATGCAATTGGGTGCAGTAAGTTTTAGATGGCCCCTAGGTTCGTCCCCCATGTGCTAGTGAAGTGATGAATACCTCTTAAGCTAGGTAAATGGGTTATGTGGTCAAAATTGGTCAAAGGGAGTATTATTAATTCTAACGCCCCCCTTTAATCCTAATGTAACACCCCGGTTTTGGCCCCATTTGCATTAAATGTATATGATGTATATATTGTAATTAATCATGGTTTGGAGCTAAAGGTGAAAGCCCAACCATCGATTTAGCATTTAATGTTCTGGCAATTAAAATCGTCGCCGATGGTATATCATGATATCCGACACATTCTAATTTTGGCATCATGTAAATATGCATTTTAATTAAAATAAACCCCAACTAGCTATGTCAATGCAACCATGATGAAAAGGGCATGATTTTCCTAAGGATAGGGAGGGAAATTATTAAACTTTGGACCAATGGGGAGAAGCCATGTGTCAGCTGTTAAACCCATTTAGTTGTCACCCACCCTTTTGACTTACTCACCTTTCCCTCGTCTCAATCAGTCAACTACCACATTATAGCCTCTGATGTTAGTTGGGCAGTGGTGTGTGGCAGGACTGTCAGTCCTTGAGCACATGCACACTCCACCAATAGACTCATTCACCCTCACGTGGGCAGGGGAAGCACCATGACTCCATTCTTGCATGATTTCCCATCCTCACGCAGAGACAATCGTTTTTCTCCTCACGCGTAGGTTTGGGTATTTTCTCTCATGCAGTCACTCAGTTTTCACGCGTGCATGCAGTGACTAGTTCAGTATTCATCTTCCACTTCTGGGCCGTGTGTGTGTGCATTTTCCTTACCAGATTTGTGGTTCTATGTATATGTTCCCCTGTCCATACTGAGAGTTTGGTCTTCGTCATCCAATTTCAGGCTATGTATTTCCCATTACTTCAGTGGTGAGATCGGGGCTGTTGTTTTCCCCATGTGTGGGCGGGTTGCTGCTGAGTTTTTTTGGCCACGTTAGGGCCAAGAACAACTTGTTAGTTTTTCAACATTAAGCTATCATTATTTTAGGATCTTTACTGAGAGAATAACAAGTACAACAATCAAACACAAGAGATAAGGAACACAGTGTTTTTGATCGGGGAAACCATAAATGGAGAAAACCCCACAACTTCCTCATAGATAGAATCAGCACAAGATGTAAAACCCCAAAATAGTAAGATGCACTCCTGACAGCAGTAATCTTCTTCTTGTCTAGCCCCAGTGTCTTCTCCTTCCTCAACTATGTGCTACACTTGAATGTGTGAGTGATGTGTACTAAATAGAGATCCCAGCTCTCTATTTATACTAATCCCAACATGACTAAAACCCTAATAGGGCCGACCTCTACTTGGAGAGTCTAATAACCCTAGTGCCCCGGAACTGCGGGGACTTTAACCCTTAGACAATCAGAGGGTTACCCACTATGACTTGACATGACTTGTTTACATTATTGATCCTCCCGATCTGAACATCGGAGCATGACAACATGACTCAAATACATAATAGATACATCCCAGAATAAACATCGAGTTACAATACATAAGATACATAGATGAATACATTCCGAAGTTACAAATACATCAACACAACTCTGAAATCACTTTTCTTAGTCGGAGCTGCGTTCACCATTCTTAGTTGCAATCATGTTTCCATTTTTCTTTCACAGTGCTGTGAATTGCTTGACCTTGCTGTGTGTATGAATTGGTTGGTCTTTGGACTATATTGGAGTGGGAATGAAGGTTTGGTATGCTTGATAAACCTGGTGTGTTTGGGAGCCTCATAGACAGAGATAGAGGGTTGGATTTCTTCTCCACAACCCTTGAATAGAACTGGAAGGGAAGTAAGGGCCTAAGGGACTGTGTAGCGGAGAAGGGACTGATTTCCTTGTGTTGGGTGTGTGTGGATGTCCTAGAAGTCAGGCTAGTGGGAAAAATGAGAAATCGGAGAAAATGACAGGAAAATTTCAAAAAATTTCGAAGTATGAAAAATATCGGATGGCTTAGGCTAAAGCCCATTCGATCATCGGATGACTTAGCCGGAAGCCCATCCGATACACTGGATAACCTAAGCGGAAGTCCACCCAATAAAGAACCCACAGAAAGAAATTTTCAAAAAAAAATGTTGTCCAAGTTCGAAAATTTTTATTTTAGAAGTCCCAACTAGGAGGAGTCAAGGTTCTCGGCTGGGAAGAGCCGATGGTCTCGGCTAGGGTGAGCCGAGACACAGCGGAGAAGGAAAACGTAGAGGGAAAATTTTCTAGAAAATTTTCCAAAAAAAATTCTAATTTTCAAAAGCGTCGGAATTTGTTCGTTGAAGCGGATCCAAAGCTCTCGGCTGGGAGGAGCCAAAGCTCTCGACAAGGCAGAGCCGAGGTGTCGGCAAGGCTCACCTGAAGGAAGCCGAAGCGTTGGAAAATGATAGAAGATCAAGTAGCCGATGCGGTGGTGGAAGAAAGAGGAAGATAAGAAGAAAAATGCAGAAATTTTTCTAAGTACAGGAAATCCCAGAAAAAAATAGAGGATCGGTCAGCCGATGTGTATCGGAAGCTAGAGGACGATCGGTCTGAAACATCAGAAGAAAATAGAGGATTGATCAGCCAATGTGTATCAAAATCTAGAGAAAGATTGGTCTGAAATGTCAGAACAAAATAGAGGATCGGTCATCCGATGTGTATCAAAAGCTAGAGGAAGATTGGTTCGAAACTTCGGAAGAAAATAGAGGATCGGTCAGCTGATGTGTATCGGAAACTAGAGGAAGATCGGTCTGAAACGTTGGAAGAAAATAGAGGATCAGTTAGTCGATGTGCATCAAAAGGCAGAGGAAGAATGATCCGATGTGCATCATAGGATAGATGAATATCGGTCCGCCGAGGTATCGGAAGTGTTGTCAACTAGTGATCCGATACATCGGATGGCTAGTTGGGAAGAGATCCGATATGACAAAAAAAAATTGAGCTTTCAGTGGATTTACAGGGCCGAAAAAGAGGAAAAATGGCAGCTATCTTATGTGCCAGATTGCACAAAAATTAAATATTAAAAAAAAAAAGAGGGCACTGCCCTCGACCCGCCCTGCAAACCCCCATCGTCCCCCTGAGACAATCGTTCTTTGAGGAAGAAAATTCTGTGTTTTGGGAAAAGTTGTCATTTTATGATTTTTCCAAGAGAAGGTAAGTAATTCTGATTTGTGTAAATGTTATGCAGCTAACAGTTGTGTTACTAACACGTTTGCAGAATCATAGTCACCTTCAAGGGTAGTATTCCAGGTAGTGCAGTTTGGTAAAGTAAGTTGTGATTCAGCCATGAGAACCCATGGTAAATATGATGCTTGGGATTCCTACGAGCATGCATGAGATGCCATGGGAGAAAATTTTCGAGTTGGAAATGATGACATATGGTCTAATGGAAGGAGAATCCAAGAGACACCACCAGATATTGCGACCACCATGAGAAGCTTGATTAAATCCCAGGAAGAGCAACATCAGTTGAATGCTGCTATGTTGCAGAGTTTGACAGACTTGCAAAAAAAAATAGACTCTAGATAGGGTACAGTAAAACCAGAAGGCAGTAAGAGCAGTACTAGGAGAAGAAGAAGGACTTCTAGTAGATCATCTGACTCCAAAGAATCTAGCAGGGATTCAAGCTCTTCTTCTCGTAAGGGAAAAATAAAGAGGCACCATAGGGATCGCTCTCGGGATGAATTTAAGAAGGCTAAACCTCCTACATTTGACGGTGAGGTAAATACTAGACAAGAGGCTGAAGCTTGGCTTCTTGGGATAAAGAAGTACTTCCAAGTTCAGTATTATTTGGGAAACATGAAGGCAAGGGTTGCCATATTCAATCTAAATGGAAGAGCATCCATTTGGTGGGAACACTTCAAGAAAGTAAAGAGGATCAGTGAAAAGAGACTTAAGTGGAAATAGTTCAAGAAGTATTTCAAGCATAAATACCTCTCTGACATGTATTATGATGACAAGTCTAAGGAGTTCCATGAGCTAAGATTGGGACAGCAGACCATGGAAGAGTATGCAAATAAGTTCTTGGAATTGTTGAGGTATGTCAGGTACATCAAAGATGAAAAAGTGAAGGTCCAGCGTTTTGTGAGTGGATTGCCCCAGTCTTACAAAGATAGAATTGAGTTTTATGAACCTAGAACTCTTAAAGAAGCAATAAGGAAGGCTAAGTATTTCTATGAGCAAAGCAAAGGTAAACCTGATTACCATAAGGCATGGAAGGACAAGAAGAATGAGAAGATTGACCAAAGAAAGAAAGGTTTCAAAACTTCTAACTTCAGGAATCAGCAGAAGCAGCCATCCCAAGCTGCGAGTAAGCCAGTTGGAGTGATAGGAGAAAAGCCTAAAGATCCACAATAGAATAGAGGACCACTCCAATGTTGGAAATGTGGAGGACCCCACATTGTTACGGAGAGAAATTCTTATGGCTTGGGGTACCACAACAGACAGCTTGACTCCAGAAATCAATCCTTTCCAATATGCAATAGAAATTAAATGTCTAACACTAAAGGATCAGACCTCGTACCTTATTCCGGACGGTTGAAGTAGATCCCCGTTGAGCTTTCCAATATTCATCTTGAATTGCTATATTAATTCCTCAACAACAAGTAAACAATACAAGCATTCTATATATCATGGTGTTAGATCTATTCTAGCATATATAATCAATAATGTATAAGCATTTGACATAATCCAATGGAGAACATATTCATTCAAACAAACATTATTGGACAGGAAAAGATATTTCTATTAATATAAATTAGATATTACAAGATACAACCTCTGATGGCACATCTGCGAACCGGAGAAACTGAATCCCCCACTTGGGGCTCCACCACTTCAATCCTCCATCTCTCGATAGCAAGCTCACAAGCAAAAGGCAAGCTTGGGAAGAACACAAAAGTACTCCAAGGGACAAAGGGATGTAGACTCAAGCATAAGTTTTGACAACAATGGACTATAGTTTCGTTTCTCTCAATTCTCTCTTATGCCTTCAATGTACCAAGGGGTTCCTTATATAGCTTTTCAAAGGGGTAATGAAAGGTCAAATCCGAGCGATCTCAAGGCATATGGAAGGCTAGGAGTCAAATGAGTTGGATCCATGTCAAGGAAAACTCCAAAAGGATTTGGATTATGCACACATCCCGATGTACGCGGTTTTAGAGGTCAAACCCGCGTATGTACGAGCTTATAGGGTTAAAAGTCGTGTATAGCATTTTTCATGTGTTTTTAGGGATGATCAAGGAAACATCAAAGGACAAAAAGTGGTCCATAGGGTCTAAGGAGTCTGCAGAAGGACAGGGGAAGGCCATACAAAGTGTGATTCACCTAGAGTGGTGAAATCCACTATAACACACATGCACAGAATTTGTCCACTCAAGAATGAGAGTGCAAGGCCAGCTTACAACATTCAAGAAGTAGAAACAGTGGGTCAAGTAGCAAGGGTCGTCCCTAGGATTTATGCAGCACTGGAGGACCGCCAGGAAGATCACCAGTCAACTATGGTTGAAGTTACAGGTAATATTGTTGATCAATTTGTTTCTATTTTTCTCGACCCTAGTTCTACTCACAGTTACATTACCCCTAGAGTAGTGGAGAATTGTGCTTTTAAGAAAGTAAAGCATAGAAAACCCTGGTTAGTTTAGCTAGCCACTGGAACTAAGAGAAATTTTAGTGAAGTGGTAGAGAAATGTCCATTGGTCATGAATGGATTGGTCACTTGTGTAGATCTAAATGTTCTACTACTTGGTTCCTATGATGTTCTCATTGGAATGGATTGGTTAGAAACTCACAAGGTAAAGCTTGACTCTTACAATAAGACTTTCGAATGCATGGATGAAGAAGGGAACCCAATAGTGGTAAAAGGTATTCCAAAGGTGATTTCAGTAAGGCAAGTTTCAGCAATGCAGTTGAAGAAGTTCTATAGGAAAGGTTGACACTTGTATGCAGCTCATATTTTGGAGGCAACAGGGGATGAAACTCCTAGGTTGGAGGACTGTCAGGTGTTACAGGAATTCAAGGATGTGTTTCCTCATGAGATTCTATGGCTTCCTCCAAACAAGGACATTAATTTCACAATTGAACTTGTGCCAAGAGCAGCACCAGTGTCCAAGACACCCTACATGATGAGTACACCAGAGATGCTAGAACTGAAGATGCAACTACAAGAGTTCTTGGAAAAGAGTTATATCAGGCTGAGTTTGTCTCCTTGGGGAGCACCAGTTCTGTTTGTAAATAATAAAGATGGTACACTTAGGTTGTGTATTGATTACAAAAAATTGAACAAGGTTACTATGAAGAATAAATATCCTTTTCCTAGGATTGATGAACTCTTTGATCAAATGAGAGGAGCAAAGGTATTTTCCAAGATTGACTTGAGGTCTGGTTACCATCAGGTTAGAATCAAGGATGAAGACATTCATAAGACAGCCTTCAGAACAAGGTATGGACATTATGAGTTTGTAGTGGTACCATTTGGTCTCACAAATGCACCCGCTACATTTATGTGCCTTAGGAATAGTGTCTTCAGCAAGTATTTGGACAAGTTTGTTCTTGTTTTCCTTGATGACATTCTTATTTATTCTAAGAATGAGGAAGAGCATGACATTGCAATTGCTCAGGGAGCATCAGCTGTATGCAAAGCTGAGAAAGTGTGACTTCTATAGAGATAGAATTCAGTATTTGGCTCACATTATCTCAAAAGAGGGTATATCTGTGAACCCTGAAAAGATTGAAGCGATTATGAATTGTCCTACTCCAAGAAATATGATAGATGTAAGATCCTTTATGGGACTTGCAGGATACTACTGGAGATTCATTGAAGGATTCTCCAAAGTTGCACATGCCATCACTTCTTTGCGAAAGAAGGGGATAAAGTTTGAATGGACATCGAGGTGCGAAGAAATATTCCAGCAGTTGAAAAATATTCTCACTAGTGCACCAATATTGAAAGTTGCAGATCCAGAGAAAGATTTTGTTGTGTGTACTGATGCATGCGGACAAGGGCTTCGAGGAGTCCTTATGCAAGACAACCACGTGATATGTTACGAGTCAAGAAAGCTGAAGGAGCATGAGAAGAACTATGCCACTCATGATCTAGAGCTTGCATCCATAGCACATCCTCTCAAGATATGGAGGCATTACTCGATGGGCAAAAGATTTGAGCTAAGGACAGACCATTGTGGTCTGATGTATTTGTTTGATCAGCCTACTCTGAATGCTAGGCAAGTGAGATGGCTGTACTTTTTATGTGAGTTTGATTTTGAAATCAAGCACATAAAGGGAAAAGAGAAAAAGGTAGTTGATGCACTCAGTAGGAAGGTGCAGGAAATGCATGTGGCATATCTTAGCATTTTCCAATCAGATTTGAGGCAGCAGATTGTTAATCGTACTGCTAGAGATGAATTGTATGAGCTGCTAAAAGACAAATTGCAGCAGCAAAGTCTTGAGAAGAGGTCTGAGGGATATAAATTGGAAGAAAATGGACTTCTTACTTATAAAGGCAGAATTTATATTCCAAATGTAGCAGAGTTGAGGAGAGTTGTTATGGATGAAATCCATCAAGCTCCATATTCTGGTCGCCCATGATACCAGAAGACTATTGCTACCACCAGGAATGAAAAAGGACATGGCTGAATACATTTCAAGGTGCATGAAATGTCAGCAGGTAAAGGTTGAGCATCAACACCCAACATGTTTGTTGCAGCCTTTGCCAATTCCAGAATGGAAATGGGAAGTTATTTCCATGGATTTTATTATAGGATTGCCTATGACTTGGAGACAACATGATTCCATCATGGTTGTGGTGGACAAGTTGAAAAAGGCAGTGCATTTTATACCGATGAATTCTATGCATAAGACTGATGACATTGCAAAGATATTCAAGAAGGATATTTTCAAATTGCATGGATTGCCTAAGGAAATAGTCTCTGACAGAGATGTCAAGTTCACTTCCAATTTTTGGAAGGGGTTGTTTGCAAATTTAGGTACAAAGCTAAAATTCAGCACTGCATACCATCCTCAGACAGATGGGAAGATAGAGAGATTTAATCAGGTGCTTGAAGATATGCTTCACATGTACATGATGGACAAACCAATCAAATGGGAATATTACTTACACTTGGTAGAGTTTGCTTATAACAATGGACAGCATGCATCCTTGGGGATGAGTCCGTATGAAGGTTTGTATGGAAGAAGGTGTAGGACACCAGCGACTTGGGATAATCCAGTGAACAGGGTTGTGCTTGGTCCTGAATTGCTCAAAGAAATGGAGCAGGAGGTTGTTAAGATCAGGAAGAATATGAAAGAAACACAAGACAGACAGAAAATTTATGCAAATAAGCATAGGGTGAATAGGGAGTTCAGTGTTGGGGATCATGTTTACCTTAGAGTGAGGGAAAAGAAGAGTTCCTTGAAGCTTGGAAGTTGTGCCAAGATATCACCAAGATATTGTGGGCCATTAGAAGTGCTTGAAAGAGTAGGGCCAATTGCATATAGAATTGCATTTCTTGCTATCACTAGAGCTCATAGTTTTTTTTATGTTTCTTTGCTTAAAAAATATGTACATGATCCTAACCATGTGATAAATTCGGATGTGATTCAGGTAGGACCTGAGGGACAGTTCCAAATCGAGCCAATGCGCATCCTCGACAGGAAGGTCACAATGCTCCGGAACCAATCCATAGGGTAGGTAAAGGTGCAATGGGAGCACTACGGGACTGAAGAGGCTACGTGGGAGCTGGAGGATGCCATGCAATTGGCACATCCATTTTTGTTCAATTCTGTGGAACACTGAGGTGGTACCAGTGTAGCATTTTGTTCAAATTTTGTAAAGCACTTAGGACAGTGCTATTGAAGGGGGAGGGGAATGTAACACCCCAGTTTTGACCCCATTTGCATTAAATGTATATGATGTATATATTGTAATTAATCGTGGTGTGGAGCTAAAGGCAAAATCCTCACCATCGATTTAGCGTTTAATATTTCAGAAATTAAAATTGTCGCCTATAGTATATCATGATATCCGGCACATTATAATTTAGGCATCATGTAAATATGCATTTTAATTAAAATAAACCCCAACCAGCTATGTCAATGCAACCATGATGAAAAGGGCATGATTTTCTGAAGGATAGGGAGGGAAATTATTAAAATTTACGCCAAAGGGGAAAATCCATGTGTTAGCTGTTAAACCCATTTAGTTGTCACCCACCCTTTTGACTTAATCACCTTTCCCTTGTCTCAATCAATCAACTACCACATTAAATCCTTTGATGTTAGTTGGGCAGTTATTGTTGGGCAGTGGTGTGTGGCAGGACTGTTAGTCCTTTCCCACATGCACACTCCACCAGTAGACTCATTCACCCTCACGTGGTTAAGGGAAGCACCACGACTCCATTCTTGCATGCTTTCCCATCCTCACACAAAGACAGTCATTTTTCTCCTCACACGTAGGTTTCAGGATTTTCTCTCACGCAGTCACTCAGTTTTCACGCATGCATGCAGTGACTGGTTCAGTCTTCGTCTTCCAATTCTGGGACGTGTGTTTGTGTGCATTTTCCTTACCGAATTTGTGATTCTGGTCTTCGTCATCCAATTTTGGGCTATTTATTTCCTGTTACTTCAGTGGTGAGATCAGAGCTGTTGTTTTCCCCATGTGTGTGCGGGTTGCTGCTTAGTTTTTTTGGCCACGTTAGGGCCAAGAACAACTCTGAAATCACTTTTCTTAGTCGAAGCTACGTTCACCATTCTTGGTTTCCATCATGTTTCCCTTTTTCTTTCACAGAGATGTGAATCTCTTGACCTTGTTGTGTGTATGAATTGGTTGGTCTTTGGACTATATTGGAGTGGGAATGAAGGTTTGGTATGCTTGATAAACCTGGTGTGTTTGGGAGCCTCATAGGCAGAGCTAGAGGGTTGAATTTCTTCTCCACAACCCCTGAATAGAACTGGAAGGGAAGTCAAGGCCTGAGGGACTGTGTATCAAAGAAGGGACTGATTTCCTTGTGTTGGGTGTGTGTGGGTGTCCTAGAAGTCAGGCTAGTTCTGGTGTAGGTGTCCTTAGCTCTTCAGTGAGCCTACTAGCTTGGCATTCAACTTTTCCTAGCTCCCTGATGGCCTGATAAACCCAATTGTGTTGGCTTGGCTGATTTGTTTATCTTTGGCTATGTGTGAGCCTGCTTAGTTCCTTATTCCTTGGGGAATCATGCCTAGCTCAGGGGTGGCAGTGTTGCTGAGAGATTAAGGAGCACATTGGCCTATGGTTGGGTGGAACATTGCAGCGATGTAGCTGGTTGCAGGACAAGTTCTTCATAAGATAAGTATTCTTGCGTTCAATATCTGCAATCATATTTGATATTTAATAAATTATGATGAACATGTTGAATGCCTAATTGTATGTTTTGCTTCCGCTGTATGTTGAATAATCATGCATCTCTGCATGTTTTTCTTCAAAGCATTTCATTTTTTATGTGTGTACATGTTCATGGGGCTAGTTTCCCGAATAGTTAATGGTATGGTAGCATCCTCTTTCGTCGGTCGGAGGGTCAGGGACGTTACACCTAAATTTCAATAATCTTGGGCCCTGGAAACTAAGTCCAATGGTAACCCTTTACAAGTATTCATCCATGTAAAATGAGTAAAAAATGAAGAACCGCATGCGGAAAATCCTTCCTAAAAAATGGAAATGAAAGGAAAACCAAAATATTCTTTCCAAACTAAATGATTATGTCTGGAGGGATCTTCCTCTTTAAAAGAAGAGGAATATTCTCAACTTGATCAGGAACATATATAGCTACAACATGGATTATGACTGGAGGAATTTTCCTCTTTGGAAGAACATGAATATGCTCAAACGAGGTACACTGATGAGAGAGAAAATGTGCTTGAGAATTCAAACCATGTGAGGTAAACCCAAGCAACTGAGATGTTACAGCCTTGAACATTGAACCATGTGAGGTAAAATCATCTTCATATGTGAGGAGAAAGTGCCCATGCAAATGCATGATGTCTCAAAATTTAGTATAATTGTAATGAAGTGTGCATATGATCATGTAGGAAGGAGGAGGAGGCATGGCCACAAAGACAAATTTATTGTGACCTGGGAGCACAAAGCCAGGTGGAGACTGTAATGCAGAAGGAATCTTTTCCATTGATGTCAAAGAGGGAGAAAATTGGGAGAAGGTGAGAAAGAGAGAAGGTGAGCAAGAGAGAAGTTGAACTGGAGAAGATCCCAATTAAAGGGGGAGCCTAATTTTGTTGACATCAATGTACATAACAAAATAAGTGTAAATAACCATAACTATGAAACTTGTGAATTAAGCAAATTGTGTGTGCAATAGTCCCACAAGTTAGTGGCATATGTGCGACTTAAATTACAAATATGAATTAAAAATGTGGCACATTGATGCAAACATTAACTTGTCGAAGACACAATCCAGTGGAATGATATCCAGAATAAAAGGACTTCACAAGTAGACACATCTCTTGAGTCAAGAAGGTTATAAATAGGCAAGAGATGATCGTTGTGAAGTAAGATTGTGGAAGATGAATATCTAATTGTTTGACAAGATTAAGAGTCTTTGTTTTTGGGGTATCAATGGCTCGTTGATCGCATATGGGTATTCTTTTGGAGTGGAGACACAATGAAAAATGAGCAACACTGATTGATAGAATACTCGAAGTGTGTGTTATATTTTTATCGTTTAATAAATATGATCTAGGATCTTATCTAAGAGAATAACATGCACGTCAATAATCACAAGAGACAAGAGACACAAAGAGTTTTCCTCAAGGAAATCATAAAGGAGAAAACCCTGCAACTTCCTCAGATATAGAATGAGCACCAATAGCAAAAGTAAAACCCAAAAACACAAATATGATCTCTGATAGTTGTTCTCTCTCTCACTTGTGTGAGCTCCTCTTCTCTCACTCATGCGCTACAGTTGAGTGAGTGTATGTTTCAAATAGAGAATCTCACTCTCTATTTATACTAGTTTTCCACTTGACAATTACTCACCAGGGCTGACCTTGCTAGGAGAGTCTAATAACCCTAATACTGTGGGGCCTATTTCCCCGACTTACAAAGGAGGGTTAACCTCAATGACTTTACATGACTTTATTATATCAATGACTTTCCTGATTGGAGGAACATTGGGGTACAATGAAATACAATATAAAATATACAAGTGAATGCATTCTGAAGTTACAAATACATCAACACTCCCTCTTAACTAGGAAGGTATTCTCTTGACACATTTCATTAGCACAAGTCTTCATCATAGGATCATCATCATCAATGGATCATCATCACTGCTCTCGCTATCTCGAGAAAATGGTTTTATCTCTCAATTCTACTCATCATAGGAAGTTCTACAGAGCCAGCCCTTTTTCATGATGGTTGTAGACCTAGTCTCCATGTAGGTATTCTTCTTCAGTACTTATATCATCGGCATGGTAGGACACACCTACTACCATCCGAGAAAGGCTTCAGCACTTACATCCACCATCATGGTAGGACACACCAACTACCATCCAGGGAAAGGATCTAGCACTTACATCCACTGGAATGGTAGGACACACCTACTACCATCGAGGGAAAGGCCCCAGCACTTACATCCACTAGCATGGTATGACACACCTACTACCATCCAGGGAAAGGCCCCAACACTTACATCCACTGGAATGGTAGGACACACCTACTTCCATCCAGGGAAAGGCCCTAGCACTTACATCCATTGTAATGGTAGGACACACCTACTACCATACAGGGAAAGGCTTTGCACTTACATCCGTCAGCATGGTAGGAATCACCTACTACCATCTGAGGAAAGGATCTACACTTACATCTGCTAGCATGGTAGGACACACCTACTACCATATGGTGAAAGGCTCTGCACTTACATCCACCAGCATGGTAAGACACACCTACTACCATCTGGGGAAAGGCTCGGCACTTACATCTAATCATGGGAGGAACCAATCCTACCACCATGTCAAAAAGGCACGGCACTTATATATGACCACAGGAGGAACCAATCCTACCATCATGTCAAAAAGGCACAACATTTACATCTGACCATGGGAGGAACCAATCCTACCACCATGTCAAAAAGGAACAACACTTACATCTAACCATGGGAGGAACCAATCCTACCACCATGTCAGAAAGGCACATGGACTCATCACTTCTACTTAGAAGGAAACTTGATTTGGAGAACACCAAGATTCTCCCTGAAGTACTCAAAATTCACTCTGGCTAATGTCTTGGTCAACATGTCATCTATATTTTCTTTCATCGCAACATACTGGAGCTTCATTTCTCCTCTCTGCACCATATTCCTGATATAGTGATATTTGATCTCGATATTCTTCGACTTGTCATGGAACACCGGGTTCTTCGAAAACTTCACACAACTCTAGTTGTCGCAATATATAAAAGTAGCGTCCAACTGGAGATCAAACAAAAAAGACAGTAGCTTCCTTAGCCATACTTCCTCACAACTAGCCGAACAAGTTACGACATACTCTGCTTTGGCTATACTTAGTGCCACGTAGGAAGCATTACTTCTAAACCAAGAGATCACACTTGATCCCATGTTGAAGCAACACCTCGAAGTGCTCTTCCTATGAATGGCACTTCCTTCCCAATCCGAATCCACATAACCTTCTAGGTTAATCTTCTTATTCACCTCATACTTGAGCCCACAATCAACTGTACCCTTCAGGTACCTCAAAATATGCTTTGCAACAATCTGGTGAACATGTCTCGAATTTGTCAAGAACTAGCTCAATGTGTTCATAGTAAAGAAAATATTTGGTCTCATATTCCTCGAGTACATCAAGGATCCAATCATCTGACGATACATCATGGCATCAACCGACTCTGAAAAAGAATCACTCAATATATTCATTTTCGATGTCATAGGTGTGGTCATTTCCTTACATTCCATCATCCCAAACCTCTTCAGGATCTCTACTGCATACTTCCCTTGTCCTAGGTAGATTACATATGCATTCTTCCACACCTCTATGCCTAGAAAGTAGTGCATCATATCCAAGTCCTTCATCTCGAACTCGGCAGCAAGTCTCTTTCTTACAACTTTAATAAGTTCCTCTTTTATGTCAGGAACAAGTCATCGGCATATAACAGGAGCATCACTAGTATTCTTCCTTCAACCTTGAAGTAAATGTTGGAATATGATTTACTCTCAGTAACGCCTAGAGCCATAATTAAGTTGTCCATCCCGTCGTATCATGTCGAACCTCAGGATATTCTTCAGTCACTCCCTCTGAAGCGAAGCATCATTCTCCCTATGCCTTTCGTACTCTATGCATTGAAACATTCTATACTAGAGTGACAAGTAGATTCCTCTACTACTAATATTCTATGTATCCATCTAGGGTCACTGGATACCAAGATCCTCTATCTTGAACCTTTTCAAAATTTCTTCTCACATCTGTGAGCTTTTCATCCTCTATAGGATTTCATCTTCAACCTTGTAGCAAAGGTTAAGATCTTCATTACTCTAGGTGATCTCCAAGGTCCTCATTTATGTGTTATCCCATGGGTGCCTTCTGAGCTTGTACAAGGCCTTCTTTAATTTGCACACATGATTCGAACTGTCATGTGTCTCAACTTCTAGTGGCTACAAATGTGTCTTCGTAGTCTATGCCTTCTTTCTGTGAGAAGCCTCGTGCTATGAATCTTTCCTTGTATCCCATGATGTTGTCATCTACTGCATGTTGGATGTTGTAGATTCATATGGAAGATACTACGGACTTCCCTTCAGGTATTCGACATTGCATTCTAGTCATCATTCTTCATTTTGGATTATTAGATTGAAACTTGAACTGTCGTCACTTTTTCTTTGGAACAAGTCTCATCCTTCTTTTCTTGTAGGTGATTGTACGCGATATTTCCTACAAATCAAATGCACCAGTTGTATGGTTAGAAACATTTAATAAGGCATATTCATAATGGAAAATTATTTATACATAAAGATATAATCATGCGACTATTTTAGCCAATACAACATTCATCCATATCTTACGGAAACTTTCTAGATGCCTTCCATCTCTACCATGACATCATTGAGATTGTGCACTACTCCAATATTTCAGAAAAGAGGTTTCATTCTATATTAGTAGCAATGGAGAGTTGTATAGCACCATGGGCTACTTACCCATCACATGCATATTAGTAGTATACTATCATTAATGAAAACATTATATCATGCATAGCACATCAACTGAATATAAACAAATGCATAACCAAATAATATCATGAAATGACAATTGAATACTTATATTTATTATTTTCGTGGGTAGACTCCTTATTAATCCTTCAGCTTCATCATCTTTTTCATTCATAACATCATCATTTCTTATCCAAATGCTAATATGGATAAGAGGTTATTCAAGAATTTAGTCCTTCATATTCCTCATCTCTTGAGGGATCTTGTTTGAATCGTGAGAGCTTGATCTTTAGTTGCTCCCATCTTCTTTTCTCTTATTATGAGTCGAGCTTCTTCTTGTGTGCACTCTTCCCAGAGTCTGCTGAAGGTAATCACTTCCTTCTGGCACGCATTCCTTGAATGAATGAATCCCATGATCCTGGGAGGCCATTCAAGGTGGTTATAACAATATCTTAATCTTATTCGATTATTTATTCATAGCATCAAACACTTCCTTTTGGTGTCTTCGGGGATGACACATGAGAGATGATCTTTAATAGAATCTCCAATGATTCTCTTGGCTCTAGCCTTAGACACATCTCCCTCTGGCTCTAAGAACTAATCCAAGTCAATTTCTTCAAGGATCATGGAGGTCCTATACTTCCATACTTGGAAGTTGTCAATTTCACCAATCTTGTCATCAAGCTAGTGTGATAGGTCATTTTAAAATGAGAACCTCAAATGTAAATAGAAAAATATTAGATCTTACCGATTTGAGGTGTCCATCTTGGTTCCGGATCTGGCTCATCTAGGGTTTGTCAAAGAAACCCTAATTTTCAAAACTTGGAATATTAAAATTTTGATTGGATAGAAAGATGGGCCTCTTCAAGGTGATCTGTCCATTGTACTCCTTTTTCGAAAATGGTGGAGGGAAGCTCCCAGAACAGGAAGCCCTAGTTTTCCAATTTCTTCTACAGAAATTCCTAATATTGTTTATGCAATATATCCTAAATTACTATTCCTATATGTCTGAAACTTCGTAATGAGGTAGCCTCTTATTTCCTCTTTCCAACACCGAAGGTTTGAGTAGACTTGGTTTCACCAATTGGGACTTATGAGATTTTTCCCAAGGTGACTTATTTTAGGACTGTTCCAAATAGAAAAATTGCACATACTTCCACGTGGCACTATTTCACCTTCTGGGTATGAAAATTTTACCAGACAAATTAAAGTCCATGCCCTATCTAGAACATCTTGTGAAATTTCATTTGGACCTTCGTAGCCTGAGATATAGCAATTTTCCCTAGGTGTCCTATTTAGGGATGGATCCAGGGAGAGGATGGAACCCTGATTTGGAGGAATCATACCTCCCAGAATATAGTAAATATAAGGCTGAAACTTTTAAAAAAGGTACATCAGGAATTGGAATTCGGCCTGTAAACGTTTCGGCTCCTGATCCTTCTCCAAAATCGAGATATAGTGAATGCAACAAAATGACTAGTTTTAGTCTTTTAGGGTTTTCTGGCCCGGGGTCAAATTAGGGTTGGACTTTACCGGAGTTTTACCCAACCAAAAATTTGAATCTTGGTCTTTAAATTTCGATTTTAAGGAGGAGAGAAAACCTATGCTGGGCTCACTCAAAAATACCTCTTTTGGGAAAAGACCTAATTTCCCGCAGCAGTGATAAGTCAAAAACTGAAAATGCCCAGAATCAAGTTCTTCTTCGACAGAAAGATGTGCCCTTCAATGGAGAGTTATCCTAGCCTCCTTTTGCTTATTATCTATGGAGAGATACCCAAAAAGTAATACACCCTAGCTTCTGCAGCTCCACGGTGTCTTCTTCTCAGGTTAGCTCTGATACCGTGTTGGATTTTTATCATTTAATCAATATGATCCAGGATCTTATCTGAGAGAATAACATGCATAGCAATAATCACAAGAGACAAGAGACACAAAGAGTTTTCCTCAGGAAAAACATAAAGGAGAAAACCCTGCAACTTCCTAAGAGATAGAATGAGCACCAATAGAAAAAGTAAAACCCAAAAATACAAAGATGATCTCCGACAGCTGTTCTCTCTCTCACTTTTGTGAGCTCCTCTTCTCTCACTCATGTGCTACAGTTGAGTGAGTGTATGTTTAAAGTAGAGAGTCTCACTCTCTATTTATACTAGTTTTCCACTTGACAATTACTCACCAGGTCCAACCTCACTAGGAGAGTCTAATAACCCTAATACCGGCCCTCAACTGTGGGGAATATTGCCCCGAATTACAAAGGAGGGTTAACCTCAATGAATTTATATGAATTTATTATATTAATGACGTTCCCGATTGGAGGAACATCGGGGTACAATGAAATACAATATAAAATATACAAGTGGATGCATTTCAAAGTTACAAATACATCAACAGTGTGGATATGCGAACAACAAGTATAATTGTGCAGATCACTGTTATATTCACACATCATATTTTGAAGAAAGGTCTAACGTGGAAAGACACAGATGTATTTTGAAGAAAGGTATGAAATAAGACATGGACACATTTTGAAAGGAATGCTTGGCACAAATATTCATGCACAGACTCACAAATGTAGATCTGGATTGTTTTCGAGAAGCTGGATGACGCATATACGTAGAATTAGATCAGAATAATTTAGCAGTTGTGTATTTTGAAGGAAGAACATTTCACTACTTACTATACACACATTTATATCGGGGATAAAGGACACGAAAAGGATCATGGGGCTCAAACGCCCTTCTAGTGGGTGCTAGAGAACTGTTAGGGTGCAACAACGTCCTTTATGTGGGTGAAGATAAAGTTAAGGGATCACAATATCCTTCGAGTGGGTGCTAGAGAACCAAATGTAAGTTGTCACTTCCACACCCGGAAAGCAGATTTATTCCATAGATATGATATTGAAGCTGCAAGCCACAATTTGTGTGACAAAACTGATATATTTTCATGTCGGTTCATGGAGGTCATAAGTTGTAGCTTACACAAATAGAATTCATTGTAGGTTGGTGCCAGCAGACCACAAGTTGTACTTGAGATCAAGATCAAGTGAACATCTGAATGAGTTGGAACTCAAGATCTGAGACTGTAATCTCCCATTGATGTAACTTTTCATATACATATAGATATATAATTGTTCTCATATATATTTTACAATGTTCTGTTTATTGATGTGATTATTTTAAACATGAAAATATGCATAGTTTGGACATATCTACGCTATTACTAATTCAAGCCCCCCATCTCAATAATAACTTAATACCAACAGGTGCACCTAAATCATATTAACGCACCAATGCATCACAAATTAGAGTAATTTTTAGGGGCAAAATTTTTCCAATTCGTTATTTTAGGGATTTTTTTTTTAAAAAAAATTCACTATTTGGTCATCTTTAGTGTCTAGTATCGCCTATATTTACATAAAATATGTTTTTTTATCATAATGTTCGCCAAAATTTACACATTCCAGTATTAATTTTATGTTTCATATTTAATATTCTCCTACCTATCTATAAACATGTTTTTTTCAATCCAAAACAATTTCCTAGAAGACTATACTTAATTATAATATTAGAATCCTTAAAAAATACCCTGGGGCCCGACTCCCAATTTATGAAAGTACCATTAACCATTTGCGATAAATTTAATTTTGGTGTGCCCATGTTACATTAGAGCACCGACACCAGGACATTGAAATGGAATGGGAGCATCGACATTGAATTTGTCTAAAAAGGTTAATGAATATATTTCCAATGCGTTCAATTCAAGTAAGTGCAACATCAATGGTGCATTTACTTCAACCAAATGCACCATTTATGAACAATTGTTATTTAAATTTAAAAAGTCTCACGGTGTGCTTAAGAAATTTAAGAGAATCGGAAACAATGCGCTCCATTGACATAGATGCATTATATCATTACTTTGTTTATCATACTATGTTAACCGGTGCATTTTTTATATTAGCACTCCCCAAAAAATCCTTGCGCATATTTTCGATGTGCCTATGCCATGTCAGAGTACCGACACCGGTGTTGTAACATGAATTGGGTGCATTGGATAATTTAGTTATTTTTTAAAAAGTATTTAGTTTTTATTAAATATTTACGATTTAGTGGTGTGTTCTATATGTTCATCTCAAACCATCTCTGGTGCACCCTATAAAAATTTACAGGGTGCACCAGTTCCTGATTCAAGGCGAACAACTCGAACACACCGTGCATAATTTTTTGATGTTTTTTAAAAGACAACAAATAAAGGTTGAAATCAAAAAATTAATCCGCTAAAAATTTACATTATGATTTTATAAACAACTTACTTGTTGAACGACTCTTCAAAGAGGCATCCTGGTGATGTATGGAAAATTCAAAATTGTGACCATCGTTTCTCAAAATTCAAACCAACATCAGCATCCAATATGGATGAAGATTGTTGCCACGTGGCAATGGATGTCAAAGCGTCCAAGTGGCTAAGCTTTCGCACCAATGCTTTTGGGTGAAAATGCACTAATATATGGTAAAAATGGATTTTACGGTGCAAGTTGTTTTTTTATTAAACCCTATTTTAGTGCATTTCAAGTGAAGTGCATCAGTGCACGCTTAAAAATCCAATGCACTGAAAAATAGGGTTTTAAAAAAATTGACAGGTATTCCAACAATTTTTTTAATGTTAAGACATAGTGCATTTGTATGCTACAAATGCACTATTTCTTTTATTAAAAAGACGCACCGTTAAGTAGGGTTTGCAAATTCAATTTAAATGAATTTATTATAAATATGCACAATATAGAAGAAAGCGGTGTGTTTAGTTATTAAACATGCACTGGGGTGTTTTGTGTTATCATGCACACCAGTATTAGATTTCTTAGTAAAATATAAATTGAAATAACGATGCATTTAAGGTTATTAAATATGACTTTATTATGTTAAGTAATTTTATTTTCCAGAATTGGGAGAGCAAGGTCTTAGAACGGTCGTTTCAATGGAGTGTTGATAGGAGGGATGCTACATTAAGCCATTAGTTGTTTATACTCTACATTTTTTAGGTTTATCCTTGCACATTGACACCATATATGTCGTGGGAAAGTAATGGGGGAACCCAAGTGAGGGACCAAAAACCCCTCCCAGGATGGAAAAACCAAAAATGCTCTGGACCTAGATCCAAACACACATTGAGCTCAAAGGTAGAATAAGGTACAAAAGGAGAGGACAAACAAATGGCTAACACATTTAAAACAAGAGTACCAGGTAAATTCCTACCAAAAGAAAACGCAGTACCTACCCTGCAAATAAATATCGATTATATTATATCCCATATTCAACACATGAAATACCATGCCTTAATAGGAAAATTTGTTGGAATATGGCCCTTGAAGAAATCCCTATCCTGGTGGATTAATGTCACTTGGAAACCCCAGGGGCACTATGATCTCCACCTTGGATCCAAGGTTTTCTTCACAGTTTTTTTTCTCAACCTTGAGGAAAAAAACAAAAGTTTTGAAGGAGGCCCTTACTTAAACAACTCTGCAGGGCTCTTTCTAAAGCCATGGAAAAAAAATTCAACCCAGAGAAGGAGAATATATCATTCATTCCAATATGGAAAAGGATTTACTCTCTCCCCTCAGAATACATGAATGAAAACATCGTAGAGACTTTGGGAAAATACCATTGGGGAATTTGTCAAAATATGTGAACAAACAAAAAAAATGAAGTACACTTCGTATGCCAGAATTTGTGTATAAATTGGATAAATGAAAGATCTCTCATAGGGTATTAATATTAGAAGGGATTATGAATATTGGTTCCAACCTATAGATTATGAACACATACCATTCTGGTGCATACGCTATGATGAACATGGGCACCTATTTAAGGAGTGTCCAGAAAAATTTCTAGTAGCTTCACAGAAAGGAAAGGAGACAAAGGATACAAAGGACTTCAACAAAGTTTTAGTTAGGAAACAATCATCAAAAAGGAACTCCAACCCTAAGGTAAACAAAAAAATCTTGTCCACCAACACTTTCAAGGTTCTCCAATCAGATTAAATGTGGGATAACCCATAAATGGAAGGAAAAAATCACCAAGAAAAGAACAAATGAGCAAATTCTGGAAAGAAAGATCAACCCCACTCAAATCCTCCTGAGATGGAAGAGGATGTTGAAATGCTGGCAGATGACACCAACGAAATGGACATAGGAGATTTATATCCCGATGGACTATAAAAGGCGGTATAAGACCCAAATAAATGTATCATACCCTCTTAGTAAGTGATATTGCTCAAAGAGGCCATTATCAAAACTAGAAAAGAAAAAAACCCTAGGAGTGGTTTCGAAAAATCCCAATGCGAAAATCCATGAAGTGATAAAAAAGAATGGAAACAAGAAGCATGTAAGAATAAGCAATCAACAATGTATTAGGTATATAGGCGGGGATTTGGTGGCTTTGGGCCAATTTCCTACTATAGAGGTGGCATTCTCTATCTCATCCAAGCCTTCTTAATGAATCTCATCTCTTGGAATATTATAGGTTGTTGTGCGCCACGAAAAAGGCGTGTCCTGAAAGGAAAAATAGATTCGAAAAAACCCTTCATTATGTTCATATAGGAAACTAAATGCTCCATAGAAAGATTTAAAGAAATCAGAGCAAAAATATGGAAAGGTGGTGAATCAATGGCTATCGACACTATTGGATCAACGGGAGGAATATGTATCATCTAGAACCCTATCAAGGTTAGTTTATCAAGATTTGTATCCACTAAATTCTCTATTTTTGTTGAATTCCACATCATAGGAACCAGTATTAAAGGAATTACCTCTAATGTTTATGGAACCTTCTGACTTTCTCCCAAACAATCTTTCTTGAACTCTCTTAAATATTGAATCTATGGGTCAGCCAAAGAAACTAGAATCTTAGGGGAGACTTCAACTTAATTTGTAATCTTGGAGGAAAAAAAGGAGGTTTGTGCACCCTAAGCACCTCCAATGCCTCCTTTTACAAATTTACTGACGACTTATCTCTAGTGGAAATCATCACTTCTAATAACATCTATACCTAGAACAACAAGCACTCTGGAGATAGATATATATATTCCCTTCTTAATTGTTTTTTAGTGTTTGAATCCATTCTCACTTGAGGGGTAGATATGTCAGCCCTAGTGCTCCTTGTTGTGGGTTCGGATCAATACCATATTAGTCTTGAATGGAGCCGACTGGGGGAACATTTAAGAATAACTTTCAAATTCAATAAATTTTGCTTCTCTCACCCATACTTTCAACCTATCATGCAACAATGGTAGAATTATTTTTAGCCACCTGAAGGAACTTTAATGTTTAAATTTCAACAAAAGATGAAGTACATCAAAGAAAAAGTCAAAACATAAAACAAAAAACACTTTGGAGATATTCATCTTGAAAAACAATGAATATAATCTCTACTCGAAGATATCCAAAGAACTATAATGAAATATGGATACTCATACTCTCTTAAGGAGGAAGAGAAAAAACTATAGGAAGAGCTGGATAGAAGAGAAACTCAAGAAGAAACCCTCTGGAAATCAAAATCTAGAAATATTTGTCTTAAGGAGGGTGAGATAAACTCTTATTTCTGCTTTTGTTCCACCATTCAACACCGACAAGCAAATAAGATTGTGTGTCTAAAAAACAAAAATGAATCAGAAGTTGAAACTCACACCGAAATAGAACACGTACTCACCAGTCACTTCAAGCACCTGATGGAAGAGCCAGACTTGAATCGAAATACAACCATGGAGGAAATCCTTAGACACATCCTTTCATTGGTTTCACAAGAACAAAATGAGTTGCTACTCAAACCCTTTGAATTGGCATAGTTGGAAGAGCATCCAAGCAAATGAAAAATGATAAATCCCTCGGTCTGGATGGCTTTACTACCAACTGTTTTCATGCCTGTTGGGATACTATCAAGGAGGAAGTTATGGAAATTATAGAGGACCCAAGGAAAATAGGGAACGTTATGAAATCCTTCAATTCAACTTTCCTCTCTCTCATCCCTAAATAAAATGAAGCCAGCTCTCTAAGAAAATTTAGATCTATAGCTCTTTCTAATGCGATCTTCAAAATTATCACCAAAGTCATTGCAAAGAGGATCAAGCCTCTCCTACCCCCTTTAATCTCTCCAGAGAAATCATGATATGTAGAAGGAAAGAAAATTATGGATGGCATACTCCTCTCTCATGAAATTACCCACTCTCTCAAAATCACCCAAAAGTCGGGATTGTTAATCAAACTAAACCTATCCAAGGCCTTTGACAAGTTAAATGGCCTTTCTGGAAAAAAATTGTTGTTGCCTTTGGTTTTTTCCACCATTGGGTAAAATAGATCCTAAATTTTATTTAAACTACTTTCTACTCCATTTTATTCAATGGAACCCCCCTCAAAAACTTTCCATCCTTCCAGAGTCATCAGACAAGGAGATCCACTCTCCCCTTTTATTTTTGTTCTAATGGTTGAAGGTATAGGACATATTCTTAAATCTAGAAATCAAGCTCTTGAAATAAAAATTTTATCTCTTCATCCCGTCATGGCTCCTAAAACCCATCATCAGTTTGTGGATGACATTGTGCTTAAGGTATACTCCTCGATGCAGGAAGCCAAAGCTTTCAAATATAGTCTCCATACTTTTTTCATGGCTAGTGGGTTGGATATTAACAAATAAAAATATCACATCTATTTTTTTAATACTTGCAAAATCACCAAACACAACATCCTTCGCATCCTTGAGTACCCAGAAGGATCTTTACCCACCAAATACCTTGGATCCCCTTTATCATAATCTATTGTCAAACAAGTATCCTAGAGAGATATTCTAGACGGAATGAAACAAAAATTAAGTTATTGGGCCTTCAAATCCCTCAAATTCCCTAGCCGCCTTATTCTAGTCAAAGTTGTTATGCAATAAATTCTCGTACATGTACCTATTCATGCTATTCAACGTACCTTCCTCTGGGGAGGTTTAGACAACCACAAAAAATGGTCTCTTGTGGATTGGAATTATATTTTCACCCTCAAACTTGTTGGATCATTAAGTCTCAGATATCTTGGAACCAATAATCAATTATTCAATGCCAAAATATGGTGGAGATGGATCTCCCATATCTAAGCTCCTTGGGATCTTCTATGGAATGTGAAATATGCTCCTAATTGGGCCAAGAAGAACCTTAGTCAATTCTTACAAAATGTCAAAGGATCTCACATATGCCATTCTGCACAAGCCAACTAATCCCTTATTCATCAATTCAAATTTTGGTAGATCTGTAATGGAGGATCAACAAACTTCTTTCTAGACTCTTGGAATCAGCAAACCCCTCTCATAGAAGAATGCACAACTCCTATACTAAGGATGAAACTCTTAGACATACAAAAGACAAAAATTAAGGATATGTGTATAGAGGAAAATGTCGAAGGACATTTCAGAAGATGGGAAAACTACATCTGGTGGCAAGTGCTCAACCCTGAAGAAGACATCCAATACTTTTGGGAAATACTCCAAAATCAGTAGATCCGAATGCACAATGGTTTCGACAAGATCAGTGAGGATTCTTCCAAATAGGAACTTTCAACCTGAAAGAAGCTACCCTACTCTCAAATCCTTCAAATGAATCCCATGACAAAAAATGGAGGAAGGTGTGGAAATCCAACATGGACCAAAGTATCCTCCTTCCTCTGGCTCCTACTTCATAGGACCATTCTAACCTATGAAAACAGACTAAAAATAGGTTATATAGTACCATCCTTATGTTGTATGTGCATGAGAGAAGGAGAATCCATCAAACATCTCCTCGATGACTGCAATTTTTCTAATAACATATGGAAAAGGGGGTAAACATCTTTAAGAATTCAACTAGAGTAAAAGGGCATCCAAATATATCAATTTCCAACTAGACCCATAATCCTTTCAGAAGCATGCTGTTGTAATCTCACAGATCACATAAGGTTACCAATAATACATACTAAAACATACATAAATATAGAACAGAGACAAGAGACAAGAATAGATAGGATTAAANAAGCAGAGAACTAAACTGAGTTCTTGTTTGGCTCAACAGCCTAATATATACAATTTACAGACAGTTACAAAATAACTACTTGTCGGTTCGGTGAATCGATGCGACTTTTAGATAGCTGACCTAATCTTTTGGTTTAGTCGGCCGACCGACTTAATCGGCTGATCAACTAAGTCAGCATATCGACTTAGTCGACTGATCGACTAAGTTGGTCCTCATTCAAGTCGACTTATCGACTTGCGCCTTCTACATCTCCCCCACGAACAAAAGGTTTCTTCGTCCTGAAGAAACAGGGAGGTACACAAAATTTGTTCGATCTTCGAAAATTTTATTGTGGCGGACTGTGGAGACAAATGGTTGGTATTTTCTGTACACAGACCTCAACAATGGCTGGTGCTGTGATGGTGAGTTGATGTTGGAAATCTTTCCAACTTTGCAAAGCTTTCTGGATGTCGATGGTTAATGTGGTTAAGCTGGACAGGACCGACATCTTCTCCGAGATGGGGACTTCTACTATCTTTTCCATGTTGGGGCCCATGAACTGGTTTTGCTCTTCTGCAGTGTCGATGAGTCATTTCATCTGTGGAAAGATGATGTTGAATTTATATAAGTTGGGGAGAGCTTGTTGCACCCATTGATGTGCTTCCCTTTCCAGTTTCTGCAGTTTGGTGGTTTCCAACACTATCTGTTCTTCTATCGTCGGCCTAAGTGTTGCCTCTGTGGTCTTCCTCCTCTCCAAAGCCTGAATCCCTTGCCGAGTCTGTCGTTTCTGTTGATAAACTTGCCCATGGTGAGTAGGCCAGTCTCTTAGGACTTCTTCAGTTATGACAGACTCCTCCATATGGTCCTGGAGTACTTTGTATGCTTCCGAGAATGCAGTGTGTTGTGCCAATAGAAGTCTGGAAGTTTCCTCTTTCTGTTCCTCCTTAGTTTCCTGGAGGGGCGCCTAGATGGTCGATACTATGATCTCAAATAGCTGATATGCTCTTTCAAGCGGTCTATCGGTGTCGATTTCTATGGGGCCTAGTATGACGGACTGAGCTAAAAACCTGCATTTGTCGAGAAACTCGATCTGTTCTGTATTTTTGTCTGTGAGTTCTTTGGTTTTTCACTCAGTCCTTGTATTGGCTTCTTTGGCTACATTTTTGAGGAGTTGTCCCACCTCTGTGTCGGTCAGGGAGCTTGCATCCTTCAAGCTAATCTGAAGTCTGGTAGTCTTTCCATGATGCTCCTTCCTCTTTTTGTGCTTTTCTGCTTCTGTCTCCTGTGTACCTGCAACAATGGAGGTGGGGCCTTTGGGTTGCGGGATAGAAGTCGATGGTTTTTCTGGTTGGGGAGGTGGTATGACCACCTCCGACTGTGTGGATGTAGTTGGTTGGGATAGGTCTGTTTGTGAATCAGGGGGTGGTGGGGGCGGTGGTGATGGAGTGGGAGAATGGTCGGGGGTGATGTGTTTGGGGGAAGTACGGTGTGGACTTACGTCAGAAGGTATGTCTACTTCCGGAGTTGTAGTGGTTGGTAGCTCGGCCTGGGGTTCGGGGTCAGTCGGTTCAATAGTAGACTACACTTGGCCAATCACGTCGTCTTCTTTGTCGGATTGTCGTGTGAAGGTCGACGTGATGTGTGCAAATAATGTGGGTTGTGGTCTGCTAGCTGTGTACATGGGAGCCTGGGTGGTAATTTTCTGGGCCGACTGAAACAGCGCAGGCAATGTCTCGAAATGTGGGATCTCTTTCCAGGATTTCTTATTTGGGAAATATTTATAGAAATAAATAATAGGATCTTTGAAAATAGGACAAGAAAGGAAGAAGATATCTGACACACATTACAGAAACACATTCTCAAAAATCTCCTCCTAAATTCCTGGGGGGACAATGATTTATCCTCTAATGCCAGCAAAATTAAAATTCTTCAAGCATGGGGTATTTCTTCTATTTCATAATATATTGGCTTACTCAAACCAAAATCGATAAACAAGGCATCCCCGGAATTATGGTCCCCACCTCCATTCGACACTTTCAAACTCAACTTTAATGGAGCCTTAAAGGGAAACCCAGGTCCTGCTGGATTTGGAGGGGTAGTTAGAAACCATAATGAAAAAATCCAAGGTTTCTTATGGGGATCCCTAGGTTTTCTACCAACAACGCTCCAGAATTGGATGGTCTACTAGTTGGCCTCAAATGGGCTCTCAATTTTTGGTTGGACTCCTCTCATTGTATAAGGATATTATATACTAATTATCAATATGGAAAACATGATTCAATCATGCTCAATGGGAAGCAAAGTAGCAAAAAAATGGAGACTAGAAAGTAGGATAGGAATCTTCAATACTTCTTGCAAATTCGGCAATTGTCTTACAACTGTAAGAAGGAAATCCAATATGATTGTGGATTCCATTGCAAATCATAGAGTAACAAATTTTAGAGATATCCAATTGCTTCGCTAGGAGGATAATCTAGAATTGGAATGCAAAAAGAACTGGAAAAATATTGCTTCTCAATATCTTGTTTCCCTGGATGCGTGTGTTCAAACTGCAGAAAATAAATGGCGTGATAGAGATAGGGCATGTTCCAGGACAAGTGGCATACCTTCTCTTTGAACTCCTCTGTTTAAATGAAATGCACACAAGCTCTGCATGAAATCTTGCGTAAGAGTTATGATCTATGCTCTAGAAATGATATGACGAGCCACTCTACCCTTCTCTAGTTCAAATGGCTCTGATACTGGGGCGCTCATTGTAACCATTTTGTCCTTCTATGGTTCATATGGATTTGGCACGTGGGTGATCATTGCACTTTTGTGGGTCTGCTTATCAATATGACCTTTGATTTCATCCCTTCACAGCATCACGAATGCATGATATGTTGGAAAGTCTTTTTTGCTAACCCTATTTGTGAGCACGATCTGCAAGGGTTTTTCTCTCCCTCACGTTTAATTTTTATCGGGATGGTTCAAAATGCACCTTCTGCCATGTCTTCACGACCTACTACGACAAAAAATATTGATTTCAAATCACTCTCCTACACGGAAACCCCTCCCCACATCTGCAATGCAATCTCTACCATGGAAGAGGAAGTGTTCGACAAATTTAGGTGTAATGTCCCTAAAAAAAATCTAAAATAAAAATAGAAAAAAAACTTATAGCATATATATACAAACACATATTTAAAATACCTAACTATAGCAGGGAATTATTGAGCAATGAGAGTTTAATTCACATCCTTGGCCTTACTAGTTTAATTAACCTTCCCTCAAACTCCAATTCCAAAACTGAATAATTATGTTTTAGAAATTTCTTCACTATTTTAAGCCTAAATTACTAAATTTACTATTCTTTCACAATGCTCATTCCGCAAAGACTATTCCATAATGATCCTTCCATGAGGATCATTCCACAATGATCCTTCCACAATGCAAATTGTGGATTGCGGGTCTCCATCAAACTTATAACCAAAATTAACCCTCTGCAATGAGCCTTCCGCAAATTTGGATTGCGGAACGCATTTTTAACGTTAATATTTATCTTTCTACAACTGTCCTTCCACAATGCGAATTGGAAAAATTCTATTTTTGAATTATAATATTTATCTCTCCGCATTTAAGTTTTCTGCAACTCCTGTGAACCGTCAATCCCTTCGTGGTTTCAATCTCCACTGTTGATTTGATTTCATGTTGCACTCCGTAATGAAGATTTTGATAACTCTTATGAGCCGTTAATCTTATCGCGACGTCAATCTCAACCATTGATTTTTTTTCGTATGCATTCCAAATGAAGCTTCTATAATTCTTATCAGTCGTCGATCTCTTTGCATCTTAGATCTCTACCATCGATCTAATTTCCTTTCGGATCAACACCTTCCACAATGCGGATTGTGGATTACGGGTGTGGTATCCAACCTCTCATAATTGTGCTTCCACAATTTGGTATTTTGCAATTTTTATCAGCTGTCGATCTCTTTACAGTTTAGAGCTCGACCGACGATCTGATTTCCTTGCGGATCAACACCTTCCTCAATGCGTATTGCGGGTGTGCCATCCAACTTTTCCTAATTGTTCTTCCACAATTCTTATCAGTCATCGTTCTCTTTGCAGCTTAGATCACGACCGTCAATCTGATTTCTTTGCAGATTCAATAGGTATGGTTTACGTTGAGGGTTTATTTCATTGTCTGAACATGAAGTGATAAAGATATAATTGACTGTGCTAAATCCCTTATGGGATCTGTTAATGTTCAATTAAGGTTTATCTGTGGAAATGGATTTTAGTCGGCATTCATATTTCATAATGCAGGAATTAAGGAATATTTAAGCAGAAGTGATACAGATAGGGAATACACAGTTAAATGTAGAAATCCATTATACAATTTAAAACAAAGGATTCAACATGTTAAATGCAGAATCATCAATTATAAATTATTCAAGTACTGGATTCGAAATCATAATAGATCAACAACAACCAAATATAATAATTATGTTTAGAACATATTTCTAATTACCACAGTAATAACATCCCTAGAAATCCTTGATGCGGGTATGGATGCCAAATCTTAGAGGTGTCAAGGAAATAATCTAACATTGTGCAGATCTGATATACTAATGAAGATCATGGATATGTATTCTACTATATCTAAAATCAATAATAATAAATAGAGTAATAACCCGACACCATGTTGGGAAAATAAAATCTGATATAGGTTAAAACTATTACCTGCAGATGCATGGCTTGTAATAGCTCTATCACCCTGCACACTTCAAACACAAAATTTAACAGCAAATACTCTATTTTCACCCGTGGAATGGTAACCAAATGACCTCAGAACTGCCACGTTCCTCCCAACCTTGACCAGGAACCCTTCCAAGTTCTTAATCGGATCCCCCCTAGCTAGTTCCAACATGTAAGAGAAACTAGAACTCCTAAGGATGAGGCTGCTAGTGTTTGAAATTCAATATCTGTATTCTTTAAGTGTTGGTTTTGAAATTGCTCTCCAATCCCCTCCAGGAATAATAATCCAATCCCCCAGCCTTCTCTTGGATTTTTCTTTTATAGATAATATTTGGAAAAAGGGAAGCTGGTTTTTAACTTCAGTTGAATCAATATTTCACTATTTTCTTGAAAATAATCTTTAGTTTGATTTTTATGTAATATAAATTAATTTTGTTAACTAGGAACTTTTACTAGTTCCTACTTGAGTTTCATTTAAATATTTAGTTTATAATATTATATATACATAGACTTTGACTTATTACTTTTGTTATCTTTATTTCTTTTCATATATATATAT
>LPNX010612621.1:441853-511165 GCA_001517045.1 Pseudotsuga menziesii
CAATTCAATCATCTATTATTATCCATGCATCATATAGCATAATTATTTATTTCGATGTTTCCCTTAGTTTATGTTATTTCTTTTAACAAAGCCTTAGGTAGGGTTTGGTCAGTCAACTACGATAGGTAGCTCTATATTTCCTTGCATGTTGGATTACCTCGTATTCGTGGCAGTATCTTGCATTCCTTGATGAGAAGTAGATTGAAATTTCAATTAATCATCTTAAATCAGTATGATGAGGGTCAGTTCTATTCATAGTCTTTCCAAATCAACACCCTTAATTACAACAACCCTTAGTGTTATTTAGATCCTACGCTCAACACTGTCAAACGGGCGTTACACTGGTGCAATTCCAGATCCCTTTGCTCAACACTAATACTAGGATACATTTTTACAATACACCTAGGGATACAATGGCCAAAGATCTGATGCTCTAGAGCTTATGCTCAACATCAAGTTGGATTTCTCCAGGGATTATGCCCAACACTTCCATTCTTTACCTGTTGTGGGTTACCTATGTGCTCTAGAGCTTACACTCAACACATAGCCTCGTAACCCATGTGCTCCAAATCTTATGCTCAACACATAATCTCATAACCCATGTGCTTCAGAGCCTACGCTCAACACATAATATTATAACCCACGTGCTCCAGAGCTTACACTCAACACATAATCTCATAACACATTTGCTCGACGGATTACACCCAACACCTCATAGAAATAAATCATGCATTCAGTATTTTGCACAATACATCAAAAAAAATCATCTTAGTATATATTAGGGCTTGTGCCCAATCACATAATAATAAATCAAGTACATTGAGGCCTACGCCCAGTACAATCAGCAATAGTCCTTGTCTAATAGGGCTTATGCCCAACATATATAATCATATAACAAGACAATAAAACATGTGCATTGGATCATTCCTAGTATATCCATCTAATCAACATAACTCATGTGCAAGGGGATCATGTCCAATATAGTCAAGGTCAAACTTTAGGATATTACATCAGGCTCAAGCTTGATCGTGATGTGGTAATGAACAACTATTGGAGGCTCAAAATTATTCTCTCCAGATCCATGCAGGAGCAGGAGAGCTTTAGGGACATGGTCAAGCTCACTGTTAGTATGTTCAAGGAGGATGCAGAGCGAAACTTGGTTCACATGACAAAAATCACATCTCTTTTCGAGTCGTCGTTCTAGCGCCAACAGGGATCCAAAGACTTGGATTGTGAATCCAAAGAAAAAGAAACCGACAAATCAAGCGAATAGGAGGCAGAATATGCAATGAAAGATTAAAGTCTCTCTTTTCCTCTCGTTGCATTAGATCCCTATTTCTGCTTTTGATATATCTCTGGATGTCTTCTTCTTTTTTGTTTTTTTGATCGAAATGTCGCCCTTGTACAAAGGCTAGGCAGCTGAAACTATGTCTATATTTCATGTTTGGTCACTGCTATACTTAATCCTTTTTTGGACATAATTTTACAATCTGACTCCATGTCTCGGGCAGACTCGGTCATGTAATATTTTTTACAGTTCTAAGTAATAGAAAGGTTCATTCTTACAAAAAAAAGGCTATTAAACACACTAGATGGTGATACATCAAGCACACCAGGGCTTTTAATACATGTAAACACACTGCATAATGGTTTTTATAATTAACAATAGTTATATATATATATATATACTTTTCCACCATTTCGATGTGGTATCATTTATTCCACACCGGTACGACATTGTATGTAACACACTAATGTGTTTCTAAAGAAAACACACTAATTGAAAATATATATGCTAAACCCTCTTCCCACTCACCTCTGCTAGTAACATCTGCTGTAAATAAATTTTCATCCTTTTTTAATTGAATTACGCTATAACCTCTCCTAGAAGGCCTTTCCTTATAGTGATTAGAGACCTACTCAAGCCTTTTACTACTAGAAGAAATATCAGAGGAGATATAGGACAACCTTGATAGGGCCCTCTTTCTACATGAAAGAAAGGGGATGGAGATCCATTTATAAGAACTGCAAATGACATAGTTGTTAAGAACCTCATCACCCATTTAATGAAATCTATTTCAAAACCAAGACGGGTCAGGAGAAGTCTAATGTAGAGCCAATTGACGCTATCATAGTCCTTTGACAAATCAATATTTAGGATTAGCCCCTTCTAGTTCCTATATTTTAAGCTATGTAATTCTTCTTGAGCCACCCCTATTGCTTCATGTATCTGCTTGTCTTCCAAACATCCATTCTATTTAGGAGAGATGGTGTTTGACATAATATTCTTGATCCTTCTAGAAATAAATTTTGCCACCACTTTATATGTGATATTCCAGAGTGAGATAGGTCTGAAATCATCCATAGAATGTGGGTTGTCATAGTTTGGAATGAGGGCGATGAAGGTTAAATTTAAGGGTGGATGCATAAAATCTCGAGACCTAGATTTTTCCACTAGCTTAATCAATTCTAGTCCCATAGTATCATATAGGTCTAGAAATAGTTCTACTAACCAACCATCTGGACTAGGACTTTTTTTCTTTTTGGAAACTATGAAAAACTTCTTTCAATTCATCCTCTAAGAATTCCTCCATGAGTTCTTTGTTTTCCTCTGGAGAAACAAAATTAGGATAGAATTGTGCCATCTGAATTACTTCTACAATCATGATACTTTCATCAATCTTAAATAAATTCTAAAATTGGGATTTTTTCCACCTAGATAAACCATCAAAAGAGAAGACCTGTTCATTATTATGATATTTTAGGCCCTGTATTGTGTTTTTCATCTTCCCCCCTTTTGCATAAGCCTGATTTTTTTTGTGTCCTTATCCTACTTTCTAGCCAAATGTCTTTATTCTTCAGCCTCTAATTTCCCTCCTGCTCCTTGAGAAGACTTCACATTCTATTCTCTAACCTTCTCATATTCTCTTCGGAATCCTAGGAGGTATAACCACCTCCCTCTGAAACATAGATATCTTGTAGCTCTTCTTCTATTTGTTTCAACTCCCTTTCATCATTGGTCCTCTTTTATTTTTCCCATCCTTGAGCTACTTGCTTAAATTTCTTTAGGTTTTGATCAAAGTGATGTGCTACTGGCTCATTTTCATCTGAGGAATATGGAGCCTAAGAGGGTTTTACAAGATTATTAAAATCATCATCTTTGAGCTAGACTAAGAAGAATTTGAATTGACTTTCTAGTTTTGGGTTCCCCCAATTAATTCAAAAAAAATAGGGAAATGATCTGATTCCTTGCCAGTATCAATCCATGGCCTAATATTTAGTCTTTGATCCAATAACTTTCTCCAATATTAAAAATCAATCTAATCTCTTTGTGATGCAACTTTCACCCACTCTCTTATTTTCCCAAGAGGGATTTAGCTTTACAAGTTCAATATCCATAAGGTTGCGAGAAAGAATCTTTTGAAGGAAATAATCTACAAGAGGGTCGAATCTCACTCTAGACCCCCATATTTCATGGGTATAACCCAAAGTAATGTTTAGGTCTCATCCAATAATCATCTTGTCATTCTTGATGAAGTACTTTCTGAAGATCTGATCACAGTACTCCTTTTGCTCAACATAAGGCCCATATATGTTTATTATTGTGAAAGTCAACCTTTTTTCTATAGAATAGGCTTATATTCCTAGACCAGAGTCAAAACCCCACAAACTTAAGGTTTTTATCACTCTTGGATTCCATCCTATTACTAATCCTCCTGAATTTTGTTTTTCATCCTAGCCTAAAAAGACCCAATCTCTGAATAAATTCCCCAACAAATTTGAAATAACTTCTCCAATTCCAAGACTTTCTTGCAACAATATCAAATCAAGTTGGTTTTTCATGACCAACTACTTGAGGGCATATTTTTTGGATGGGATTTCCAAATCCCTGTAGTTGAAAGAGATCAGTTTCATGGGGGAACCCTTTTGGGATTTTTGACACTCTAAGTACCTTGACAATGGTTTTCTTCATTCCAACAACTTGTTCAATACTTGCATGCTCTTATGCCATATAAATGTGTAACTGACTATCTCTCCCTTTTCCTTTGGTGTGTATGGGCGAGTTTTTCCCTAACATCGAATAGTTCTAGGCCATAGAAGAGAATTTTGGAACCTCCCGATATCAAGGATGGAAATAGATAGGGATACCACTTGAGCTGACAGAAGAGGAATGGCAAATGGATTCTTAGGAGTGGTGATAGAAGGGGTTGGAAGACGATAGGGGGAGGTAAACCTAACTGCTTTAGTAGAGTTTAAACGTGGGAGGGGAGGGGATGAGATTGAATATATTTTTTTAACATTTGTTTTTGTCATGTTAATGAGCCAATATTTCCTCATTATATTTAAATAATTTGACAGTGAATTTACACAAGACCTGTGTTGAGAGTTCTTACCCAGAGAATATTCAATTATTGTAGCCATGTTGTTAAGAGGACTTTGACCATGTGTTGAGATTCCCATCTAAGTCACGTAAATTAGAAGATGCTTCTCCCCTTCCATTTGTAGGCCCTAAATTTCTTGAGAATCTCCGCTATTTGGGATATTTTCCCAACACTTTCCATCACCCTTAGATACTTCCCTTCTGCCTGCATTCTTAGGTTTACTATTTTTGGGGGCATGGAAGAACACTAGGTGAACAGAAGAGAAAAATTTCTTGCTATATGCCCATAATCATGGCATCTCTAACACCAAAAAAATATACCTTCGTAGTATAGCAATTGACTCTCGGACCTTCTGATCCCAAACCAACTCAATTTCTTCACAAAGCCCCTTCCTAAGATTCAAAGAGACTAAAATGTGAGCTATGGTCATAATATTAGTCTCCAAAAAGGGCATATATGCATTAATTAATTCCCTTAGGGAATTTCCAAAATCCATGAAAGATTCATAGTTCCAGAATTCCATTGGAAGCCCTAGTATTTTTACCCAGATAGGAATTACATCCATTCTTTCTCTATCTGAATCAAACATAGGTGTCCATTTTTTAAAGAGGATATGGGTGGATTCAATGTACCAGGGTTGTTGTAGAATTTGATTGGCACCCTCCTTTTTTTCAAAATTGAAAGAGAACCATCCTTTTGATAAAACCATAGCTTCCAAGGTATAGTTTAGAATCCTGGACCAAATGTTTTTTCCCCATTCTTCCTATGTAGCGAGGCTAAAATATCGACTTCTCATTTTTCCTACCATTTCCAATTCTGCCATATCGTCCATATGGGATACTAAAACATCCACTCCACAAACCATCTGAAGTGGAGACCCCATAGAGCTTATACACTTCCCTTTTCATTTTTTTGTTCACTTCTACTACTCGAGCCCTGACTATATTTTGAAACATTGTTCATTTTTTTACCTTCTCTTTCATTTTTTCTTGATGAGGATTCCATCAGTTCCCCACTCCGATCCACTAGTTGAAGCAAAGAAGCTATAAAATTCTCTGATCCTAGAGAAGTCACTTCAAGGTTTGGTGGGTGCCCCAACCCTAAATTTTGTGGTTCAATGTGACCAAAGGATGACCATCCAGCCTCCAATAGATAAAAATCAAAAGATGGCATAAAACCCCTATCCGAAGAAACCAGTGGAGGGTATGCTCACATTACTTCTAGGATTTCTATACCCGGATCCACAATAGGAATGGCAGTCAACACCGAGTTTGCAGGGTCATTAAATAAAGAAAGAAAAATACCTCCTAGTTCCTTTGGTAACCCTTAGACATTTTGGGAGACCACAGGAAACAAATTGACATGTTTCAAACCATCAATGTTTACAAACCCTACCTAGAGTAGGATATTGTTTAGATATGGAGAAGACCAAAACCCTCCAGGTGGTAGCAATGGTTCCTCTTTGGTCATATTGACGACATGTTCCCCAACAATGTTATCCATTTGCCCCTCAAAAACAGATACAAACACATGTTGGTCTTCGTAAGGGCACGATGATTATTCAATCATTTGAGAAGTACATACTGACCATATTAGCGATCCAGGCATACCAAGTGGCTACAACACGACCAAAAAGCAGAAAGACAGTAAAAAAAAAATTAGAGTATAAGGGGTTTCTCCTGCAACCCCCTACCTTCGCAACATCTTCATAGAACCATCTTCATCGCCAAACCACAAATTCCATAGAGCCCTCTGAAGGTAATCCAATATTAAATATAAATTATATTATCAAGCTAAATCTATTAATCAATATAGTATTAAAATTATATGCAACTTACAACTTATAGGGGGCTTAGATAATGTAATGTGAATCTAATCTTCTAGAAAGAATTTGGTTATCTAATATTATTTATCATTAAATTGAATATTTCTTTCTCTAATATTTGTGGATGATTTGATTTATAACTCCTTTAATTTAATAGCCTTGTTATATTCATAAAAAAAATTTAACCTAAAATTGATAGGTTAGTAATATATGTCATCATAAATTGAAGTGTTGTAAAAATGTTGAAAATTCATTAATTATTTTTTGGGACGAGAAAGCGTAAATATGAAATTTACATTCAAGTGAGTGGTCCTTGTCATCTGACATTGTTGAGAATATTACTTCTTACCCTTCTTAAAGAATTTGAGAGCAAATTTATAGGAATTAGGGACAATCCAATCTAATACTTCTAGATCCCTACATATACACTACACACGAGACAACATGAAAAATAAAACAAAAGCAATTCCATCATATAAAAAAAATAAAATCTTATGTCTTGTTTTTAGTTATGTAGTTATGTTCATAGGCATTTAGAAATTATCTTAGATTTTGGATTTCTTTGAATTGATCAACAAGATTAATCTGAGTGCAACAAGTGTATAATTGGGATTTATTTCATGGCCATCGTATCTTATTATGCTTAAATGCATCTTGATTAATATTTAAAGCTAACGGTTAAAGAAAGAGGTAACAATCTTTTTTTTTGTTTTTTTCATATTGGTTTTTATTATTATTAAAGAGTATTTGTTGTATGTTCATATGAATTATTTTAATGTTTATGTTATACAATAAATGGATAACTGTAATGATATAGTATGAATAATGGAGAATAAACTAATATTATTTTAACATAATGGAGAATAAACTAATATTATTTTAACATAAAATTATATATTTTAGCTTTTGCTTAACATCCAACCATCTATACAAAACTAAGTGGTTGTCTATGCCTATCAATATTCATCGGTCACTTTACTTGTGGTTGTACTAGTTATATGCACATTGTGCATGTGGAATGATTAAAACTAAAAACATCAATGCTAACTACTTAAGCAATCATATTATCACAAAATCTAGTAGACACATATGCATATCATTTGGGTTGAAGCAAATGCATGAAGTTAGGCATGGTTAAATAGGTAAAATATCATTAAATAGGTAGAATATGATTAAATAGGTGCATTCATCAATTAGAGTAAATAGATAGGCAAAGTCCATAAGCTCTTTGAGTTGGGGTTATATTTATATAGTTGCTTTGGAGAAATGGTCAATGAACATGGTGTCTTTTTTCCCAATGAGACAATCTGATTAGGGATGGGATTATCATCCATCCCACCACCACCATGGTAAACATGGTCAATGATGGCTAGTGATTTAATAGGATTAAGTGGGTAATATGGTTAGCATATTAAGTGTTTTTAGGTTAATGGGTTAATACAATGGTTAATGTGGTTTATATGGCCAAATATGACTAAAGTGGTTAATATAGTCAATATGGTAAAGCATAATCAATATTGGTTACCCAATATCAAGGGTTAATGTTTGGTGGTTCTAATTGCATTATGATGACTTAGGTTGACCAATAGTCAACATATATGTCAATTTTGGTTAGTGCTTTACGAGGTTACTGGATTAGGGGATTCAATGTTAGTGGGACAATGTGGTCAATATAGTTACCCATGGTTAATATATCCAGTTGGTCAATAGTTGTTTGTAGTTATATCGTATTTTAGGGTTAGTGTGTTCATGGTCATAGTGTCAAGGGCCATAAGGGACGTTGAGTATAGTGTCTTTTTGTCAAGGGTGATTGTATCAAATATCATAAGGATTAGGAGGTATAGTGTTTGTGTGTGCGTGACCATAACGACTATAACATGATTGAATAAATAATAAATAATAATGACCATGGAATGACTGGTAAAGACAGAGCTCCCATTAATGTTTTATCACTAATATCATTATTATTGTTTGTTGTTACTACTTATTATTATTATTTGGTATTATCATGATTTATTATTTTGTATTATTATTTATTATTATTTTTAACGTTATTAGTTTAGACATTTAATTATTATAAACATAACACTCAATAACATCTTAAGAAGAGGCACTATTTTTTTCCATAGAGATGTATATGCACACATTTTAGTACATGGCCTATAATGTTCAAAATTGAGTCCAATGGTTGCAATTTGTTTTTTTAAATGGATATTTTTTTAGGTAAAGATCATTTTTGGGTCTTTAAATAAGCCAAAATATTGTGTTGATATCACAACTCTACTCTAACTCTTTAGGAAACCATATTATGTATTTTATATTAATTTGTTTTTTATAGAACATTTAGTCTAGTTTAAAAAGAACAAAATATGTATAAGTGGTCATATTCATTATAAAACCACAACTAGGTATGGTATCTTGGATTCATGTACGAAGCTAAATTACATGGGATACTGGGTATCCCCAAGATAATATAGGGGTTAAAACTGCCTATTTTGATCCAGGAGTAAGACCTAAAACTACGTATGATTGGATAAGAGGTCATCTTCCTCAGAAGTAAGGAAACATGTTGATGACCCAAGACCCAGAGGGATCTAGCAGGAGTGGAAGTATGCCTCCTTATGAACCATTGGTTGGTTATTTTAGGTGGCATGGTTTTCCTTGAATAATGGTCATGAGTCAATTTGCATTTGTGCATAGCAACCGTTGATGGTTGTTTTCACTACTAGTTTGATGATTGAGTTATGATAGAATCTACCATGATTGATAGTTGTCTTCACAACATTGCCATGTTACCATTTTATAAGGTCCATATGACTTAGGAACCTAACCACACAATTTACATAATGGTCCCGTGTACAAAAATAGGGTTACCGATGCTATCATTTTGAGGTAGCTTCTCTCATTTATGTGAATTACTTCTAATAAATTAGGCTTCCATAGGGAATCGTCTAACTTTTTAGAAAACTTCTCTCTAATTGTCAAAATTCGATGACTTAAAAAGATTTCTCATTGAATTAGTATTCTAATCAATTTTCAACAATCTAAGTTGATTCAAAATTAGACAAGGCTCCTCAAAAATTTGTTCAACTAATAACTCATAACAACCATAGATTATGGTAGATCTCTACCCATACTTTATATAGATTCATACCAAATTTGTGATTGAATAAAAGATTTGTTTTTTACCATATTAACTTACTCCCTTTTTAACAAAAGTTTTTGATATTAAATTTGAAATACATTCCATATAAATTTCTTTCATAAAAAAACTCAATACCCATAATGCCCACAATATATCTCACATAGCTAAGCTAAGTTGTTATCCCTAGTTGATAATATGCATATGCATGCGTAATTTAAAATTAAAGTTTGTTCTGTGTCAATATTTTGAATTTTAGGGTCCATATTACATGTGTAATGAGGGTTTTAGAAATAAGAGAGTGATGATGGCCCATGGATTTTAATATTGTTTCTTCTATATTTTTAGGCCAATTTTGAGCGTCCACACTCCACATTACATGGTATATTGAGGGTTTTAGAAATGTGGAGTGAAGATATATATATACACGCTTGCAACGGTCCATGCATTATGTTGCTTTTTATATATATGGTGGGTTTTAGAAATGTGGAGTGAGGATAGACACTTAGATTTCGTTTATATGATTAATACAAACCAATCAAAACAAAAAGGATTTCGAGGTGTCTTTTGAGGTGACAAAGACTTTGATTTGCCATACCCTTTATTAAGTTTAAAAAATATGTTTTTTTCGTTCAAAGTCAAATGCCTAGCACCTATCATCATTTGAGGAAAGCCAATGCCTATAAATTAAATTACTCTTCATATAGTTTCCTTAACTAACACTACCAAAAATCTTTTAGTGAATTGAATGATTATACAAAACAATGGGCGCAATTAAATGATCTTTGTTTTATAGTTCAAAATAATAGAAGAGAAATTGACTTTTGACTTTTAAATGTAATAATATTTATTTTATATTAATGAAATTATAGATATAAATAAAAGTCAACATTGTCCAATTCGGTTTTAGTACGAGTAATTGAGGGTGTTGAATCCATTTTTGTATTAAAAACAAAAATGTCATCAATTCAAAATTACAGTTTTAACAAAGATTGCGTGATTGAATTTTGAAGATGACATAATTTTGAAGATGACAAAAAAAGTCCATATTGTAGAACCACAAACCTTCTTCTTCTCCTAATCTATAAATTGCGTTGGATATTCCAATTGTTAGTTCGTCAAAAGAAATCTAAACTTAAAACTATTATAGTGAGTCTATGCTTGACTATGATATTTTTTTTGTATTTTTTAGCAATTTAGCTGAAATAAAAACACACCATTCAAAGTCTTTAACTTAATACAACATATGAAATAGACTTCAATAACCAGACACGGACAATGGAACATAAATGTTTACCCTAGAAACCCATACATGAAAACTAGTATTTAATGAAGGATTATGCCTTTTGTCTTTTTATATTATGTAGATTGCAATACAGGTTACAAAGCTTTTCAAGCATAGTATGAAGCTATGTGACACTATGGTCTTATATAGTCCTCTACAATATGCCTCTATGTATGTGCTATATTAACAACTCCTCCACACTCTTGCTCATCCAATGGAACAATTTTTGGCGAGTGACAAAGTGAACCCTCTTCCCTCCTGCTATGTTTTTTATAGCTAGAGTTAGTGTTAGAGTTATATCTAAGAATTGAAAACCTCATTGAACCTCCATGATGTTTTTAGAAGTCTCTAGTGGATCCCCCCATGTTACTAATTCCCCATATTCGAATTATGGTGAGTTGACATAGTCACCACTTAGACATTGTAATGTAGCAGTCTCTAAACTAAGGCTAAAGGAACCTAGGGCTTAAAGAAAGAGCCAAACTTGTATTTGTACAACAAATTTTTCTTTAATTTAAAAAGAAATTAAAAAAATATGAACTAGTGGTGTTAACTAAATTTCACAACTTTGTGACATTTAAATTTTAAGTAGTTTAGGTACAAGTAGTATTGAGATCCTATTTATTATTAGATCTAAAAACTTTCAGTAAACTTTGAGCTCATAAACTACATTAATATTTGTTAGCTAAATCATGCATTCTTCAACCTTTCTCATTATGATTAGTTTTCAGTACTTAGACTATCAATAATGTAAAGTGTCGCAAGTGATCTATAATAGATAACTACCAAGTAATTGTTCATTAACATCTTAATTGCATCATAGTTAGTTGATTAGAAGTAAATAAGCTTTCAAAATTGATAAAATACTGAAATCTCTAAGTGTCAACATAAGTGTAGTAAATGTCTTTAGTTCCATGCACAATAAACTTAAGGAATTCTTTAAGTACATGTATTGGACTATTATTACTACTTAATATCAGCATATATAGATGATATCTAATCCTCTAGATCAGATTTAATAAGTCTCAAAGACATTATAAAATATACAAATTCTACAACTAGTACATCATACATAAATAAGACTTTGTAACTATATTTCCTTCTTCCAATTAGATCAAGTATTTAATTGATGATTAATGAATAATTATATCAGATTCTAATAGTAATTTTCTTCCACATATCATACCATATCAAAACTAAAAGTATGATGAAAATCACATTTACTATCTATCTTTTATTCTTTCAAAAGTCAGAAATTAACTAGGAAACCAAAATCTACTTTTAGGGAATTCCGTAGATCAATTCAATGGTTTATCAAGGCCATGATTGATATGCAACCATAATACATAAAAACACACATAATTCAAGTCTGGTTTCATCATTAATTCAAGTGAAAATCAGAATTTAAACTCATGAAAATAACTAGAACCTCATGCAGTTTAACTAGTGAAATTTAAACTAGTTTGACTGTCAAATTCTGAACAATTTCTAACTATAGTTGAGTGTAACAGAATCAGATCAATAAGATTCAATGGTACATATTCTTTCCAAATTAATAACTGTAACCACATGATAAAATCATAATTCTATCAATAAACGTATCCTTACTAAAAGACAATAAAAATCTAACTGCTCTTACAAGATTAAAGGTAAAGATTAAGAAACAAAAAAACTCAAGTTTTATGTTTCTTAATACATGGATCTAACAAAGAAAATGATCATATTTGTATATCCTTTCAATTATGTCATTTATATCAGGTTTACAAGCTAATAAAATCATATTCAATTCATAATTTTGGTTTGATTCTCAAATTGACACAGAAAAAAAGAGGCAAAAATGTACACACTCTTTTCTTTCCCAACAATAAAATACTGAAAACTTCTCTTAAGGATTTAAATCATTTTTAAGAAAAAAATTATACACATAAATTACTTATCTTTAATTGATGGGAAACTGATATCAACACTGCAACTTCCTTCCCTTCCCTCTCTGCCTTAAGAATCTTCCCAGCAAAAATATGAAACAGAACCACGCCAAAGATGAGGCCACGAATCCACAAGAAAACATTCCAACATCTCTTTCTTAGAGAGTCCTCCTCTGAGAAAGCAACAACAACAAAAATTCTCAACGTCTACTTTTATATTTCGTTTCTTCACTGGCTATGGGAAATGACCTACCTCGTCATTCCCATTTCATGGCCTCCTATGCAAGAAAACATGAAACTAGTAAAACCAAAATAAAAAAGAAAATAATCAAAATCTATCCAGTGTAACTCACTAGATAGATGGATAGCAATCTGGTTAAGCAATCTACAATCAAACATGAGAATTCTAAAACCCTCAACCATATCCAAACCCTCAATACCCATGGAAAAATTAGAGCACACTCAAACAAAAATTGTGAATTATTTCCCAAATGGGAAGATTTTATGGATAAATATGTGAGGTTTGGAATGCAAACCAACTTAGCCAACTAAGGTAAAAAATTGTGGTTAAAGCCATCGACCAAGAAGGCAACTCAAATTGCCTTGCGCCCACTTGATTTTTTGGATGAGCTAATCGATTTTCTGAGAAAATATTAATTTTAGGGGTTTGATTGCTTTGTAAGTAGAAACACATATAGAGTCCTTGTGTCTGGCATGGTCAAGAGTTCGCTCTGGAAGATCCGCAACTAGGGTTTGAGAGTCGACCAAGTTTTTCTCCTTCGCGGCTAGGGTTTCAACCCTAGCTGCTCCCTTTTTCTATGAGGCCTCGTGCTTGTGATTGTCCGAGAGTATGAACACTAGGATTTCTTCAGTGGGGTGTATATTCTCTACACAGGGATCCATTGTTTGTAGTGGCGGTGGCGAAGAATTTTTTGGATTTCGAGGAACCATTGTTGCGTGGTGGAGGAACTGTATCCACAGTGCGCACAACTATTTGATGGAGTGGTGGTTGTTTTATGGTGGTTCTCTCTCTCTTTCGATGGTTGGTTTTTCATGGGGACGAGGTGTTGTTGCCCGCTTGGGATTTCCTCTTTGCTAGAGACGTGGGCATTCCCACTATACCAACGACGAACGACATGACCTGCTATTGCCCCTTTGCTGGTGGCAACGATCCCTTATTTTTTGTCAGTGGTCCTACCCTTGATGTTGAGCATGGCTATGGAGATGGGTGGTTGTCTGTTTCTATAGCGTCTGTCCCAAGACGTGACCGCTTCTTAGTTTTAGCTCGATGGTTGAGGCGGTATCCCTGTATCAAACGGATAGGGTTCCAACCCTAGCCTCTATGATTATGTTTATTTTTCTCTTTTGGAGTAGTGTGTACATGCCCCAATGCTTACTTTGGCTGGGAGCTTGTGTTTTGGTTGCTCAGGGTGTTGAGCATTGACTGTGGTATTTTTTTCTTTGGCTGGGAGACTGGTTGCTCGGGTTACTGAGCTCTGTTTGTGAGTATTGTGCTTCGTTTGTGGGTTTTGACTGGATATGATACTTAGTATCATAGATGTGTATCTTGTTACCTTTGATTCTAATGTCAAGAAACTGCTATTTTTTTTCTGGAAAAGGATGTAATTAGGAGAGAGAGTGTGCTTAAAGGAAAAACCAAAAGTTTCCATCCATGGAATAGAAAATGCTTACGAAATTAGGATTTACTTAACATTATGTCAATTACTAAAAGATGAAAAAGCTAATGAGTGCACTTTAGTGGTGTAGAAGGGAAAAATCCATGATAAAACATAGTAAAATCCAAAAAAATAGGCAAGTGGGGGCGCCTTAGCTCAATAATAGGCCAATTAATTCCAAATTTATTCCAATAGATAAATTTTGGTTCCAACATCAAGTGTTTTGGGTCCAAAATACATTAAACAACATAATCCAAGGTCTAGGATGATAAAATATCTATGTACTAGAAAACTAATGTTGTCTACACCCATTTCCCCTCATTTGTGGATACATGGGCTCCCTTACTCTTTTAATAGTTATCATTGTTGAAATCAATTGTCTTGTTTTTAATTAATTATATTAATAAATAATAATTAAAATATTAGTAATGTTAAATCATGGTCCCAACACTTAGTCTCATAATGCTTAACAACATAATAATCATATGTCTAGGGGATTAACATCTGGGATGTTATAAACATGCGAGGAATGTTTGGACCATTATCTTTTCGATGCCCAAACTTTCTCACATAAAATATGTTGTCAAGGAAACTTTAAGTGGTTGAAATGCCAAAAACATTATTTATAACCTCAAAAATGAGTCTAAATTTGATGACCTAAATATGCAAAAATGAACATCATATCTAAGATATTCTAAATTCTAATATCACCCACCTAGAGCATCAATAAATTCATATAGTACCTATATAGATAATTTTAAATCATCTCCAAATTACAAAAATAACTCTACACTTATCCACAATTTTTTTATGATGCAACTATAAAAATATCTTTTAAGTTGAAAGGTTGTCCAAACGACAACAACAAAAGTAACCCTACACTAACCAATAATGCAAATACGAAAGTTTCTTAGCAAGGTGAAAGATTCTCCAAACAACCTTATCTCTTAATTCCCAATGATGATGATGATGGCTATTAATGTTCACTAAGACCAACTTTGGTCTATCATTCCTTAAAGAAGGTAAGGAAACACTTTTTTTTTTAGAATTTTATTTATTTGCTTAAAAGAGATGCAAGAGAAGCATTCCTAGATAACCATAGATGTGAGTAGAAAATAATTTGAAATTATTCTCTAATGTGGATGTACATGCCACATTCTATGAGAAAGTGTTTTCATCTTCAACCCTCATAACGTCAAAAACATGACAAATTCTTTCATCCCACGATGCCTTAAAAATTGTCCAACACCCTATTTCACTATGGAGCTCATGTTAGTTTGTTCTTATTTTAGCAATGCTGATTTTTTTCTTACGCTAGTTAAAATAAAGAGATATTTTTAATCTTCTAGATTATTGTTGATCACCTCATTATAGTCTTATTATTTAATTCTTTATCACACAGCAACTTCTTCTTAAATTTGGACGTAATAATACATTTAATATTATTAGTATTATGTAGAGTGACCACTTCTCAACTCCCAATGATTTAGCCAAGACATGACATATTTATGCCAACCTTGCTTAAGCCACAAGGTGGTTTTGACTAGAATATGAAGTAATCTTAGGAAGCCTCTTGTCTCCTTGCATGTTGTTTATCTTGTTCTTGTACATTAGGTACCTATTCATAGCCATGCTCTCAATGGGGTAGATACTCACTTTTATGAGGAGGATAGGATAGGGTGTATTTACTCTAATCTTGAGATTATTTGTTATAAAAGACTATTGGACTTGCTCCATCATTCTCCATGATTATCCAGAGATGATGCAACCCCAGAATTTACTTCCATATAAGATAATAAGAGTGATGAGATCCTCAAAGAGGAGTTTATTCTTACCCCAAATCCAAAGGTCTATTGACTTACAAATGTTTTCAAGTCCATAATAAACTTTCCACCCTCAACTAATCAACTTCTCAATTCTATAGTTCTAATCAAGATTGTGATGAAGATTGTTTATGAGATATTTGTATGAATTCACTTCCTCCAAGGTTTTGTTGTCATACATGAAATTAGTATCAGTGCTCTTTTGGGATTTGATTATCGTAACCTTTGTTTGGCATTGTTAATAGTCATACCCGTACTAGAGCCAAAATCCTTGCGAATTTTTAGTTGCTTGTAAAGATCATAGGGACTCCTTGCCATAAGAATAATATAATCATCATAGAGAAGAATAATGATCACTATACCAGCTAAAGTTGTATCGACACGACCTGCATCTTCCAAACAACCCTCTATCTTGTTAATGTATATATGTTTTCAATACAGAAAAAACTATACTTTATATTAAAGCATATGTCCATTTGGTCATATTGCAAAATCCCCAATATGGCCCCAAACATGAAACACCATATGGTCCCAACAATAAGTCCATAGTCAAGGAGAACCCATTATAGTCCACAAATAGTTCATAGGAGATCACATATAGACTAGAAAGCGATCTACGAGACATGAGTTCTCTTAAGCCATATAATGTATCAAACTAAAAGATTGTCTTAGACTAAATTCATGATTCCTGATAGTTATCTAAAACTAAAAACTAATATCATGCATATAAATATAATAAGCCTATAAGCCAAAGATCTGGATCAATAAGATATTGGAAACCAAATCTTCTTCTTTTTATACTCAACCTGTCACAAAAAAAACAAAATTTATCCCAATAAAAAGACATCACTGTTGAAAAAACTTGCTAGCTGAAAACAATTTGAAATTTAATATGTTAATATATATGATAACATCAATCTATGCACTATCCCACGGGGCGTAGAATAGACGGTGGATGGGTGCACTATTAAGGCACTCCTTGCATAAGGTCACTGGTTCAAAACTCCGTAGGTGCTTGCTTACAAAAAAAAAAACATCAAGCTATGGTGTCAAAGTCTCGATAAATATGTTTGAAGTTGATTCTAGCAAAAGATTTACATAGACTTTTTATCTTATTTAACCTACTATTGAGCATAAGCACTTGTAAGTTGCATTTTCCATTTATCTATTCTATAACCACTTTTGAATGTCTAAGAACCTTCAACTCTATCAAGCCCAATTCTCAAGTACAAAAAAGTAGTGTCCGTAACGCTATTACCTCTGATCTGGCATTTGTGCCAGAACCACAATTCATGACAAACTGATAAGAATTTGTATCATTTAACCATATTGCCACTCATGCTCCACCACATACCGAAAAAGAGAGCTTATAAGGGACAACCTTGGCTGACTCCTATATTACAATTAATTTCTTTTGACTAACACTCAAAGTTCCTAAACTTGGAAATAACCTTCTCATTCAATTCAACCTTAGCACAACAACTATATACTCTAAAATAAACTTTTAACTTTTCTAATCTATTACAAAAATTAATTTTAAAAAATGTCTTTTTTCTAAAATCAACAAAACCACACAAAAAAAAATTGGTTTTATAAATTCTTCTTTAAAATCCTTATCAATATAAATTATTTTTCTATAAAATCCTAAAATCCTCATAACTTAAGAAGAAGAAATTACCAAAAAGTAATTCCCTTTAGTCAAACATTTTAGTCCCTTGGATTAAATTTCATTCATACCAATAAAATCAATTGTATTTCATTCATACCAATAAAATCAATTGGTTTTATAAATTCTTCTTTGAAATCCTTATCAATATAAATTATTTTTCTATAAAACCCTCATAACTTAAGAAGAAGAAATTACCGAAAAGTAATTCCCTTTATTCAAACATTTTCGTCCCTTCATTAAATTTCATTCATACAAATAAAATCAATTGTATCATAAGCACTAATTGTTTTTTAATGAGGTCGTGGTGACTTCAAAAGAGGAAATTACCAGATGGTGATTCTCCTTAATCAAACATTTTTATCCCTTTCACTAAATCTCAATCAAAGAACAACAAAGTCAATTGTGTAAGAGTGAACAAAGTCAATTGTGTAAGAGGGACCTTATCTCTAAAGCAAAATAATAATATTTATAATTCAACATAAGAACCTTGTCAACACGACTTCTAACTTGTATTATGCATTAAATATGTAATGTCATCATCACATGGTGATAAGTGTACTACCTCATTTTTCTTCTAAAACTTAAAAAACAAAGAGGACCCGCATTTGAAAAATGATGGTAGACAATGTTATGAATCTTATATAATACCAAATATAATTAAAAACGTAAAGGGACCAAATGTGAAAAATGATAAATGCCCTAAACTAGAGGGCCCACACACGAAAAATGATGGTGGGCAATGACCATACATCAAACAAATTTTTCACCTTTTTTTTCAGATGGAAAGATCCACGAGAAACCCAGCAATACTTCTCCACATTCGTGAATGGTAGAGGTGGTAAACCGCCGGCCATCCTAGCAAAAGGCCTAACCCCAGATGACTCAAGGCTCGAACCCGTGACCTCCCCCCGAACCAAGAGAGTGTACTCACGTCTTACCAATTTTTCACCTATACTTTTATAAGTCGCGAACCAGCCAAGCACTTGGTTTTAACATTGGGTTTTCCATCATTTGGATTGACTTATGATGGTAAATTCTTTAAGTTTTAATATATATGAAATTAGATATCCTGGAATCCTAATAATAAATTCAATTTTAAAAATTATTTGAAAATAAAAATGTAATTTTTAAAATAAAAATGGTTTGTTTATGTTATTATTAATTTTAATATTTTTATTAAATATTTAATTTTTCATAAATATAAAAGATATTTAAATTAACTTTTATATAAAAATAATTAAATTTATAATTTAAAGAAAAACAAACTAACTTCTTTTAAATTATTTAAAAACCTCACATCGGGGATTAAAAAAAATCCATTGATGAAGTCATTTCTCACTTTCACTGTTTTATGGGTAAAGAAGGTCTGTCAGTGTTTAAATCTAACCTTTGCAGGGTATAAGTTCTAGTTCTAATTTTTAGCTCCAGAATATTTAATGTTTTACAATTTTGAATTTGTACGAGAAACATGATGTTACTTTAATTTGGAATGTACATGATCTGGTTTAAAATTATTTACATCTAATATTATACAGCTAAATTGTAAAAGATTAAATGTGGGTTTGGACATGTCTGTGGAATATTTAATATTTTATAATTTGGTAAATATATTTTTGGATATGTAAAGTTATTTTAACTTAAAATCTGTATAATTAGATTTAAAATTATTTAGATTTAATAATATATATTTAATACAATATTAAATATTTTACAGTTTGTGCTAGGGTTAGTGGGGTTAGATATATTTTATTTGCTCAAAATTTATTGAAATTTTGGGTACATTATAAACCCTAATTTGATGCTCAAAATTTATTGAAATTTCTTGTACATTATAAGCCCTAATTTGATGAGATTTTTCTGAGATACACCACTGTTCTACTAACATCTTCCCTACAAAAATCAAAACTAAGATTTCCATGAGTCAATCAGGCCTCACCCTTAGCTCTTGCCCTCAACCCTATATACATATATATTTAGGCCTGTAACTTTAAGTTTGATTAAACATTAGGAATGATTTAACAATCTGCGTTTCTTTGCACCCGCCACAAATCCAAACCAGCCTGGGTCCCAATCCGGGCACCATAGGTCGCGAGGTCCAAACACGCGAGAGTAGGAATTTCAGTGGAAGATGCAACAACTACGTCTCTCACGTTGACCTTCGCTCCACAACGATGATGGCGCACAAGTAATTCTCTAACAAGATTTCAGGCTGCAGATGGCCTGGTATTATTCAGACAAGCTTCGAATTCTTCTGTATTTGCGGGATTGACAGCGGAAATAAAGCTGTAGAAGTCTCACAGACAGGCATCACGGGTTCCAAGTGCGGCTGTAGTTGCTTCGGCTCTGCCATGGGAACCGAGGCGAGCAAAGTGATGTCCGAGTCGGAATCCCTGTGGCCCAGATTCAAAAGGCGTATTAAACGTAAAACCGAAAACCGGTCTTCGGCGCCAAGCACTTTCTCAAACTACGCTGTCGAGATTTCCCCAAATCGGGTCATCAGCGGGAAATCTGAGGGTTTGGTGAGGATTGTTTCCATTTGTCGAAACGGAGAATTGATTCCTGTAATTCTGTCATCTGCCAGGAAAGCAATTTCCAATAAACAACAGCCCGCCAGCAAGAAGAAGAAGACGACGACGCCACTGGGTTTCGATGCAGCAGAGGTTAAGGTGAAGTCACACGATGCAGCTGACGTTTCTGTGAAGTCACGCGAATCAGAAGTTTGTGGTGAAGAATTAGCTGCAAAGCAGATTTCGGAAGCAGAAGAAAAAGTTGGAGCGAGAAAGTCGAATCGGCGGTTGTGGGTTCGAATCGCCAAGGCCTTCCGGTTCCCGACGGTAAGCAAGCACTTGCTGGGCTTCAATTTTTAACCTATGTCAGTGGTTATGGGTGTTGGATATTCTTCTAATTGGAAGGGTTCCTGCCTGTTATTTTTTATTGCCAGGTGCCTGATTTGCGTCAAAATAGCCGAACTGGGCTGAAGATTTCACAAGATTCTGTCCATGGAGATCACGCAAAGCTGGATACCGAAGCGCCAGTGATTGAGCAAGCCAAAGCTCAAGAGATTTTGCTGGAAAACGATCTGCCATATTCGATCCCGGTACCAATTGACCAAGCATCTAAGTTGGAAGTGGATTCTAAGAACGTCAAGATTTTGAAATCTATTGATTTTCAGAGGAAGCTGAATTCTCATGCCAACGCGCCTAACAGCCCTTTCAAACGTCAGGGGATCGAATCCTCTGATCCGCTCTCCTCGTCCTCCTCCTGTCCTCAGTTTCTGTGCCCAGTCAATAGTACTAAACCTAATTCGCCGCCTAAGAAGCTGAAAATGCCGGCAAAAAGAAAGGGAACCCGAACCAGAACCGGTACAAAGTTTTCAGAGGGCGCAACAGGTGAATGCGAAGGATGTATTAAAGGATGTATCAGGGCTATAAATTTATGGGTTCTGATTATAATTCTGGGATGCCTAGTAGTGCTGTCAAATAGGATCTTAGCCGTTGTGTGCACTTCCTTGTGGTGGTATTTACTTCGCAGCCTGTTGGAAAGAAAATAATGTCAGCTGCACCAGTAGAAGGTGTTAGTATTAGCAGATCCTAAAGTTCCAAGACGAAGAAACCATAACAGGAATCTGAGGGACCTGAGCGCTACCATTCACTAGGGTGAGTGGGGATAAAATGGATCGTTGCATAGAAACATGAAAAAGTAAAGATCGGTGAAGGTTTTGTTGTTGTGGAGCAGCAGCCGGCGTTTCAATTTCAATGGAATAATCTCATGTGTCGTCTTAGTTACTATTCAATTTTGAAGCTGTTTGTATATAATATGTAAACACTAAGATTTTAAAAAACCGTTTATGTTCTGTGGGAGGGATACGTTTTTCAAATGTCTGTACAATTACTTTTATGCACTGAATTTTTGATTTGCACCTCTGTGCCTTTATATTTGTCATTTTCTTGCACAGCATTGCATTAAGCTTTTTATGAAAATGATCATTTGCATTGTATTAGTTCGTTATGAAAATTATCATGATATGGAATGAAACTTATGATCAGTAATAAATAAGATGATATGGGATGGAATGGAACTTAAGAATTCAGTCAAGCACCATAAATCAATGCACCAAACACTTCCTCTTAAGCAAGAAGGGTTATATATTGCCAAGAATATTTCAAGCCACTAATAAGCTACAGCCTATACAATATGAGGCCATATGAAGCTAGAGGTTTTCCCTCTGATACTATAAATTTACTTTAATTAATTAATATATTAAAATTAATTATAATTTTGAATTATGATTATAATTTTATGTTTCTAAATCAGAGTTTTTCAATATTCTCACAACAGTTAAAATAGGATAAATAGATAAAAAAGATTGGTAAAGTGAAATCTCCTCAATTACACTCTTAAAAAGATGTACTGTTTGGAATGAGACATTGTTTTTGTAGATCGATGTAAGTCATAATTGTATTAACTTTGTTATTACTAGTACATCTATATAGTTTGTGGTTGGATTATGTGGATAGAGATCAAATTATTAAGAGATAATTTGTTAAAAATATTTATTCTTCTTATTCTTTTAATTAAACGGGTTCAATTGTCAGTTATCTATGCCTAGCTACATGGTATCATCCACATTCTGACTGTTTTCCATTTTTTTTATATTTTTTTATTCTTATCTCACATTCTTCTAGTTATCTGCCATGAACTATTGGCTATCCATTCATTAGCTATGAATTAAATCCATGCATTGTGACCAATTATCCATTCTAGCTAAAAATTATTTTTTTATATATTTTTATTATTATGTCAATTTGGAGTGGATTACGACCTATGCTTTTTCATTTACAGACGAGGATTACTGTTTTCCATTTTTTTTTATTCTTATCTCACATTCTTCTAGTTATCTGCCATGAACTATTGGCTATCCATTCATTAGCTATGAATTAAATCCATGCATTGCGACCATTTATCCATTCTAGCTAAAAATTATTTTTTTATATGTTTTTATTATGATGTCAATTTGGAGTGGATTACGACCTATGCTTTCATTTACAGACGAAGATGAGACAAGTGTACTGTCGAAATTGATTATATGGCAGTCGTTCAAAATTTGAAATAAACAATTATAAAAACTAGCACATCCACATAATTTGTTGCTGGATCACACATGGATAGGAATAAAATGGTTGAGAGATAGTTATGGATTTTATTATTATTATTGCTCATATTCTTCTAGTTAAATGGTTCAACTTTGAGTTATCCGTGCATAGCTAGATGTTATCACGGACATTCTTTGAGTTATCTATGCATAGCTAGATGTTATCACCGACATTTTTCTTGTTATCCATTTATCAAGTATCATTTAACCGTTCCATTCATCAACTATGAGTTATATTCCCTTTTTTATTTAACTGTTTATTTCGAATATTGAACTAGTGTCATAAAATCAATCTCGACATTACACTTGTCTCATCCTCATCCATAGATGAAAAAGCATGGGTTGTAATCCACCCCAAATCTCAAATAAAAACTTAAAAATCTTCTTAAAATATTATTAAACCAATACAAGAAAATTCCTTAGTTCCGTGGTTTTAGAAAATTCGGTAGTCAAAAAGTAGATCTATATTTAAAAAATTTATTAATTTATTTTTCATATGTTCAAAGCTACCTTCCATCCTTCCGCATGAAGACAAGGGGTAGTCAAATGCCCAATCACTATCAAATGCATAATCAATGCATGAAGTTGAAAATGGATGAGAGTTAGTCCATGCTGTAGCAGTGTTGAATGTTTTTGGATCTTAAATTCCCTGTGTTCTTGGATCTTAAATTACTTGAGTTTAATTATTTATAGTGGCCGGGACCTATTTGCTCGACGGTTTGCACCGATCGGACAATCGGCCGCGTCGGATGTGACCGGTCATGCGCGGCTGGTCGTCTGATCGATGCAAATCGTCGGTTCAAAAGTTTATTTCTTTATAGTGTTGTTGCATGGTCAGGTTGGATATTGATTGTTATTTTTTTTAATGAAAATTATCTAATTAATTTTGTACACATTTTATGTTGTAGTAGTAGCATTTAGAATTGTTAGATTTGCTTGAGATCTAACACCACAACATTGCTGCTATAGCATTAAATAATTTACAATAAGTAGAATATTAATCGCATATTTCTTTCACCTTGAGCTGAATGCAGTAGTAGCGTTTCGAATTGCTAGAGTTGCTTGAGATCTAACACCACAACATTACTGCTATAGTATTAAATAACCTACAATAAGTTGAAGTACACATGAAAGTTTTCTTTCACTTGTCGATTGCCGTGATTCCTTTCATAATTGCAATTTGGAATATTTATATGCTTATTTAATTAATATGTTTTTTTTTTTTTGTAAGTCTAGTCTTATTTAATTAATTGATTATGCATTTGCTAGTGATTGGGCATTTGACGACCCCTTGTCTTCATTCGGAAGAATGGAAGGTAGCTTTGAACATATGAAAAACAAATTAATAAATTTTTTAAATATAGATCTACTTTTTGACTGCCGGATTTTCTTTTCCACGGAACTATGGAATTTTCTTGTATTGGTTTAATTAACATTTTAAGAAGATCTATTAAAAAGTCAAGCTTGTTCATTTAGTATGTCTAAAAAAATCAAACATGCTTACTATCCTTTGACTTGTGACCTTTGTTTCTACCTTAATCTCGGAGTAAAAGAACGTTTAAGGGCACACCTTGTCAAAAGATTGATATTTGCTCTATGTATGGTTATTTGATATTGATATTCGCTCTATGTATGATTATAGATTCATTGTGATGTGAGTTTTGTGTATGGTTATTTGATATTGATATTCGCTCTATCAATGATTATAGATTCATTGTTAGTGTGAATTTTGTGTATGGTTGAATGATGTTTTTGGAAGTTTGGTTTAATTAATCAATCTAGATCTTTAAAAAACCAATCATAATTTCGGATTAATTGTAATTTTAATTTTCAGTATTTTTAAAGTTTTGAATGATGAGTGCATCAACATTGACTGCCTTGATTGTGGGTGTCTTTTATCTTTGTTTTCCTACTAATATTGTCTTGGTAGATCATTAAATTATACCATTTCAATTGATTTGCTAAGGAAGGGCACACCAAATACTAATCATGAGTGTTAGAAAGAAGCAATACAAAAACCATTTGGGTTTTGTGGCATTTGATGAATATAAGTATATGACCAAAGGGATGCATGAGATCTCCTTGCTTGTGGGACAAGGCCCCCCTTCTAGATAAAGGTTTCATTGCTTAATTTACAAATTTGTACATACCCAACCCTTCAGATTTAAGAACCTATGATCTCTAGGAAGGAATTACATGTTATTGACCATTAGGCCATCTAACTAACACATGATAGTTACATTAAAGTACTATTGAATTAAGATATTTAAATTGAAAGTATATGAGAATGCAAATAAAAAATTTCATTCAAAATGGTAGGTGCCATTTTTCTTTTTAGTCCTTCCATTGAATGTTACAAACTATTTGCAATCAACAAGCATCGATAAATCATTTACAATAATTGACCCATTTTATGCCCAAATTTATTATACTCTCTCTCTCTCTCTCTCTCTCTCTCTCTCTCTCTCTCTCTATATATATATATATATATATATATATATTTGGATTTATTTGGCATTCCATTCATAGTTGGGTTTACAAGATGCTTTTCATATGCATTATTTTCTTATTTACAAATTATTTACAAATTAAAAAACAAAAAAAGGAAAATTTGGCATGGGTGAAGAGAGCGAGAGTTTAATTCTCCACCCTTGTTGAGATGTGCCCATTGAATACACCTTATTCAATGGATGGTTATCAATGGAACCTCCACCATTTCAGAGTATTGTGAACTTGGGGTATTTCGTATATGCTTGTCGATGTTGTCTTACAAGAATAGCATTTTTTCTCTCTTACAAATGTGATTTTTCGCTAAAGTTTGGAAGTGTGCTTAAGGTTTTTCAACTAGGTGTTCTCATTTCCCTTACTTATTGGTGTTTCTCGATCTTGTGTGAGGGTGATTTTAGAGTTGAGGGTTGGATGGATTGTTTTACACATGCAAGGTTAATGATTTTTTTTGCATTGTAATCTTCCTCCTCATCAGTGTTGTTGTTCCTAATGACATTGTGTGGGAAGGGAAGGGTGTTATAGGTTCTTGTCTTGTTCTTGTGCTCATCATTGTTGCCTCTCCTCATCAAAAGTATTCCTTTCCTCAACATCGTGTGCAAGTGTGAGGGTGTTGTTGGAAGCTTCTCATGGATTCTTTAGATCGTACTTAATGTTGTCTTCACTTTTTAATGTTCTACCTATGCTTGGTGCTATGTGGGAGCATGAATATGCTGCCAATGGTCGTGACAATTGATAAGATTTGGAATTGCACTCTTTGGAATATTTGGTCGATTCCCATGATTGGTGGTTTTTCATTTTGTGTGGTGATTATTGGGTGCCCTAGAGAATGATGGGGGTTTGGTGCTCTACTCTCCTTGAATCACATACATTGAAAGAACCTCATTCAATGGAGGCATGTGTTTGAAACCTCCACCATTTCTAAGTATTATGAACCTCCACCAGTCTGTGGTATTTTGGATTTTTCTAAGCTCTCGCTTGGTGTGTGGAATTGAGGATTCTCACCAATGTCCCATTGACATTACCATTGGAACCTCTTTCATTACGAGGTCCTCTAAATTTGGTGTTACACCAAAATATTGTCATTTTTCCTAATCCCTGGAGTATATATGCCAAAAGGAATTTGGAAGAGGTTTTTCCTAGTTAGAAGCTCATTTCTAGTAGGATTGACACACCTTGCTTCTTGACAGAAGGCATCATCCAAAAGGATGGCGTTGGCTGCTAATGGAAAAAAGACGTCGATGACACTCCTTATCTTTGTGCAAGGAGCATCGCCTCTTCGTGACACCACTTTCTAGTGTGTAGAGAGCATCGAAACTCAATAAAAGGAAAAAAGAGAAGCTTCGAGAGCTTTCTAGAAGAAACCCCTCTTGAAAGGCTTACCCCAACTGGCTAGACTAGGTGGCAGTTGAGCCCCTAATCCCTAGGGATGATCCCTCAACTTCTTCCAAGTAATCCTCAACCCATTTTATCCCTTTTTGTCCTATAAGTGTAAGATTACCTTTATGATTTGGGGGAGGACCAGAAAATCACTTTTATGCTGTTGAAATTCTTCTAGGAATGAGAGGCAAAGAGATTAGAGTTTGAGGGTGAAAGACTTGCGGGGAGAAGCCCCAACATCAAGGAAATTTGGTTGTAATTATTTCCTCATTCACATAATAAAAATATGTTTTTCATTTCCCGTAAATTATGTGTAGTGTTATTTATTTCTTATCTTTTTTTATCATTAGGATAGATTTATCAAATTATCTTATTGCTTTTATTCTCATTTCTTGTCTTTTGTTTCTTATGCAGGTGTCTCTTTTTCATAGTCGGATCACAAAAAATATTTGAGAAGGCAAGGACAACCTTCATAAAAGCATAAAAGCCATACATTCAAGTAGTTTGATCATCTAGGGAAAGGTTACATAGTTGTACTTGTTTTGTTCTAGCTCTAAACCATTTAGACTAGGGAAATGGTTTTGTCTACACTAACCACATTTTTTGGTAACAAAATTGGTGACCTCCATTGGGGAGAGATCTATACATCTTATTCTTTGGTTTTGATATGTGTCTCACTACAAATTTCAATTTTTTTCTTTTTCTCTTCAAAATGTGTGAAATTCACTTTCTTTCAGTCCTAATTTGCCTCTCCAGGTCAGTACTTAATCTTAGAAAATTTCAATTTTTTCAGTATTTATTGAACTTGAGGGTGTTTATTATTTTTTGGATCCTTATTTGCATCGATGCAGTTGGGTTTTTTTCATTCAACGTCGTCCATTCTCTGACGTTTTTTCACAGTATACAAAGAGTGTCAATCACAAGAGGACACACTGCTATAAACATGTAGGCTGCGTTGAGGTAGGTATTCATTGACCATTTTGGATTGATTCTATACTATAGTTGGGGGTGGTTTTAGCTTACATTTTAAGCGAAATGAATTCCATGAATCATATATTTTACAGTCTCTTTGACTTATATGCTATTTCCATTCAAAGAAGAATTTATTTTTTTTGCATTGAATTTTACATTTTTTTTTCCTTGAAACCTCTTGCTCTTTTCTGTGGATAGTATTCATAGAAATTTGAAAAATTGCATTTCATTTTTGTGTGCATGTGTTGAGTTTTTCTTGAGTTCTCTTATCTTGGGATTGTTGTTTGTTTCCTTAGATCTCTTGTTTGTTTCCATAATAGTTGAAAGATAAAGTGTTACTTTGATCTTCTTTATTATATTGAAAAATACTTCAAAATCAAAAAACAATTTATTCTTGTTTCAGTTTATTTCAAAATTTTCTTTTGTTAAATCTTAGTTTTATATAAAAGAAAAAGTAAAAAAGAATTCAAGTTTCATAATATATAAAGACTATTTTCTTTAGTTTTCTAATTATGTGAAAAAATGATTCACATCAAGATCTAGGAGCTAAAGGAATCCTCACAACTCAAGATATTCACAAATTATGTAGAAAAACAATGTAAAGACTGAAATTAACACATATAAATGGTGCCAATAATTGAGTTTATTATCACTGTCCAGTGTGTAAATATGCCTGGAACATGTTTATATTTCAATAGGATAAAATCGTTAGCCTTTGGAGGCAATATGGATGCATACATGTGGCAAGCTTAGATTGGACCTCAAACCCCCCCTAGGTGGACGAATGAGCTCCCAAACCACCTAAAACGGTCACGAATTCCTATGTGGATGTGGATGGAGCATGATAGGACATAAATGAAGGTAGGGTAGGCGTAGTGGAGTGCATGGGTGAGTGAGAGTGGCTCTAGGCAGCAAATGGTCCAAATGAGCCAAAAACACCCAAATACCATGCATGGGCACCTCTGGTCAACCAGTTCCCTATTTTTATGGAGTGGGAGCGTACCAAGGACTAAAATGTCATAAATGAGGGTGCATGTGTAACCAAAATGATCAAATGTGGTCGCCTGGGTGCATTAATGAGTCCAAAACACCAAAACGACCTTGCTTGACCAACACAACCTAGTTTGGACCATATAACTGTAGAAATAATAGATCAATGCTATAAAAAATGATGCTAAGAAGAAGCACATGAAATAAATCTTGCTACTAAGAATTCTCACAAGCATACACAGGAAAAATAGAGAGAAGAAAAGAGACTGAATCGCATGAATGAAGAGATGAATATTGGTGTGTATCCTTCCATTGAATAATGATGAATAGTAGTGTACATAAATAGTACATTCCTCATAGGAAAATCGAATTTTATGGAAACAAATAATAAAGCTCAAAAAGGATGACTTACCAAAATATAGCAAACCCCCATAGGTATCTAAAGCACTTCCCAAATCTATCAAGGACCTCACGAGTTGGAAAAAGCATGAGTGAGTTGTTAAGGAGATGGAAAAAACATGCTAATCCTAGAAAATGGAGAAAAAATAATGGACGATGGGTTGGAAACAAAAGCTCTCAGTTTCCTAGTTTACCAGCTTTTATCTTATCCATAGAAAAGCAGGAAAATCAGAAAAAGCAGAATAAAGCAAAATCTGTTGTAAAGTCTTGCATACTAATTCTGGATGGTTAAAAGGTGGTCAAGATCAACCTAGAATTGGAAATAAATCATTCCTAGGATATAGATGGCATGTATTGACTTTTATCCTAAGTTGTGAGTGGGTTTAATATATTCCAACACCCCCCTATAAGTATGAATTTATGATTGTATGACAAAAAATATGGATGCATATGGATGCATATAGGGCCCAGCAACAAGGCTATGGTCACCCTTTAACAATTATTATGTCCAGAAAAGTGAGGAAAGAGGCAAAACCACATGGTGAAAATCCTCCCTCAAGATAGGACAAGGCACAAAATTTGAAATATGTCTTCAACATATCTTCATCTTCACTTTAATGAGCTGGTTGAACTACTTCTGGATGATGGACTTGGTGAAGAAATCATGAACTCCATGATCATGTGCTAGAGTGTAGAACCTGAAAGAAGGAAGAGGAGAGACTCCTTGTATCTCATCAACTGATGAAGTAGGAGCATTATCTGAATGCTTCTTGTTGCTATCAAACTCTGATCTGCAAACATAATCTGAAATGGACAAGAGATCTGTGCATACTCCTTTCCAAAGAGTATAAAAAAAAGGCAATTTATTTCACATCCAATTCCCTGAATAGCTGCAAAATTGTGATGTGAATCACATGTCAATCTTCCAATATGATGTAGCACATGTATACATCTGATATGAGGCCGATAAAAATCTGATATATCAGAAATATTAACATATGGAACAGTAAGGACAAAGGCTTCAATGGCTCCATGAGGATATAGGGGTAGACTAGGAAAATTATGAGCAACTGGGGAAAACTGATAGGTGTAAAAATCTAAATGATTAATGGGCATAAGATCTTAACCATAAGTATTTAGAATAGATCCAAACATGTTTAATATCAATCCAAATATTACTAAGGACATGGATAAGCAGCCACTGAAAGATAGGAAACACTTCAAACCATGTAAGATAAATATCACTGCATAAGAGACCAATGAGGAATCAACTAGTGAGTTGGGATTTGTATAGTCTTTGGATTATTCAGAGGTATGGTAGATGGTATGGATGGTGGTATTATATGTGTATCAACCTGCAAATATGCTTCTAAATTAGAATCCAAAGGATCACATATAAGCATATCAATAGACTCATGGGAATACACTGGTAATGAATCCTCTGTATGAAAGGAGGAAAGAATGAGATGTTCACAATATTCAAGAAGGCTCTGAGTATTGATGCCAAGAACAAAGGAGGAGATGCTAAAGCACATGAGATCAAGTAAGGTAAGTGGTATGACACAAATAAGGCTTGATTTGGCTAAGCAAACATCCTGGAAATTACTGGGTTGTGCACCATCAATGAGAGAGGTATGCACAAGGTGTGAAGAATCTGGCACATAGATCTCATAATCTAAGATAGGAGATTTAGAGAACAATGAATGGGTTATAGAATCATAATAAATATCAGTAGCAGCTCCATATGTTACTTCTTTTTCATCAATAGTATCACAAGAAGAAATATCACCTTCAAGAGACACATAAAAATATGGCTCTTCAATATTTGCTTCTTGATTGAAGGAGGAAGCATTCGAATCAAAGAGGGCAGCAACAACATGAACTGTATGAGAAACTTCTTCATCATGATAAACTTCATCAGAGAATGTAGAGGCCAAGAAATCTTGAGAGAGAGAACAAGAGGAGATGCTAGGTTTGCTCCATGCTTCATCTTCAATTTCCTGCAAACCAAAAGCTTTGTCCAAAATTTTCCAAAGCTCAAATGGAAATTCAGCAGAATCTATGAGATGATATATATTTGGAGACATTCCCAAAAACATAATTCCATAATCTCTATCACAATTATTTAGCTAATCAATCTTCTCTTCATAAGACTCAGGTTCACTCAATGCACCATTGGAGACATCAAAGAGACATTGCCTTTTCAAGTATGCACTCATCTTTGGCTTCCAATCAGCATAGTTGAAAGGAGATAGTAGAGGAAATTTTGAATCCATATTGTAGTTGTTGATATGCTCTAGGAGATACTCTTTGCAACCTGCAAAACAAACTAGGAGAAAATCTTGTAAGCTAGACAAGCTCTTCTTCAGAGAGGGATAGGAGACTAGAAGCGCTCCTCAACTCTGTAGAACTTGATCAACCTTGATGCTCTATAGAACATGGAAAGGTTGTGCTCCCTATAGCTCTGATACCATGTAGAAATAATAGATCAATGCTATGAACAATTATGCTAAGAAGAAGCACAGGAAATAGATCTTGCTACTAAGAATTCTCACAACCATACATAGGAAAAATAGAGAGAAGAAAAGAGACTAAATCACATGAATGAAGAGATGAATATTGGTGTGTATCCTTTCATTGAATAATGATGAATAATAGTGTACATAAATAGTACATCCCTTGTAGGAAAATTGAATTGTATGGAAACAACTCATAAAGCTCAAAAAGGCTGACTTACCAAAATATAGCAACCCCCCATAGGTGGCTAAAGCACTTCCCAAATATATCAAGGACCTCACGAGTTGGAAAAAACATGAGTGAGTTGTCAAGGAGATGGAAAAAACATGCTAATCCTAGAAAATGGAGAAAAACTAATGGAGGATGGGTTGGAAACAAAAGCTCCCAGTTTCCTAGTTGACTAGCTTTTATCTTATCCATAGAAAAGCAGGAAAAGCAGAAAAAAACAGAATTTGCTATAAAGTCCTGTATACTAATTCTAGATGGTCAAAAGGTGGTCAAGATCAACCCAGAATGGGAAATAAATCATTCCTAGGATATAGATGGCATGTATTGACTTTAAGGTGCAAGTGGATGCCAACTAATTAAGCTAGTGGATGAATAATTAATCAAATAATGATTAATTATTTTATCCTAAGTTGTGAGTGGGTTTAATATATTCCAACAATAACACAAGTATAAAACTAATGAAAATGTGTCCTAGGTGTATGACCATAGTACTAAGGTGGTATAATGCTCTAAAATCCCCCCTTAAGACCGACTTAGTGTAAATACATCACAAAATTATTGAGGTCTTGTCAACTAAGGCTCAAGTCACCTCTTACAAAAGTTTATTTGTCCACATAACCAAGGTATGGAGGAAAACCTCATGGGAACAAAACCTCAACTCAAAAATGGACATGGAGATAATCTAAGTGAATATCAACAATCACCATGTGTCACCTGCTTCAAGAAGTGATCTTAGATAGGTGAATGTCTTCTCTATGAATCTCTTGGTGAAGATGTTAGCAGTTTGCTCTGCATATGGGAAATACTGCAATGATATCCCCTGCTCATGCATCAAGCTCCTAATGTAGTGCATGTGTATCTCTACATGCTTGGTCCTTTGTCTATGCATTGGGTCAGTAGAAATCTTGATTACACTTTGATTGTCATGCCAAATTACTGTGGGTGAATCACATGCAAATCCAAGCTCTCCAAGAATACCTTGTAACCACACACATTGTGTAGCTGCGTTCTCTGATTCTATGTACTCGACCTCAGCTGATGAAATAGATATAGTGTGTTGTTTCTTGCTTGACTAGCATATGGGACCATGCGCAATCATGAAGACATAACCTGAAGTGGACTTTCTGTAAATAGAATCTTCAACCCAATTAGAATCAGTAAATCCAACTTGTTCTAGTGGAGAACTAGCAATATATTGTACCCCGAAGTGTTTGGTTCCTTACACATAATGCAAGATCCTTTTTGCAGCCTTTGAATGGATCTTATGAGGCTCCTACATATATCTTGAAACAACACCTACTGCATAATCCAAATCGGGTCGAGAGTGTGTGAGATACATCAAGCTCCCAACTAGTTTCCTATACAATGAGTTGTCCACCAATGGAGATGAACCAATTTCACCTAGTTTCACTCCTAAAAGGAACGAGCACTTGGTTGCCTTACATTCAGCCATCTTGAACTTCAATAACAAGTCTGCAACATACTTTGATTGGTTGACCTTGATCCCCACATCAGATTGCATAATCTCCAAGCCAACAAATTGTTTCAACAATCCAAGATCAGTCATAGAAAACTCACCATGCAAAGAGGACTTTATTGAACCTATATCATCAATGCAACTTCCAGTGATCAAAAGATCATCAACATACAACATTATGACCTACAATAAATCACCAACATGCTGCAAATATACATTAGGATCATATTTGCATCGCCCAAAGCCTAGTGAAAGAAGGAAGCTATCCATCTTGAACACATTATACAACTTGATGAGAACCCTCCATAGTTCTCATTTTTCAATAAGTTGTATTAAGTGCCTATTTTTACCCTCAAATTGAAAAGTGATGGTACTGGTAGCACCCTGTTTTTTTTTAGGCTAAAATTACATCTTTTTTTTAAAACCACGGCATGTGCGCTTGTGATCAAAACTGTAAATCAAGCTCAAAATCGAAAAGTGGTGCTACCAGAATCACCCTCGTTTTTTTTGGAATAAAATTGCAACTTATTGAAATCATGGCCTTAGCAACCAACAGTGTTGCAACCTAAACCCTAAAATCGTCCCTTGAATTGAAAACTGATGTTACCATGACACCCTCATATTTCTATTTAAAGTCGAAATTACAACTTATTTGAAATTGTTCCCTTCACAGTTAGTAGTGATGCAACGAAAATGCCAAAACCATTTTTTAAAATGAAAAGAGTTGTTAATGTTAACAACTCTTGATTCTCTTGAATTAAAATTATAAATATTTTCAAAATATAACCAAAAAAACTTTTAAAACAAAAATTAAAACAAATTTTAACCCAAAAAATAAATTTTTAATAAATAACACTACAAATGCAAATATATAATATATAAATGAAATTTTAAAATAAAAATAAAAATATTATTAAAAATACCCAAATATTAAAAAAAAAAAAAAAAAAAAAAAAAAAAAAAAAAATTATAAAAAAATNATTGTAAAAACATTAAAAACAAACCAATTAAAAAAAACAACATATTAAAAATTAAAAATATATAAAAAATATAGCGTTGTAAAAACATTAAAAAAAACAAATTAAAAAAAAACCATATTAAAAAATCTAAAATATGTTGTAACTTAAAAGTGGCATGGTTTTGTTATTTTTGGGTAAAATGGTGTATGAAGGAGGGGGGCGATTCAGAGAATCGCTCCACCACCCAGCCACCGTTTCAAGCGCACCCATGGAGCTGCGGGTGGATGGTGGGGGAGATTCTTGCCATCGCCCTCCCCTTTCCTTATACCCCATTACCCTTTAAAAAAATAAACATAAACATCACCATAATAGAACAAAACGTTATCAAAATTTTATTTTATTTTATAATAGTTTTTAAAATTTGTATTTTATGCTTTCTTTTATTTGTATATATTTCTTTCCATATACCCTGTTGCCCTTTAAAAAAATTAAACATCACCATAATAGAACAAAACGTCATCATAATTTTATTTTATTTTATAATAGTTTCTAGAATTTGTATTTTATGTTTTTTTATTTGTTTTTATTTTTTTATGTTTTATTTATTTTTATAATATTTCTTTTATAATATAGTTATGTTTTCAGTATTATGTTTTTTAAATTTTTATATATTTTAGTTTTTAAATTTTACAATACAGTGTTATGTTTTGTATTTTATTTTCTAATATATATATATTTTTTTAATTATTTTTGTTTTTTATATTTATTTATAGTTTTTGAATTATTTTATTATTTGATTTTTAATAATGTCTTTTTCAAGTTTTAAATTTTTTTTAAATTTATATGTTATAATTTTATTTATATGTTTTGTTTTTTTAGTTTTTAATAGTGATTTTTATTTTAAAAACCAATTTTTAATTAAAATTTATTTTTATAAGTTGTTTTTTGAATTTTTTAGGTTATGTTTCGAAAATGTTTGCAATTTTAACTTGAGAAAAGAGAGGGTTCTACCTAGTAGGGCCTCTTTTAAATTTAAAGGTCGGTTTTGACATTTTCGTTGCATCGATACCAGCTATTAAGGCCACAATTTCATATAAGTTGTAATTTTGACCTCGAAAAGAAAATGTGGGTGCCATGGGTATCATTAGTTTTTTATTGGACAAGTGATTTTAAGGTTTTGGTTGAAATGATGCTGGTTGTTAAGGCCACATTTTCAAAAAATGCATAATTTTAACCACAAAAAAGGTGATTCTCGTAGCACCACATTTCAATTCGGGGGTTAATTTATAGTTTTGATTGCAACCGCAACATGCGGGGTTTAATAAATGTTGTAATTTTCACCTTGAAAGAGTAAAGGGTGCTACCGGTAGCACCACTTTTTAATTTGAGGGTTGTTTGTGTGTGTGTGTGTTTTATGCAAACATACGAGTTTTTATGGCTAGAGTTCTCGTTTTGAGTATAAAGTTCTCATCATGTTGTATTATGTGTTCTTGGCATACCAAGCTCTAGGGGCTTGCTTGAAGCCATATAGTGAATTCCTTAACCTGCAAACAAGTGAAGGATCATGAATGAAACCCTCAGGTTGCTACATATAGATCTCCTCATGAAGGTCACCATGAAGAAAAGCACTCTTCACATCCACGAGTGAACCTCCCATCGCTTAGATGTAGCAGTGGTGTTACGAAGAAAACTTCCAATGGCTTGGGGTACCACAACAGACAGAGTAACCACAGAAATCAATCCCTTCCCATATGCAAGAGAAATAAAACATTTAACACTAAAGGATCTTGAAACATACCTTATTCTGGATGGTTGATGTAGATCCCCGTTGAGCTTTTCCAATCTCGGTTGTGTTAACAATTTGCTCTCTCAATAATCAGCAAACAAGACAAGCATGCTATATAATTATGTCAGACCTACTCTAGCATATATAATCAATAATGTATAAGCAATTAAAAGCATCAATGGATTCAATATTCATTTAAATGCACATGATTGGACATGAAAATATATTTCTATTAATATAAATCAGATATTACAAGAATGACAACCTCTGTTGGCACGTCTGCGAACCGAAGAAACTGAGTCCTCCACTTGGGCCTCCACCATCTCAATCCTCCATCTCTCGATAGCAAGCTCACAAGCAAAAGCAAGCTTGGGAAGAACACAAAGTGCTCCAAGGGACAAAGGGATGCAGACTCAAGTATAATCAAGCTACGGAAATAATGGACTATAGTTTTCTTGCTCTTCAATTCCTCCCCTTTCAATGTATCCATAGGGTTCCTTATATAGTGCTTCAATGGGGTAATGGAAGGTCAAATCCGAGCGATCTCAACGAATATGGAAGGCTAAGAGAAAAGTGACTCGGATCCACATCAAGGAAAACTCCAAAATTATTTGGCCTTTTGCACACATCCCGATGTACGCGGGTTTAAGGGTCATATCCACATATATACGCGAGAATGGGTTTAAAAGTCACGTATGGAAAATAATGCATGTTTTTAGGGATGATCTTGGAAACATCAAAGTTACAAAAATGGTCCATGGGGTCCAAAGAGTTTGTAGAGGGATAGGGAAGGCCATAAATATGTGATCTACCATGTGTGGTAAAATTAGCTGTAACAGATGACCCCTAATGTGTGAGGTCAAAGGGGTGATCTGATGGCCAAAATACATGATAAGTCCATCCCAGAAGTGGAGTGATGAAGAACCAGGTGGAAGAACCAGCCATCCAACAATACAGTACAAATATCTCTGCATATGACTGCAAGTACATACAATAGTCCTATATACATAAGAGTACAATGGCCATGAATATGCATGATACAAAATATTACGTGTGTTCATCACCACGTATAACATAGATAGACCAAAATATCCATGATGAAGATACACAAAGGATCATGATCTCTATGAAAGCTGAAGATATACAATGGATCAATATCTCCATAATGGCTGAAGATATCTGACATACATTGGAATCAAGTCACGAGAGCTGAAATCTCATGAACACTGGCACAATCAAGGAGGTAGCATATCAGAAATGCCACCAATCTGGAAAGTCTTCTACACAATCTGCTACGAGTACATGTCCTACTATGTGAATAAAGGTGTCAAGGTCGAACATAGTAGTCCATCGTCTAATTACCGACCATTGATGTATACCGTTAATAGACGCGAGATCACCCATCGATAATGAAAATGGGAATAAGGTACTAGAGTGCAAACTACCAAGTGTGAATAAATGTGTTGAGGTTGAACACTTCAAAGAATCCATCGATTAGGGGACATTGATGTATTCCCAAAACTATCGATGGCGAGAGAACCTGCCATTGATGATTGCAAGTCTCAAGGCACTCAAAATGACTATAGACTCCTATCCCAGAATAAATGATCTGAAGTTGATGGGATGAAATCCACTGGAAGGAGGGCATTAAGGCATCCCCCATCATCCAACACGAGGTACTCAGCAAAGCTGTATAATGTGGAAGGACTCGATCATAATGTGCACGAACCAGTAATAGTACCGGGAATGGCCGACTTAGGCTTCAACTTCCTTCGAACAAGAGCATAAAAGTGAATGGTGACTGAATGTAGGTAGCATAGACTCAATATACAGAACCGAGACATCTCTGCGACACATCAGGAATAAACAGAGGCTCCATAGGGATTGGAAGCTTAACTGGTCGGTGGAGATAAAGTCAGAGAAATGAGTACAACTCCTAAATTCAAACTATTAACCCAACCAATGGATGTGAGATATAGTGCTCTGTTCGAAGGTGACACGAATCGACTGCTGCCAAAGATAACATCTTTTCCTGTCCGACTTTTTGGTTTTTTTATTTTTTTGGACTTTTTCAAATATTTTAAAAAGCTTGAAAAAGAATAAAAGTGCTTTATAGTTATAGACTAGGAGGAGACGAGTGTCAAGGGGCAAACAAACAAGTTCCAAGAAACGAAACATACCTATGCTCAATGCAAGGACACATGTGTAGGATAATGACACTCGGGGGAAAGTCCCCTCCCGGGAAAAATGGGGAATCAAGCTGCAAAAGATATATAAAATGGCTCTGTGTGGCTAGACATGAGACAAGCTTGGGCTATATGGCTGATAATCAAATTCAGGGAAGCCGACATAAGGCTCAATAATGCAAGCAAAACTCATGATAATGCAATTACAACTTGACATAAGGGAGTCATGGGGAAAAGGCCAGCAAAAATATCAAGAGGAGTATGAGGTTCTTGCACAAAGTCATGGTGATACTATACAAAGGACTCCCACACCCTAAAGAAAAAATGTCAGCATGGGAACCAAATGGAAAACATGAGCTAACTAGGGTACCCATGTATGGTCAAGCTCTACCATTCACATCATGTCACTTCTAAAAGCAACAAGGAGGTTCTGTGACGAGATAGAATGGGTTCGTACCTAAGGTTATAATGAAATAGTCATAAGGTCATGTAAAGTGCAAATGGATGTGAAACCTAACCTATATGCCAATTTAGACATAATAACTGAAATTGGCATGAACAGGTCAAAACCACGGTCAAACCGCGCTCAAAACGGACTCCTACATCATCAAATTAGTAAAAAATGGTCAGAAACGGTCAAAACTATAGAAAGTGGGTAAAAATTTTCAAAATTTTTCTATAAATAGTAAAAAATTTAAAAATTCCATATCATTTGAAATTTTTACCCATTTGAGCTCAAAACTCCAAACTCGAATTCCAGGAGCATCGTTTGGCGAAATTCGACACTGTTTGATCTAGGTAACTCCTCATGTCCTCCTCTTCCTATTTCATGCAAATGTTTTAAGTTTTCATGGTCCAATTCATTTTCTAGGCCATCGTAAAGTGTGCATTTTGGCCCACACGGGTATCGAGATTTTTTCCGCGTATAGGGCTGGCCTTACTTGGAAAAACCGCCCAAACCCGCATACATACATGATTGTTTTGCAAACAGTCATGTATGAGGCCGTGGATGAGGTTTTCAAGGGTAAATAATGATCAAAACTCTTGTTTTTTTGTGCAGGATGGTTTTAGAATGGAGGGAGAGGGAACATGGTGATCTAGAAGAGGCAGTGCAAGGTGACTTAATGACCCAACAAGCATTGCGTGCATGCGGTTTGTATAAGTTTTGGTGTCTTGGTATCATGAGGGCCAAACCAAGACTCCTGTAGATGCTAGTGGATTACTGGGATCCAGAATCTGAGTCTTTTCACATTGATGGGATGTCACTCAGTATAGAAATTAAGGACATATACTTTATCACTAGTTTATCACGACGAGGAGAGGTGGTAAATCTCCAATCTTGCGGGCCAAGAGGTGGATTGACTATCAATGAGTACATTGCAGTGTACTACTTTCCTGACATAGAAAAGTTTGGGAGTCAAATCCTAACAAACTCGATCCAGGTGTTGGGACTGAAGGGCATACTATTGGCACTCGGCAGGATAGTTGGCTTAGCTTCACTCCACCAGGCCTCTCGACCACTGATGTTCTATGCGGTGGAGTGTATGAGACCCATAGTGTATGACTGGAGCACTATGTTGTTGAGCAACATGAAATAGCAGCTCAGTGACTCCAAGATGGGTAGGGTGAGAAACTTCGGTTTCGACAGCATACTAAGCACGTTCTTCTTTGAGCATGTACCGGGGCTAAGCCCTAGAGTGGACATTCCTCCACACAGAGTTCAAGATCTGACCCAACGATGTTGGAAAAATGTTATGCACAGAATGGGCGGAGGTAGGGTGGCTAACCCTACCCAACAGATTTCTTTCCATGGTGGCGGAGGTAGATCATAGCCATAGATGACTACCCCTATGCAGGGATAGATTTCTGTGGAGATCTGGACATGCCCCTACCACTAGGAGCGGCATATGGTGACATAGGTAACAAATCCCAAACCCACATTACGTTTTTTGAATTATTAATTTTTTTTTGTTTTTTGATATATTGGCTCAAAAGACATGTTTTGGTGTGACGACACATAGTGACAATCTGTCATGTGTATGTAGATGTTGGACCACGGTGACCGAATGGTTTCCCTCGTCATAGACGGAGGGGAAGAGGAGATGACATCATGGGTGTGGATGCGGAGCGGATGCTCCAAAGCATCCACACAAACTTCGTACACTTGACACATAGGGTACCCATGGTGCAAGTCGAGGACTTGCTTGACGCCATGCAGCGCCAGGTGGTTGGAGTACCACGGGTATGGGTTCGATTATTTCGACGGCTAGCTAGAGCCATGGTGTGTTACCATGATCAGAACCCCCCTCCTCCTCCTCAGGCTTAGAGACTTGAGAGTATTTCTTTTTGTACTACCGTTTATTATATTTTGATGGCTCGAAAGCCCCAATTTTGTATTATGACACTTATGTATTATGATGTCACATTTTATATGTTAATGAAATTTTTTTATGATGATCGATTATTTATTCACATGTGTGCAAAAATGTATGTTTGTGATATGCTTATGGTATATGAAACAAATGCCAATCTAACACATAGTTAGCATATGAGTTAGCAACTTGATTAAAAATTCTTGAAACATGAATGTATGTTATATTCTCAAATTGCCGTTCTAGAAATCTCACACGTAAGAATCTTCGTAATAATAATGGATCCCTAATACGATACCATCCATTAATCTGTGAAACCACTAAATGCGAATCAAGACGTACCTCAAGAGAGAGAATACCATGCGAAATGGCATCACGCAATAACTCAATAATGACACTATATTCAACAACATTGTTTGAAGAAGGCCGTAAACATACACCTCCTGAAGACAACACTTGACCCGTAGAAGTATAAATCACCCAAGAAGCCGAAGCTGAGTTTTGAGTGTGACGGCTAGCACCATCAGCAAATCCTATGTAAATGGAAGACTCCATTGACATCTTCCATAAGAAATGGAAGCTAATCAATAAACCCGATCACCATAAGAAAACCTAACTATGCAACTCAAAAATTGTACAATAATATACAACAATCAGCCCTGGCCAAAGATCATGCATAGTATTTTTTAAGATAGAGCCCATTTCTAGGCTTCGCCAAGGCTATCCATTCATAATCCACTAGCTCATAGGTGCCCTTCTCTAACACATGTTTGATCACATAAGGACCATGCCACATGGGATTAAACTTCCCTGCCCCCAAGGGTTCTTTATCTTGATCCCACAAAAGGACCAAATCACCTTCACTAAACTTCCTCGGACAAACAAACTTATCATATTGGACCTTAATGCGACGCTTATTTACTTCTAGAGCCACTAAGGCATCTCGGCGCTACTCATTAAGCTGCTCTAAGTGGACCAAACGTTCCTCCAATGCGGAAGTGTCTGGTAAAATCTCTATAGCTAACTTCAATGAAGGGATTTCACATTCAACCAGCAAGATAGACTCCATCCCATGCATAAGCTGATATGGAGAGAAATTGGTGACAGTCTTAATCGTGGTTCTATACGCCCACAAAGCAGGATATAACATGATATGCCAATTCGTCTTGATTTGTGCGATGGTTCATTGGAGAATGGACTTAAGTGATTTATTCACTGCTTCAACCTGTCCATTCTCCCAAGGGTAATAAGAAGAGGAATGCTCCTGCTTATACCCTAACTTTGAAGCCAACTCTTCCATCATTTTATTCTGAAAATGCCTACCATGGTCAGTGACAAGCTCTTTTGGAATGCCGAACCGAGTAATAATTTGGTTGAAAATGAAATGCACGGCTGTATCACCATCGGATTTAATCGTGGGAATAGCCTCTGCCCATTTTGTGAAATTATTGACAGCCACTATAATGTGATGATGCCCCCAGTTGAAGCTGGGGTGCAATCCATAAATTCAAGGCCCCAATTAGTGAAGGGACTGGCGGTGATAATAGAATGTAACGGGGATATATGCGAGCACATATTGAGTGCAAGCACCTGGAAAGGGTGGCACTTCTTGACTGCATTAACACAATATTTGAAGATCGATGGCTAAAAATATCCTTCTCTCAAGATTTTTTGGGCTATAGAAAGCCCAGATAAATGACCACCACACGCCCCTCCATGGCAATCATTTAGCACAACCTCAGCCTCATCAAGGGTTAAACAACGACGTGAAATGGAATCTACCCCACAGCGGTACAAAGTGTTATCTACTATAAGGTAGTTCTTAGCTATATGACGTAATCATTGTCGCTCATCCCGTGAAAGGTGAGTAGGGACCTTCAACGTTTACAAATACACAATGATATCCCCATACCACAGGTCCAAAGTTGAGATAAGGAAAATATGCTCATCGACAAACGTATCCTCATAAAACTCTTCCCCCTCCAAACTTGGAAAATCAGATATGAGCTCCGCAAAGATCAACGATTTCCTCGATTTTGAAAAATAACAATCCATTTATTGTATTTTCCCCTAATCATCCTTCTAGTGAGGACAAATTAAAATGGATTGATAGGAGCTACAACTAAGGTTCGGCGAAGGAGAATGTACTATCTCAATCTTTGAACCGCATGAATGGTGGCCAAGGCAAACTTCTCCACATGGGAATAACGGATTTTCGCATCAATAAGGTTTCGGCTCAAATAATATATGACATGCTCGTGAAGCTCCTCATCCTCATGAACCAAAACCATACCAACCATCTCCATGGACACGACCAAATAAATCAAGAAATCATGGCTATAGTCAGGTGGACTAAGCACGGGGGCCGATGCTAAGGCTTGCTTAAGAGCATCAAAGGACTCCTAGGCTCACTCATCCTAGAAAAAAGGAGTGTCCTTCTTTAAAAGATGCATAAAGGATTTAGTCAAATTGGCAAAATTAACCACAAATCTCCGCAAGAAATTTTCCATGCCTTGTAAACACTGAAGATGTCTAATATTATGCAGGGGAGACAATTGAAGTATTGCCTCAACCTTTAAGGGATCGACTCTTTTACCCTCCCTCGATACGATGAACCCTATCAAGTGACCAACAGTCATGCAACAATGGACTATAGTTTTCTTGGTCTTCAATTCCTCCCCTTTCAATGTATCCAAAGGGTTCCTTATATAGTGCTTCAATGGGGTAATGGAAGGTCAAATATGAGTGATCTCAAGAAATATGGAAGGCTAAGAGACAAGTGACTTGGATCCACATCAAGGAAAAATCCAAAATTATTTGGCCTTTTGCACACATCCTGATGTACGCGGGTTTAAGGGTCATATCTGTGTATATATGTGAGAATGGGTTTAAAAGGCACGTATGGAAAATAATGCATGTTTTTAGGGATGATCTTGGAAACATCAAAGGTACAAAAATGGTCCATGGGGTCCAAAGAGTCTGTAGAGGGATAGGGAAGGCCATAAATATGTGATCTACCATGTGTGGTAAAATTAGCTGTAACAGATGCCTCCTAATGTGTGAGGTCAGAGGGGTGATCCGATGGCCGAAATACATGATAAGTCCATCCCAGAAGTGGAGTGATGAAGAACTAGGTGGAAGAACTAGCCATCCAACAATACAGTACAAATATCTCTGCATATGACTGCAAGTACATACAGTAGTCCCAGATACATAAGAGTACAATGGCCATGAATATGCATGATACAAAATATGACATGTGTGGTCATCGCCACTTATAATATAGATAGACCAAAATCTCCATGATGAAGATACACAAAGGATCATGATCTCCATGAAAGTTGAAGATATACAATGGATCAAGATGTCCATAATGGCTGAAGATATCTGACATACATTGGAATCAAGTCATGAGAGCTGAAATCTCATGAACAATGGCACAATCAAGGAGGTAGCATATTAGAAATGCCACCAATATGGAAAGTCTTCTACACAATCCGCTATGAGTACATGTCCTACTATGTGAATAAAGGTGTCGAGGTCGAACATAGTAGTCCATCGTCTGATTACTGGTCATTGATGTATACCGTTAACAGACGCGAGATCACCCACTGATAATGAAAATGGGAATCAAGGTACTAGAGTGAAAACTAACAAGTGTGAATAAATGTGTTGAGGTCGAACACTTCAAAGAAGCCATTGATCAGGGGACATTGATGTATTCCCAAAACCATCAATGGTGAGAGAACATGCCACTGATAACTGCAAGTCTCAAGGCACTCAAAATGACTATAGACTCCTATCCTAGAATAAATGATCTGAAGTCAATGGGATGAAATCCGTTGGAAGGAGGGCATTAAGGTATCCTCCATCATCCAACATGAGGTACTCAACAAAGTTGTATGATGTGGAAGGACTCGATCATAATGTGCACGAACCAGTAATAGTACCGAGAATGGCCGACATGCAAAGTCAAGAAAACTGAGGAATGGCCAACTCAGGCTTCAACTTCCTTCAAACAAGAGCATAAAAGCGAATGGTGACTGAATGTAGGTAGCATAGACTCAATATATAGAACTGGGACATCTTTGAGACACATCAGGCATCGACAGAGGCTCCATAGGGACTGGAAGCTTAACCAGTTGGTGGAGATAAACTCAGAGAAATGAGTACATATCCTAAATTCAAACTATTAACCCAACCAATGGATGTGATATACATTGCTCTGTTCGAAGGTGACACGAATCGACTGCTGCCAAAGATAACATCTTTTCTTGTCTAGTTTTTTGGTTTTTATTTTTATTTTTTTGGACTTTTTCAAATATTTTAAAAACCTTGAAAAAGAATAAAAGTGCTGTATAGTTACAGACTAGGAGGAGACGAGTGTCAAGGGGCAAACAAACAAGTTTCAAGCAATGGAACATACCTATGCTCAATGCAAGGACACATGTGTAGGATAACAACACTCGGGGGAAAGTCCCCTCCCAGGAAAAATGGGGAATCAAGCTGCAAAAGATATATAAAATGGATCTGTTTGGCTAGACATGAGACAAGATTAGGCTATATGGCTGATAATTAAATTTAGGGAAGCCGGCATAAGGCCCAATAGGGCAAGAAAAACTCATGATAATGGAATTACAACTTGACATAAGGGAGTCCTGGGGAAAAGGCCAGCAAAAATATCAAGTGGAGTATGAGGCTCTTGCGCAAAGTCATGGTGATACTATACAAAGGACTCCCACACTCTAAAGGAAAAATGTCAGCATGGGCACCAAATGGAAAACATGAGCTAACTAGGGTACCCATGTATGGTCAAGCTCTACCATTCACATCATGTCACTTCTAAAAGCAACAAGGAGGTTCTGTGACAAGATAGAATGGGTTTGTACCTAAGGTTATAATGAAATGGTCATAAGCTCATGTAAAGTGCAAATATATGTGAAACCTAACCTATATGCTAGTTTAGACATAATACTTGAAATTGGCACGAACAGGTGTAAACCACCGTCAAACCGTGCTCAAAACGGACTCCTACATCAACAATTAGTAAAAAACGGTCAGAAACGGTCAAAACTATAGAAAGTGGGTAAAAATTTTCAAAATTTTCCTATAAATAGTAAAAAATTTAAAAATTCCATATCATTTGAAATTTTTACCCATTTGAGCTCAAAACTTCCAACTCGAATTTTGGGAGCATTGTCCGGTGAAATTCGACATTGTTTGATCCAAGTAACTCCTCATGTCATCCTCTTCCTATTTCATGCAAATGTTTTAAGTTTTCATGGTCCAATTTATTTTCTAGGCCATCCTAAAGTGTGTGTTTCAGTCCACATGGGTATCGGAGTTTTTTCCACGTATAGGGCTGGCCATACGCGGAAAAACCTCCCAAACCAACATACATACGCGACTATTTTACAGACAGTCGCGTATGAGGCCGTGGATGAGGTTTTCAAGGGTAAATAATGATCAAAGCTCTTGTTTTTTTGTCACAAGATGGTTTTAGAATGGAGGGAGAGGGAACATGTGGATTTAATCAACCGCTTCTGTTTACGCCATTCTTGAATATGATCCGAGATATGTGTGGCTTTGTCTTGCAGTAATGTTGACAAGAGTTCGGTACCAACGTCATAACGTATGGGTAGCTGAAAGTGATTGAGGAAATTCATGGCAAGGTCATCAAATAAAATGAATGCCCCCCTTGGTAACTCTATATACCATTTCGTTGCAGGCCCGGTGAGGGTGCATTGAAATAGCCTCAGATGGATTGAATCCTCATGTAAGGAATTGGAAGAGCACCAAAGGTGAAAAGTAGTGAAATGCTCGCTAGGATCTTCTCCAGCTTTGCCCTCGAACTTGGGATTGTCTAAAGGAAGCTTGTTAGGGACGGCCAGCCAGGCCGGGTCATGAGATAGCGGATCGTTCATAAGTCTCGATAAGTCATGTAAGTTCAACGTTGCGAGGAAAGGGAGCCTAGGATGAGCTGGTCTATGCCACACTCCCTGATAGTTTTGTTTCATGTAAGGATGATTGCTATAAATACCATGGCCTTGGCCATAATAAACTCCTCCCATTGACCTGTATAGGGATGCATGGAAGCATTATGATGTGGTGTACTTGATTATGCGGTGCTACAAAGCCATAATTGCAAGATTAAGCAGGTTGTTGATACCCGCACCCATAGGGTTGATAGTTCTGTCCATACTGCAGTCCCTAAGGCTGTCCATGAGAAGCTCCATAAGGTGTCCCATGGGATGTCCCATGAGAATTTCCATAGTTAGGGATATGGGGAACTCCTTTAGATGGACCATAAGACAACCCAGAAATACTACCGTGCGAGACGTCGCAGTACGAACATAGCTAGTAGCAATATTCCAGCCCAAAGGACCACGTGAATGAGGGGGAGGAAGGGTAGTAAAAAATACATTCAAAGGAGTAGGATTCGAGGATGAAGGGACTTGTGAAGGGATGTAAGTGGTGTTCCCTATGGTCACTCGTTTCGGTTCTGGTATCTACATATGGTTACTAACACTAGGTCTAGGACGGGGATGTGAAGTTGCTTCCACCATCGGGATGGAAGGTGCAACGTGACTAGTGCTCCTAAATCTCTCTGCATGGAAAGGAATAGGAGTGCCCCCATGCATAGTGCTAGGTTCAACTTTCAACTCGACATGATGTGCTGGATCGGGTGCAGGGATATCAGACATTCCATAATGAACATGACTAGTGCTTGTGGGTTCATGATGAGTCTCGTCTCCTGGAAACCAATACCGATGACCTGTGAATGAGGGATCATAACCAGAATGTGAAGGCATTTTCGGTGAAGGATCATATACAGGAGTAGAATCTTCATCCCCAACCTCATGAGGTGGAGAGTACATATCAGGAATCTCATCCTCATGATCTCCCATCTTGTGTGAATCAAAGTGAGAAGTAGTCCGCCCAGACTGTCTGTTTCTCTCTCCCAAAGGAGGAGGAGACGTGGAAGGTAGAATTCCTACTAAATGACGAGAATGGCAAAGTGCCGCGCCTGAATCCACAATGACTCAAAAAATGAAAAGACTTGATCTAATTACACAAACCCTAGGCAAACTAGTGTGCACAGAGCATACACCTATAAAATGTAAAGCCAAATTGCAAGAAAACAAGGGTAGGATATGTAAGCTCCCGAATGAAGCAGGTATGTATCGCCTAGGAGAGGCTTGAGACTCCCATACACAATAAGCGGAGGTTCGTAACCAATTATAGTGGCCCTCAATTTCAACGCATATAGCGACTATGCTATCCGACCCCTACCTGGCCAGGATACCTGTAGGATAACCTCTGCAAAGTACCCCCTCGATAACCAAGGTAAGGAAACTAAGGTCACCTCAATATAATCAATGCTCAGGCAGACAGTCGCAGGCGGGATTGACCGTATGGGCAAGGTAGCAAAGCCCGAAATTCTCGAAAGAGCCCCTAGATACAAATACAATCCTGGAAATATATCCAGTGCTACTCAGTTATGATCAAGGGTCATCCCAATCAATAACGGCTCACACTGCCTCGTGCTTAACTCCCTTGTAAGAGGAGGATCCTGAGAAACACTAATTATATAAAGGAATTTCACACTCTCACCTGGACTTACACATAAATGTTTCGTTTAGTGGTCCTGGAGAATTTACTCACAATGAACTATTCCAAGACCCTAAAACCTAATCTTGTTGGTGCACCTTATAAAATAAATGAGTGTAATTCATTTTATTATGCCTTGATTTTAATTGTCTTATTACTCAAAAGGGCAAATGGTCATGCAACTAATGATGCTATGACACAACAAGAAGTAAAATGAACACCTAACAATTAAGGAAAATGCACTGTGTCAAATGAAAAACGGGGTATGCTACTACGTGAAGTGCAAAATTTTCCTTCAAATAAATACACAATCATTCCTATATGAAAATCTGACTAATAATTTCCAAGCAAACCTAATACAAGTACCATGCAAAATGCAAAATGCAAACAATGCATAATGATGCAAAAAGCAAATGCTTTTGTATTTTTTGAATTAAATGAGATAAGAAGCAAAAGTATGACTCTACAACCCCCAGACTTTGCAAGCACTATCAGACAACACCCAAGCAAAGCACCAAGGTAAAATAGACCTAATGCACTAATCCCAAAACAAAAAATAGAAAATGAAATGACACAAACATTTAAAAAAAATTAAACTAAAAGTGTCTCTGGTCAGAAACAGAGGTGTATACAGACTCCAGAAGCATCCAAGAAGACTCAGTAATAATCCAAACTCACCCAGAAACACTTAATATTCCCCCAAAATGAAAAACTCATGGCATATGCGATTGTTTTCAGAAAATCCGTGTATATATGAGGCTATTCCAGGAAAACCCGCATGTACACGTGACTGTGAAGGTAAAACTCGCGTACAGGAAGAAAAAGAGATAAAAAAGAAGGCAAACAGACAAGCTAAGAAAAAATTTACTCCTATCAGATACTACTAGGCGAACATACCCCCAGACCTGACTCAGAAACAGAGAAATCAGGGCAATTCAAGAACATTGAATGCCGAACAACCCCCAAAGGAAATGACTAGGAAATCCCCAGTATGGTCACCAATTCTGTTATGGAGAAAACTTGTTATGGCTTGGGGCACCACAACAGACAGAGTAATCGTAGAAATCAATCCCTTCCCATATGAAAGAGAAATAAAACATCTAACACTAAAGGATCTTGAAACATACCTTATTCTGGATGGTTGATGTAGATCCCTATTGAGCTTTTCCAATCCTGCTTGTGTTAACAATTTTCTCTCTCAACAATCAACAAACAAGACAAGCATGCTATATAATTTTGTCAGAACTACTCTAGCATATATAATCAATAATGTATAAGCAATTAAAAGCATCCATGGATTCAATATTCATTTAAATGCACATCATTGGACAGGAAAACATATTTCTATTAATATAAATCAGAGATTACAAGAACGACAACCTTTGTCGGCACGTCTGCGAACCAAAGAAACTAAGTCCTCCACCTGGGCCTCCACCACCTCAATCCTCCATCTCTCAATAGCAAGCTCATAAGCAAAAACAAGCTTGGGAAGAACACAAAGTGCTCCAAGGGACAAAGGGATGCAGACTCAAGTATAATCAAGCTACAACAACAATGGACTATAGTTTTCTTGTTCTTCAATTCCTCCCCTTTCAATGTATCCAAAGGGTTCCTTATATAGTGCTTCAATGGGGTAATGGAAGGTCAAATCTGAGAAATCTCAAGGCATATGGAAGGCCAAGAGATAAGTGACTCAGATCCACATCAAGGAAAACTCCAAAACTATTTGGCCTTTTGCACACATCTCGATGTACGCGGGTTTAAGGGTCATATCCGCGTATATACGCGAGAATGGGTTTAAAAGTCGCGTATGGAAAATAATGCATGTTTTTAGCGATGATATTGGAAACATAAAAGGTACAAAAATGGTCCATGGGGTCCAAAGAGTCTGCAGAGGGACAGGGAAGGCCATAAATATGTGATCTACCATGTGTGGTAAAATTAGCTGTAACAAGTGGCCAAAACTAGCCCGATTGAGTCCATCTTTACTACCGGTGTGAATGTCTCTGTATAGTCCACTTATTGGACTTGAGAGAAGCCTTTGGAAACTAACCTGTCCTTGTACTTGATATTTGAACCATCTGTAGCCACTTTAGTCCTATAGACCCACTTACATTGCACTAGTTTCCTCTTGGAAGGTAGAGGAACCAACTCCCAAGTTTCATTGTCTTGCAAAGACTTAACTCTTCTTGGATGGATGTTTGTAATATTGGGTCAAGTAATTCTTCTTGATATGTATGAGGATCAGATACAACAATCATAAAGCATCTCTCTGAAAGATTCAATTCACAAGTAGAGAAAGCATTGTGAAATTGAGATTTAGTCTTCCTAGAGTCTAGTGGATCTTCAACTGCTTGTATGGTTTTCTCATCCCACTTTGGTTGAATGGGTGATTCATTATCTGAATACATGACATCATCATCATCATCATCAACATCAAAATCATAAAAATCATAGGAGCAATCCCCTTGGACTAGTTTGATCTCTTGCATGGCCTCTTCTTCGAACTGTACACTCCTTTCAATGAATGCTTTCTGAGATGGGGGATCAAAGAGATTGTATCCCTTTGCATATTCAGAATATCCAACCATAATGGACTCCTTTCTTTGAGGTTTCAATGCCTTTCTCTTTTTGGGAGGAATTCTAGCCCAAGCCTTTGAGCCAAAAACCCTGAAATGAGAAACATTGAGCTTGTGACCACTCCAACCCTCAAATGGAGTTTTGCCTTCCAATCCTTTGTGTGGAGCTCTTTTTTGAAAATATGCAACACAATTGATGGCTTCAACCCATATTTTAGGTGACAAATCCTTTTTTTCCATCATGCATGTTTCCATCTTTTTCAGAGTTTTGTTCTTGCACTCTGCAACACCATTTTGTTGTGGTGTGTAGGGCACAAAATGTTGTATATGAATGCCACTATCATGACATAGGTGCTGTAAGTTATTGTTGACATACTCCTTTCCATTTTCATTCCTAAAAACCTTTATTTTATTCCCCTACATGTTCTCAGTTAAATCCTTGAATAGTTTGAAAGTCTCAAAGAATTCAGATTTTTGTTTGATAAAATACACCCAACAATACGTTGAGAAATCATCTATGAAATTCAACACATACCATGAATTCCCATATGAGGGTGTGGGAAGAGGATCTATTAGTATTAATGGATTAGATCAAGCACTTGGACATCCCTCCTAGCCTTCCCTTTTTCATATTTGCGCTCAACATGTTTCCCCACTATGCACCCTTTGCAAGTGCCTTTGGAAAACTTGATGGTAGGAAGCACTTCAACCAAGCTATCCTCGCTTAGTGATTGGAGGTACCTATAGTTGAGGTGTCCATAACTCTCATGCCACAACTTGATGGTCTCATTGACATGTGATAGGAGCACATTCCCTTGGGAATAGGGGAGGAAGTGAGAGAACTTATACATTCTCGAATCATGGTCAGCAAATCCCACTGCTACAACTTGGCCTGTAGAGGTTTATGAGATCTCCACATAATATTGAGTAAATTTTACTCTCTTGGATGTAACTGTGTGTGTCATTTGATAGACAGAGAGCGTTTTTTCTGCAATATCAGGCACAAGCAACACATTGTTGAAGTACCCATCTTCTAGATCAATCCTGCCAATCCATTTGGCTTGGATCTCTGAATAATCACCCATGAGAATGGATGGACCACTGTAAGGATGTATGGCCGAGAAAGAATATTATATGGAATCCATGTGCATTGATGTGCATGAATCTATGATGAAGGATGAAGATCCTGAAGACCCACCAACCAAAGCATGCCATCTCTCCTTGTTCTCTGAGCTTGAACCTCCCTCTTTCTTCCTTGCGCCTTCTCACAGTGGAATGTTGTTCTTCTCAAGGACTTGCGGCATCATGCCATTTATTTTCTTTATGCATGCACTCTCTATATGCAATCCCTCATGACAATAAGTGCATTTTGTCTTCTCTTGATTCTTCTTCTCTTTTTCCTTGCTAGGATTCAAACCCCCATCTTAAGATTTGGGCTTGTCCCGGTTCTTCTTCTCTTGCTGCTTCAAATCCTTGGATTTATTATTGCCTTTGTCTTGATTTGAAACTCCGGTAGAAAGGGATTTATCATTGGTGGATTTGACGTTACCCATTTTCACCAACTTGTCTTGTTCCCAAGTCAAGGAATCCATGAAGTCTATCAATGAAGGCATTCTCCAATTTCGAGCTATCAGGTTTCTTGAGTGGAATGAGGAGAGGAGACACAAATTGATTACTCCAGGCCTAGCTTTGAAAGGATGGATAAGATCAGTTGTTCTTCCTTTTTTTCAATGTCATATTGTTTCAGCTGAAGCACCAACAATTTGAAATTTGTGAAGAAGTCCTGGATTGTCTCAAAGTGAGTTGGGATCAATGAGATCAACTCATTTTCGAGTTGGTGTCCTCTCATCTCATCATTCTTACCAAAAAATTACTTGATCTTGAGCTAGAATTCGTTAGGTGTGGTTATATTGTCTACATGGAAGATTATATCCCTCGATATACTGAGACAAAGCATCTCGAATGCCTCAACCAATCTGGTGAAGTACTTCAATTTTTCCATAACAGGGTTGGGTTCATTCTCAGTCTCCATGGTGACTCTATAGAGTCCTTTTGACATCATATGGATCACCATTTATACCTCCCATTCAAAACAATTGAATGAGGTAATTAGACATTATTTTTCTCCATTTCTGCTTGCGCACTGAATGACAAAAACACTGGAAGTACTTGCAATGCAAACACTCGATTTTTTCTGGAAGAAAACCTAGATAGCAACTCAAATGATCTAGATTTGATTTGAAGCTCCAAAGAGCTTTGATACCATGTGAAAATACGATTCACATCAAGATCTAGGAGCTAAAGGAATCCTCACAACTCAAGATATTCACAAATTATGCAGAAAAATAGTGAAAATGATGAAATTAACACATAGAAATGGTGCCAATAACTGAGTTTATTATCACTGTCCAGTGTGTAAATATGCCTGTAACATGTTTATATTACAATAGGATATTTTTTTTCCTTTGGAGGAAATTTGGATGCATACATGTGGCGGGCTTAGATTGGACCTCAAAACCCCCATAAGTGAAACAATGAGCTCCCAAACCACCTCAAACGGTCATGAATTCATGTGTGAACATGGATGGATCATTTTAGGACATAAATGAAGGTAGGGTAGGTGTGGTGGAGTGCATGGGTGAGTGGGAGTGGCTCTAGGAAACAATAAATGGTCCAAAAGAGCCAAAAACACCCAAATACCATGCATGGGCGCCTCTAGTCAACCTGTTTCCATGTTTTATGGAGTGAGAGTGAACCAAGGACTAAACAGTCATAAATGAGGGTGCATGTGTAACCAGAATGATCAAATGTGGATGCCTGGGTGCATTAATGAGTCCAAAACACTAAAGTGACACTAAAAGGACCTTGCTTGACCAACACAACCTACTTTTGGACCATATAACATAAATATAAAACTAATGAAAATATGTCCTAGGTGTATGAGAATGGTACTAAAGTGGCATAATGATCTAATAGATTGGAAACTTTAATTAGATCGTTTTCTTTTGAGAGATATGTTTTTCACTTTGTTGGAAACATAGGAAACAAAATTATAGTTTCAAGTTTGGGTGTATGTTATTCAATTTCTGCATTTTGGGAAAATAACTTCTTACTTTCCTCTTAAAAGAGGGAATATTTCGAATGGAAAAGTAAAGAAATTCACTTCATCTTTTCATGGTTTCTGAGTCGAGTCTTTACATCATATTTTCCACCTAACCGTAAAAGATAAAATAAAGTGTTAGCTAGGGTAAAATTTTTAGCAAGACTATGCATTAGGTTAGAGACGTGTTATGGAGTCTTTAAGCGTAAGAGCTATACTTTTTTACGTATACTGCATCCCAAGGACTGTGCGGTTCTTCCAAATACTCATTGGTATATCGAAACATCTTTCACATAATTTTATGGTATATAGATATATTCTCTCATGTACTCGAAGATATATCGAAAGGCCCCTTTCAAACGGTTGTGCATTAGACAACACTACTACAGATTTGAGTTCTGATGTACCTTGCATATATAGGGAGACACCAATAGAATCCCGAGACCAATTGAGTAAACTATTAACCGTCTTGTTGGAACAATAAACCGAGAACAAGACATGAGAGCTACTACGCACGTATCATCTAAGTAGTCGGGTATATAGGAAATGTTACGATACAAAACCTCCTTGTAGTGTATCACTAATGGACCCTGCAATATATTACAAGTTGCGAGGACTGGAAACTTCTATGAGGATCCATACCATACATCCCACCTATCACAAGTCTGGTTATTTCTTTTAGTTTGAGTAGTGTTTTATTTATGTGGTATTTAGGACTTTTCTAGAGAGTATAGATATGAAAAAATCTTTTGGGACTACCAACCAAAAGACCCCTTCTCAAGGTATGTCTTTTGTTTTTCCTCCGCATGGAAATGTTGGTCCTCCCTTCATGGGTACATTGGGTCTTCCCAGATTAACTTTAGGATTACCTGTATGGTTATTCTCCATTCTGGTTTTCCCAAGTGCATCGAATGTTTCAAATCCCAACTTTCCATCACAAGAGAATCAACATCGTGTTGATCTTTCATCTTCTTCTTTAGATGTGTCTTCTTCCCTTTCTCCTTCTTTGTTTGTAAAAAGTTATGATGCTAGTAATTAGGTGTATAATATAAGAATAAAAGTAACATTAAGAAGAAGAAAGACAAACAAGGAACATAATATCAACCAACTACTCCTCACAGTGCTGAGAGTATTGATCTACCCACAAAATCACCTCGTAAGCCTAAGTTCCCTTGCAGAATTTGCAACGGTGACCATATTCTTAAATATTGTCATGGTCTCTCCCAAGCCTTATAAGTTTGGTCTAAGGCCTCTCAAAAACCCATGGCGTCAGCCTTTGGTAATCATACTGATGATACCCCATCAACCAGTGACTCTATGATACCCCATCAACCAGTGACTCTATACCCCATCATTTTGAGCATACTTTCTTTTTAGTTTCGAGATCGCTAAACCATGAAACGAGATATTGAGTATAGTTCCTATTCTGTGTCAATCTTGTTAAAAAATGAATCAGATACACTGAAAATTACTCCAACTGATCTTCAATCTCATTAAAAACAATAAGATGGTGTTGAACTTACTTTTTACATTTTTCGTGCTCTAGTTAAAACATGAAAGGTGGTTTTGAGCTTAGTTTAATGATTTTTTTGTTCTTTGGATTCAAACATGAAAAAAAGTTTCGAGTCCTTTTGATACCATAGTCATGCTCATTAAAAAATAAGTGAAAATATGCAGAGTATAATTTTATCACTTTTCTGGACTAGTAAAACTTATACGAAAAAGGATCCCCTAGAGTTGTCTTTAAGCTCTTTTCAGACTCTCTAAATAGGAAAAGATTGCCAAGTGAACTTGATTCTTTCACGCTTGTAAAAGTATTTGAAGGGTCATCTATCCGGTGATAGTTTATCTCTTTTTTCGGACCATTTAGAGTAATTTACAAAAAAGGTACATTCTAGTTCATCATAACTAGAAGAGTTCTCCTAGGTATCATTTTACACTTTTTCGGACCTTGGAGACTAAATTTACGAAAAATTCCACATTGGAGTCTTCTTTAGTCCTTTCAAAATATCTAAACATGAAACGACACCGATTTTACCTTCTTTGGAATCATCAAAATCCAACAATGAAGGACCCTTTTTAGGACTGAACCCATCCTTTATCAGGCTCATAAAACATGTGAAATCAGACTCATCCTATGATGAGCTATATCGAGCGTTTGTTACCCTTTTCAAGCTCTCTAAAAAGAAAAGAGGTACTCATCCATCATGATGGGAAAATTAAGGGAATGGGAAAAAATATTTCATTTGTATGAATGGAAGCTTATAGTCACCTTTGAATATGGAACCTATCTACATTTCATTAAAACAATTGGGTAATCAACTTCTCCTCAAGTCAATTCACTTTCATTAGTCATTTTACTCCTTTGATTCATTCAAAGAATGCATCATTTTTTCTTTGCATTATGTTCATGGTCTCTTCCTTGTTGAATCAATCTTGCCAAGTCACTTATTGTGTTGTTCAGTGTTGAAGGGGATTTTTTACCACAATGAACCTCTGTAGTTACCTTACTTTCCTTTGTGTCAGTCATCTTTGAGTTAGTCCCATGGTTGCTCCATAATCAAGATCACTTCAAACCACTTTTGTTCCAGTTTCGTGTCGATGATGGGGGAAACATTATGGCCCTCCTTTGAAGAGTCTATTCCCATCGACACCAGCACATCATCCAAGAATCAGTCTTAGAAACCACTTAGTAACTTGAATCCCGCATGCCTCAATGCTAGGTTTCCTCGCTTTTGACAATAGGCTTCCATCATTGACCTCTAATTGAAAATTTCCACCAATTGTTCGACTTCAACTCATTTATTCACATTCAGAGGAATGTACTAGGGTATCATGGGAATCATTGACATCAATGGTGATTTTCCTTGCACTTGTTAATGGTATACATAAATGGCCAGTAATCAAGTGGTTTCTACCATGTTCAACATAAGGAAATCTATTCACAAGGATAGAATCGTACTATTCGAGATTGGGATGAAGACCGTGGGTGTTTAGGAATTCACTTGAATATTTGCATCTCCCTAGGTTGTGATGGATTATTTTGAGATTGATTCACTACATAGATACATAATGTATTTCTGGTGTCTATGCACAATTTCGAGTCATGATGACATACATCTACAGTGTATGTCTAGTAGCTATGTCAAAATTTGAGTTTTGTTCATCATTGATCTATGATGTATGTCAATATCCATGACTTAGTCATTAATACACGGATCTACAATGTATTGGTCGGAAGCCATGTTTTGAGTCAATCAAAGAAGATAGTTTAGAGTATATGGTATTGTAAAAAATATTCAACCGACAATATTTTTCCTCATCCTCCAAACTACATCTATCAAAGTATTTCACCTATAATATCCGTCTAGCTTCATACTTTGGGGGGAAATATGTTACACCAAAATATCGTCATTTTGCATAATCCAAAGAGTATATATGCTAAAAGGATTTTCGAAGATGTTTTCCTTTGTACTTGTCTCATTTTTAGTAGCACTGACACACTTTGCTTCTTGAAAAAAGGTGTCATCCTAGGCCGACACTAGTTGCTAATGGACAAAAGGCGTCGGTGACACTCCTTGCCTTTGTGCAAGGAGCGATTCCTCTTCCCGAATCCACTTGCTAGTGTGGAAATATTGTTGGCACTCATAAAAGGAAAACAAAGAAGCTTCGAGAGTTTTCTAAAATAAAATCTTCATGGAGGCTTATCCCGAACGACTATACTAGGTGGCAGTTGAACCCCCAATCCCTAGGGATGACCCTCAACTTCCTCCAGGTAATCCTCAACCCGTTTGATCCCTTTTTGGAACATAAATGTAATATTACCTTTACATTTTCATGAGGACCATAAAATCACCTTTATGCTATTGAAATTATTCTAGGAGTGAGAGGTAAACAGATTGGAGTTTGAGGGTGAAAGACTTAGGAAAAAGCCCTAATATCAAGGCAATTTGGTTGTAATTCTTTCCTCATTCACATTAATACAAATATGTATTTCCTTTCCCAGAAATGATGTGTAATGTTATTTATTTCTTTTCTCCTTGATCATTAGCGTAGATATATCAAATTATCTTGTTGCTTTTATTCTTGTTTCTTGTCTTTTGTATCTTTTGTAGGCGTCTCTTCTTCACAGTTGGATTGCAAAAAATATTCGAGAAGGCAAGGATAAAATTCAAAAAAGGAATAAAAGCTTTACATTCAAGTAGTTTGATAATCTAGGGAAAGGTTGCATAGATGTACTTTCTTTGTTCTATATATAAACCATTTAGACTAGGGAAATGATTTTTGTTCACACTAACCACATTTGTATCCAACCTATTTATATTATGTTTTTTTTGTAAATAAAAACATTGTATTACATTAGAAGGATTTAATTACATAGCCAAGAGAACACTAAAACATATCCACTGATATAGAAATGCACCACTATTCGGAACCAGTCAGGATCATTCCTACCATGTGGACAGGAAGAAACCAAAAAAACCCCAAAAAGAACAGAAGAAGGCCGCTACAAACTAGAACCCCCCGATTACAAAAAAAGACCGGATGGGATGAGAGTCCACACACCACCACACAGCCAAAGAAAGAAAAATAAAACATAACACCAAAGTGAATAGAGATCATACCCTCTTAAGACAAGGGATACCCTGGATGGACCTCGTTGTGGGGTTGCACCAGTCATCATGCTTTGCTTGCCACGATCCATGGAATTTCCTGTTAGACCGACACCGAGCACCTTTTCACAACCGATTGCTTGCTCATAAGGTCTATCAGGCTCCAACTACATACTATTCACTGGGAAGAAAGGGATAGCCAAATGGGTAGCCACCACATCTAACTTCTTGTGAATCAGGTGACATTCACCATTGTGATGTTTCCACGCTATGACAGGATCCTTGTCGCCCTCTTGATTCGCTTCTCAGACAATAGAAGAGTTCCTGACCAACTGAATATTGAACCAATACAACATTAACATGCGATCGTATGCCGATGCACGACCCACCATGGTTGCTGGGTCAATTACTTAGTCTACAACCTCCTTGTGCAAGTCCTCAGTGGGCATCGCCTTAACCTCCTCCCATAGTTTTCCAACCAACTTGTCAATTTCCAGCCAGATGTCTAGGGGAACATGGTATTTATAGGATTCTGCGGCCTCCTGAGCATGTATCTGGGCACGTGAAGCATGGCGTCTCTCCTCCTTATTCCTAATGAGTCCCTTACCCTTTCTGTCTAGATCAACAGATGCCTCTCCCAGCCCCGGCTAACACCCCAAGGATATTTTGGGAGCCATGATCACTAGACCCCCCAGACTTCCACCTCCTACTACATGAAAAAGAAACACCACTCTGAAGGATTTCCTATGAACACTCGCAGACCCCAACCCCAAATTACATAGGATACAAAATTCATGGTGGATAGCAGTGGAAGGTGGTGGATCTTGCCCTAGATTAATGGAGAAGGGTGACATCATTTCCCAATCCAGAATGTACCCTACATACATCACCCCAATCATGCTCCTGACGTCCTTCATACTGAGACTACTAATTGCCATCCTTTCAAAATTTAAGAACAAATCCTTACTCCCATCTCTACTTGCCTTCCCCATCCCATCGCGCATGAGACTGCACTTGGTCACGACCTCACAATCCTGTCGTAACCCACCGAGGGCCTTAGGCCACATGATCCTACATGTCATAATGCTGTGATATCCTAGGATTTCTCTCACCCTGTTCCCTTTGCATCATTTCTCTTCTCAACACGTACCACCCGAGGTCTAATCTCATAGTCACAATCTTCCACCTGTCAACAAATCTAGGACCAGTCTTCATTGTGGAAGTCTTCCATAGGACCCCTTCGATGCCCTGTCCCCTTATCCACATAAGTGTTTGCAATCACATCCGCCACCTTGTTGGCATCACGACGAATGTGGATGAAGGACACAGCCGGGTGGATGCCAAGCAAGAGTCTAAGGGAATCAAGACAACTTGCTAGGTGCCAGTTGGTTGAAATTTTCTCCATGGTCTTCCCATTTTCCAATCCCTTCGCCACATGGATTAGGATGCTGGTATATCCTTTGATTATAGAATGAAACCGACCTCCATCTCTTAGGCATTCAAACCCCTGAATAGGCCCTCTAATTCCGCAGAGTAGTTAGTGTTAGAACCAATGGATCCCAAATAAATCACTAGCACATTTCCATTAGCATCTCTACAAACACCACCATAGCCTGCTGGACCTGAGTTGCCCCTCTAAGCTCCATCAAAATTAAGCTTGAAAATTTGGGTTGGGGGAGGAGACCACAGTGATGGGATGGCCAATTTACAAATCTTCTTTCTGTACCTGAGACCATCCATATGGGATTTATCTATTCCCCATTTTTCTGCAACATGGCTTTCCTCCCTTAGGGTGATCTTATCCTCATCTTCCCATTGACTGTTGCGGATCAAGGATAGAAGGTTCTCTTGCAGAGTCATCCACACTTCATCAACATTATTCCTTTTGTCCCTGAATATCCTTCCATTCCTCTCTTTCCATATGCACCACAAATCCATACCTGGAAAATCCTCCCACAAGGTGCAAATGATCCAATTTTTGAAGGCCTTGTGGTTCCATTCCTTCAGGGTTTGAGCAGGGAGCTCTCTCCTTCTATCACTTCTTCTGAAATTCAAGGCCCTTCTATCCAAAATGGATGCCTCAAAGGTGCAACTGTCCAGAAGGTGACCTGTGGTTTCCTCTTCCTGATAGCAAAGAGGACACTAAGAAGGACCTAGGATTCCTCATTTCTTAAGATTTTCTCTAGCAAGAATTCATCCTTTTGCTATAAGCCAAGGGAACGTAGCCACCTTAGTCCATAGGTTGGTGGAGAAAATTTTATTCCAAAGAGCATTCTCCTCGTTACTGCGAATCCTGATGCTATAGGCTTACTTGATGCTAAAAGACCCCTTCTCTGACTAGCCCCATCGTAGTATATCCGTTTCTATCCTAACGCAGAAAAAACATTGTTGGAGTTCCTCCTGGAACGATCTAAGGTCCTCAACATTGTCAAGGTTAGGCCAAACCTGATAATTCCACTGTCTCCATCCTTCCAAGTCATGGTCTCCCTAATAGTGATTAACCTTAATTCTCCCTTCTTCTTGACCTCTATCTAGCAACCAGAGCCATCTCTGATCATTTCCCAGCTTTGGATGTTGATTCTAGGAATCCTCCCAGAAATTATCACTTTCTCCATTCCTTATCTCCCAGAAGCAATGGTCCTATACCAAACGTATCCCACTTATCAATTTCTACCAAATCAATGAGCCAGAGGGTTAATCATTGAGACGTACCAATTGATCTTTAGGTTTGTCTCTGGTGTACTTGATATGCCATATCCTAGCCTAGGGTTCATTTGAGTAATTGGACCATCTCCACCAGAATTTCCTCCCCTGAAATTCAGCCATGACATTAGGGTCTCTAAGCCCCAAACCTCCCTATTCATTAGGTTTGCAGATGTCGTCCCATTTGAATAGAGAAAACTTGGATTTTGCCTCCCTACCCCCCCATAGGAAATTCCTTTGAAGAATCCTTGTTTCCCGGAGAAATGAATTGGGAGACGAAAGAATCGAAAAAAGGTAGATTAGCATTTCCTAAAGCACAACTTTAACCAGAACCAACCGGCTTGGAAGGTTTAAATATCTAAAAACCCAACTGGAGAGCCTTTGCTTCATTCTGTGAAGGATTTTCTGCCACGAGTCTTTTTTCAGCACTCCCACCCCCAGAGGGATCCCCAGATATTTTGAGGGCATCACCCCTCGGGAGAAACTGAGGATTCAAATAATATTTCTTTGCACAATTGGGGTAGTGTTCAAGAAGAATACTTGAGACTGATTGGGGTTGACAGCTAGGCCCGAGGCCATATAAAAAAGGTTTAAACTATTCTTGAAGATTTGAGCTTCTTGGACTAAAGGGTGCCTCATGAACATGGTATCATCGACGAATTGCTGATGAGTCTGGGGGTACATACCTACATGGATCTTGAGCCCCCTTAATTCCCCATTCCCTGCTTGAGTTTGAATCAAGCGACTCAGCCCTTCAACCATAAGAATGAAGATAAACGGGGAAAGCAGATCCCCTTTCTTGATGCCCCTAGAGGCCTGGATAAATTTTGAAGGGGATCCATTCAACAGGATACTGAAGAAAGGAGTTGTTACCAACCCCATCACCCATTCCACCCATTGGGGGCAGAAGCCATAGGCCTCCAACATCTTGTTTATGTACTTCCAGTTGAGTTTGTCATAGGCCTTTTCAATATCCAGTTTGATCATCATGCCAGGCATTCTGGTACTCTTCAAGGAATGAATCATCTCGTGGACTAGGATGACCCCATCCACGATATTCCTTCCTTCCACAAACCCATATTGTTCTGGGCTTATAAGGATAGGAAGGAGAGGTTTCAAGTGGTTAGCTATAACCTTGGAGATAATATTTTAAATCACAGTGCATAGGGCTATGGGTCTAAATTTGTCTGTCCTATTAATACCTACCTCTTTAGGGACCAAAGTGATGAAACTTGCATTGAAATCTTTGAGGACTCCTCTCTTAATCTTTGATTCCTCCACATTCTCCAGAACCTCCTCCTTCACTAAATCCAAGAAGTGGTGGAAGAAGTTCAAGGTAAATCCATCCGGCCATGGGGCTTTCCCTGGAGTCATCTGGTGGATGACTTCCTCCACTTCTTGCATAGAGATAGGTTTGACAAGCATTTCATTATTTTCTCTGGTCACTCTCCTAGGAATTAGGTCAGTGATCCTGTTTATAGCTATCCTTTTATCTCCTCTATCTTTGTTAAGGATATAATAGAAGTGCTGAAAAATATCCTCTTCTATTTCCCTCCAAGTTTCCACCTTGCTACCATCCATATTTTTGAGCTTGTGGATTCTTGAGCTGTTTCTATTTTGGAGGAATGGGTTGTGGAAAAATTTAGTATTCCTTTCCCCCTCCTGTATCCATTTTACCCTAGCCTTTTGTTTCCAGAAAACCCCTTTCTATCATTCCCTGGCCTCTAACTGACAGAGAAGATCCTTCTCCTTAAGATTCATGTTATCATCCCACCCTTTCTCCATCCCCTTTTAATTGATGATTTCAATTTCACTTAGCAGCCTTTTCTTGTCCTCAAAGATATTTCCAAACTCCTCCCTGTTCCACGTACGAATTTTGGCCTTCAGGAATTTGAGTTTCTGCTGGAAACAGTACATTACCTTGCCTGCAGGGGGAACAATCTCCAGCCACCACTGGGTGAACAACTCCTTAACGTCCTTATGATCAAACTAGAATTACTCAAATATAAATGGTTTTCTCAGGGTAGAGTTTTACCAATCCCAATTGAGGAATACATGCCAGTGGTCAGAACTGGCGGTAGGAAGAACATCCCCTCTAATTTATCTTGTACCATGTACAATGTGCTCAAAGAACAAGAATATATCAAGATGCGGGGAAACCAGATGTTCACCCTCATTTTTGTTGTTCCAAGTGAGCCAACCATTCCCTGCTTCCATATCCACCACTGGGATTTGGGTCAAGAAGTTACTGAAGGCTTCCTAAAACTTGTCTAGGGATCTCCTGCCACCTTAATTTTCCCCGATATTGGAAATAAGATTGAAGTCACCTCCTATTACCCAGTTTCCTATCTCAGTCAGGTTCTTAAGCCATCCCAAGAAATCTAAAAAGGCTTGTTTCTTGGGGAAAGCACTTAGGCTATAGATATTCATTAGCGAACCTTTAGAACCATAGCTCCGGTATTGGAAGTTTGCGATTAGCGCAAATTGAGTGGCATGCCAATCGTTGAGATCCACAACATTTGGGTGCCATAGGATCACACAACCACCATCCACCCCATTAGCATCAAGTGCCACAGATTTACTCCCTTTCCAGATCTCCTCCCTAATTTTTTCAATAGTTTCAGAATTTTACTTTGTTTCTTGAAGAAAAAAATATTCAGTTTCTCTAGCTTTATTTTCCTAGCTAGAGATTTCAACTTCTCGAGGTGATTACATCCCATTATATTCAAGGATATAATATTCATTTACAAACCTTTTTAACCTCAAAAAAGGCCTCCCGGATAGTGGGGTACTGACCTGATTCGATGAGGTTCACACCCACCTTCATGATACACTGTTTGTTTGTTTTCCTTCCTCTGCAAAGTTCGTCTTCAGGGGTTTTCCTCTTGCTGCCTTTTTTTGGGTCAGGTTCAATTTCCAGGTCCTGGTGAGATCCTGATATGATAGTTGCCCCTTGGATAAGCTCAAGTTTCCTTATGGAAACATATCATTTTCTTTTCTTCCCACATTCAGCTTCAATTGCATCCATATCCAGCTCTCCCAGCTCCATTTCTTCCACCTTGTTCTCCTCCATACCCTCCATAGTGTTAAATTTTCATATGCTTAACTAAGACATCAGTATATCATTTCATTTTTCATAATAAAAGCATATAAAACAGGATCACTGAAAGAAACAACATCACAAGAACAACACAGATTTATCCTGGGAAAACCCTAAAGGGAAAAACCCAGCAAAATCTTCCTCAATATAGATGCCCCAAAAAGGGAAAAAGGTAAAACCAACAAGGAGATCAAAAACCTGATTCTCCTCCTTCTCCAGCAACTTCTCTCCTCCACAAGTGCGCTATTCCAAGTGAGTGTAAGTGTGTTAAGTGAGGAGCACTACACCTCTATTTATATTCATCCGTTCACTTAAAGTTTACTCAATTAACATGTCGGCTTAAGTTAACTCATGTAGGCTCGAGTTACACATGTAGGCTCAAGTAACCACACTGGGGTGTTGATGACCCACCTTTACAATTTGAGGGGACTACCTCATGACTCTTATTATTTCTTTCGATTAGGAGCATCGGGGTACAATGAAATACAAATGGTTCTCCTGGTTGGACCATCGGGGACCACAAAAGATACATAAAGAATATTCTTCAAAGTTACAATATTTCAACACTCCCCCTTAACAAGAAGGGTATTCTACATCAACAACAACAAGAGCAGAGATGTGGGACATCATCAACATCAGCAGGGTAACACATCTATAAATCATTGGAAGCTTTTCAACATCATGTAGTCTTCATCTTCAATCTTCAGTCTTCATCATCAACAATATCTTCAGTCTTTGATGAGCAACATCTTCAGCATTTTGATCTTTCAATTAGCAACGACATCTTCAGCACTTGGACCTTTCGATCAACAACATCTTGAGCACTTTGACTGTTTGATCAACAACAACATCTTTAGCATTTTGACCTTTCAATCAGCAATATCTTCAGCACTTTGGCTGTTTGATAAGCAACATCATCATCAGCATTTTGAACTTTCGATCAGCAACATCTTCAGCACTTTAATTTTTTTTTTCGATCAGCAACAATATCTTCAGCATTTTGTCCTTTTGATCAGCAACATCTTCAGCATTTTGACTTTTCGATCAAGAACAAAATATTCAGCACCTTGACCTTTCGATCAGCAGCAACATCTTTAGTAGTTTGACCTCTCGATCAGTAGCAACATCATCATCATCATATTCTGATCTGTCGATCATAATCATCATCACATTCTGATATTTCGATCAGAAACATCATCAACATAGAAACATCATCATCATACTCTGATCTTTTGATCAGAAACATCATCAACATACTCTGATCTTTCGATCAAAAACATCATCATCATACTTTGATCTTTCGATCAGAAACATCATCATCATACTCTGATCTTTCAATCAGAAACATCATAATCATAGTGCGTCATCATCATACTCTGATCTTTTATATCAGTACGTCATCATCATCATACTTTGATCTTTCGATCAGAAACATCATCATCATACTCTGATCTTTCAATCAGAAACATCATAATCATAGTGCGTCATCATCATACTCTGATCTTTTATATCAGTACGTCATCATCATCATACTTTGATCTTTCGATCCGTATGTCATCATCATCATCAGCAACAACCTGCAATCCACAACTCAAAGACAAAAAGTCTTTGGATCACTTTTGGACTTAAAGTCCAGGGATGATACAATCCCACCACATTCTCGACAACCAAAGTTACCGGATTGATTACGGGAGAATCAGTCCCTATCACTTTAGGACTAAGTCCAAGGACGATGCAATCCTACCACATTCTCGACGACCGAAGTCTCTGGATAATATTACGGGATAATCACTCCCTATCACTTTAGGACTTGAGTCCAAGGATGATGCAATCCTACCACATTCTCGATGACCGAAGTCACCGGATACAATTACGGGATAATCACTCCCTATCACTTTAGGACTTGAGTCCAAGGATGATGCAATCCTACCACATTCTCGATGACCGAAGTCACCGGATACAATTACGGGATAATCACTCCCTATCACTTTAGGACTTGAGTCCAAGGATGATGCAATCCTACCACATTCTTGACGACCGAAGTCACCGGATACAATTATGGGACAATCACTCCCTATCACTTTAGGACTATGTCCAAGGATGATGCAATCCTACCACATTCTCGAGGACCGAAGCCACCAGATCTATTATGGACTGATGTCCCAGGATGACACAATCTCTCTTCATTCTCGAAGACCGAGGTCTCCAGATCACTTTAGGGAAGGTGCCGAAGGATGATACAATCCCATCACGTTCTCGATGACCGAGGTCACCGGATCTATTATGGAAAGATGTCCCGGGATGATACAATCCCTCTTCATTCTCAAGGATCAAGGTCTCCAGATCACTTTAGGGAAAATTCCCAGGGATGATACAATCCCACTGCAACATCACTACTCCCCCTTTCGAGGAAGGTCTTTCCGAACAACACCAAGCTTGTCTCTAAAGTGTTCGAACTCTACTCGAGGCAGAGGCTTTGTCGGTACATCATCATCCAAACCATCATCATCTACATCTTCAGTATCTGAATACTGATCTATCACCATCTGTATCTCTAGTATGTGAATACTAAAAGCATCATCATCTATATATTCAGTATAGAAATACGGAATCACCATCATCTGTATCTATAGTATCATCATCTGCATCTTATCTTGTATGTAGAAATACCGGATTTCTACGTGTTACGTCGGAACACAGGGTCCTTTGTCATCACAACTATGGTTATCATATAGAATCATTGTAGTGTCCATCTTTAGGTCAAGGAGACCTGATATCAGCTTCTGAAGCCATATGGCTTCACAACTTAGTAGAGCAATCTGCTATGTATTCTACTTCAACCGTGCTAAGAGAAACACTGGACTGTTTCCTACTAAACCATGAAATCATAGCAGACCAAAAGCATATACCTGATGTGCTTTTCCTGTCTGAGATACTTCCAGCCTAATTTGCAACTGTGTAGCCATACAATCTATACTCATGGCTACCATCATAGTATAGACCAAAGTCTATAGTCCCTTTCAGATATCTCATCACATGTTTTGCAGCTACTAGGTGAACCCGTCTTGGTTGAACAAGATATTGACTTAAGGTGTTCACAGCAAAACAAATGTCTGGTCTGGTATTTGTTAAGTACATCAATGAACCAATGATCTGTCTGTAGTGAGTCACATCCACTAACTCTAATGAGTCATCAGCTAACAGCTTTAGGTTGGAGTCCATGGGTGTGGCCATGAATTTGCATTCCAACATATTGAATCTCTTCAATATCTCTACCACATACTTTCCCTGGTTGAGAAAGATTCCTTCTGAACTTTTCCATACTTCCAGACCTAGGAAATAATGCATTAACCCAAGGTATTTCATCTCAAATTCTTCTGCTAGTTTCTTCTTGCTTTCCATGATCTGTTTCCCATTCCCTGTCAAGAATAAATCATAGTAATAGAATGACAGGTACATCTTCTACAACCTTGTAGGAAAGGTTAGGATCGACTTTGCTCTTGGAAAAGCCCATGCTCATCAGGAAACTATCTATTCTTCCATACCAAGCCGTGGGAGCTTTATTCTGGCCATAGAGTGCCTTCTTCAACTTGCATACTTGATTCCTTCTGTCTTCAACTTCAAATCCTCATGACTATTCGATGTAAAACTCTTCCTCAATCATACCATTAAGGAAGGCTTGTCTTTACTTCATCATGGAAGAAACTACCATGATAGTTTTGAAGGAAGTGTACCTTGCTTCCTGGAGTAAGTGTCTCTTTAGAATTAATTCCCTCTTTCCTCTAGCCACAACTCTTACCTTACTTCTATCAGCAACATATCTTATCTTGCAAATCCATTTGGAAGATACCACATTCTTGCTTTCTGGTTTGAGTACTATATCCCAAACATCATTCTAGTATCATAACATCTTCTATGAGTTTGTCTTCTCAGGTCATCAACATATCCTAGTCTTTTTCATTCAACCTTGAAGGTTGGAACCTACTTTACTCTTGGTAAAGTCTCGATCCATCACAAAGCTATCCATCATGTCATACCATGTCAAACTCAGATATAATTTTCTGTAGTCACTCCCCCCTGAAGTGGAGTATCATCTTCCCTCTTCATTCTGTACAGGTGGTTCTATGCTTGACATATACTGGTCAATAGAGTATGTCATGTCATAGTCTATTCTTTATGGGGAGAATCACGAACCTTGCTTTGTACACTTGTTCCATCATATCGTATACATCATTCCCCATGATCAACTGTTACTCTTTGATCATAGCTTCTTTTATAACATTCTAATTTCTTTTCTTCATCTTGAGTTATCTCTTGTACCCATGGTGGTCTTCATCCTTCAAGGTGGATCTACCATTCTCTGAAGCTCTTTCTTCCGTCATGGTGTCTCTGACCCTGGGAGCTTCAGATTCATGTTTATTGGAGTGAATCTTGAATTGTCATCACTTGTTCTTCGGAACAAGTCTCATCCTTATTTTCTTGTAGGAGGTTGTTCATGACCTTTCCTACAATTCAAATGTACCAGTTTCATGGTTAGAGATATTTCATAAAACATATGTATAACAAAAAATTCTTATGCATCATGCAACTATTTAGTTAATACAACATTCATCCATATCTCACATAAACTTTCTAGATGCCTTCCATCTCTACCATGACATTATTGATATTGTGCACTAATCCAATATGTCAGCAAAGAGATTTGATAAGTAGAAATGGAGAGTTGTATAGCACCATGAGCTACTTACCCATCACATGCATATTAGTAGTATACAGTCATTAATGCAAACAATCTATCATGCATAACACATCACTGAATATAATCAAATGTATAACAAAAAAATATCATGAAATGATAATTGAATACTTATATTTATTTGTTTCATGGGTATATTCCTTCTTGAGTCTTCAACTTTATCGTCTTCTTCATTCATGATAGCATCGTTTCTTATCCAA
>LPNX010612621.1:511437-534068 GCA_001517045.1 Pseudotsuga menziesii
CAAATATCTTGGTCAAGGTATCAAACCTCATCGATGTCTTTAGGGAAGATACTTGTATAACACGTTTATTCGAGACTGAATCATCAATAATCTTCTGGGCTTTGACCAAGTTCTTCTTGTGAAAGGCTTCTAGCCTCATCTCCCTCTGAAACTGGAACCTCTATGCTCATGAAGGTGTCCAATCCATTTTCTTGAGAGAGATCATATACTTCTAGGCTTGGAAGTTGTCAAATTCACCAAGATTATCATCAAACTTATGTGATATATCACTTTGAAATGAGAACCTCAAATGAACATAGCAAAGGATTAGATCTTACCGATTTGAGGTGTCTGTCCTGGTTCTGGAGTTGGCTGATCTAAGGTTTGTCACATAAACCCTAATTTTTAAAACTTGGAATATTTCAGATCTGATTGGATATACAGATAGATCTCTTCAAATGGAGCTGTCCAATGTACTCCATTTCTGAAAACAGTGGAGGGAAGCTCCCGGAACAGGAAGCCCTAATTTTCCAATTTCTTTTGCAGAAATTTCTGTTACTGTTTCTGTGATATCTCTGAGATTTATGCTCCTATATGTATGAAATTTTGTATTTAGGTAACCCCAAATGTCCCTGATCCACCACCATAGGTTTCATCAGAATTGGTTTCACCATTTGGGATTTATGATCCTATTCCCAAGGTGACCTGTTACAGGACTGTTCAGAACAGTGAAGTTGTACGACATGCCACATGTCACTGGTTCATCTTCTGAGTCTGATATTCAGACCACCAAAATTACAGTCCGTGCGATTTCTGGAACATCTTTGGGAATTCCATTTGGACCTCTGTAGCCCAAGCTATTGCAATTATCCCCAGGTGTCCTGTTTAGGGATGAATTTTGGAAGAGGCTGGAACCCTAACTTGGAGAGAACATATCTCCTAAAATACAGAGAATATTAGGATGAATTTTGGACACAGTGTTCATCAGGATTTTATATTTGTCCCCTGAAATTTTCAGCTCCTGATTCTGTGCCAATATCGGAATATAGCGAATGTGCCAAAACGTAGCAGTTTTAGTATTTAGGGTTTTTCTAGCTCGGGGTCAAACTAGGGTTTGACTTTCCCGAAGATTCACCCAACCAAAAATATTGATCCAGGTCTCTAAACTTAGGTTTTGATGAGGAGAAAAATCCTATGCTATTCTCACTCAAAAATGCCTCTTCTGTAGAAAGCCCTAATTTCCACATCGAAAATTGAAAATGCTCGGAATCGAATTCCACTTCGACAGAACGATGCACCCTTCAAAGGAGAGTCAGCCTATCCTTCTTTTTCTGATTGATTGTGGAGAGAGAACCAAAAAATAAGAAGCCCTAGCTTCTGTAAATTGTGAAATCTACCCTATTCAGGTTAGCTCTGATACCATGTTAAATTTTCATATGCTTAACTAAGACATCAGTATATCATTTCATTTTTCATAATAAAAGCATATAAAACAGGATCACTGAAAGAAACAACATCACAAGAAAAACACATATTTAGCCTAGGAAAACCCTAAAGGGAAAAACCCAGCAAAATATTCCTCAATATAGATGCCCCAAAAAGGGAAAAAGGTAAAACCAACAAGGAGATCAAAAACCTGATTCTCCTCCTTCTCCAGCAACTTCTCTTGTCCACAAGTGCGCTATTCCAAGTGAGTGTATGTGTGTCAAGTGAGGAGCACTACACCTCTATTTATATTCATCTGTTCACTTAAAGTTTACTCAATTAACATGTCGGCTTAAGTTAACTCATGTAGGCTCGAGTTACATATGTAGGCTCAAGTAACCACACTGGGGTGCTGATGACCCACCTTTACAATTTGAGGGGACTACCTCATGACTCTTATTAGTTCTTCTGATTAGGAGCATCGGGGTACAATGAAATACAAATGGTTCTCCCGGTTGGACCATCGGGGACCACAAAAGATACATAAAGAATTTTCTTCGAAGATACAATATTTCAACACATAGGGACTTGAAGCTCCTCTTCCTTCTCCATCTCTGTGATCCATTTAGATAGATTCTCCTGGTCTTCCTTGCCCTCGATAGTTCCTCCATCACCTCTCTTCTCTTCCAGTGCTTCAAAGGGATTAATGGATCTGGGGTCTTTACCCACCTGGTCTTTCCTGGTTTTGGTTGGGCCTCCTCCTTTGCCTCTTCTTCTATTATTTACCTGGGTAAATATTTCCTGATCAGTCTCACTATATTTCCACTAATTAGGGTTGGTCGATTGATTAACAATGTTAGGGAAGTCCCTCCCTAGGTGCCCATAATCCTGGTAGTGACGACAACAAAAATGCAGCTTTTCATAGTCTATAGGTTGTATCCATTCCTCATCATCCCAATTCAGGAAGATCACTTCTGGGAGTTCCTTTGGTAGATCCAGACAGATGCATATGCAGGAAAAAGCAGTATACCATCGAGACCTGGTTTGCTCAGCCACCTTCACAAATTCCCCTAGGGTATTTCCAATATCCTTTAGGGTGTCCAGATCCCAATATTTGTGGGGAAGCCAAAAAAGGTAGATCCAAACCGGGGCCACCATGACATCTTCAGTTCCGAGGTTGAATCATTATTTCCAAGGTTTGAGATATAAACCAGTTGAGAAAAAGAAATATGTCCCTCCCTCCAGGATTCTATCCTTGTCTTCTTGATTGAGAAGGATGAATGGTGAAGAAACCCTTGGCCCATAATTGCAAATCATGGTGGCCCTTAGGGTTCCAAACAATTTGAATCCATCGGATTAGGTCCCTCTTCTTGTGCCAGATCCCCACAAATTTCCCAATTAGGGTTGTCTCCTTCCATAGCTCGATCTTACCTCTTACTTCCTCTGATCGAACTTGGATGGCTGGGATAGACTGGGTATTTGGTAGACAACCTCCCAATCTAGCCTTTCTGCTCCTCCCATCCCCATCCTTCCTGCCACTATCCCTCCCCACTTCCCCTCCCCCAGGCTCTAGGCCTCGAGGGTCTACAGCTTCCACCGAAATAAGCGTAGGAGATTCAGGCCTNCACCCCCATCCTTCCTGCCACTATCCCTCCCCACTTCCCCTCCCCCAGGCTCTAGGCCTCGAGGGTCTACAGCTTCCACCGAAATAAGCGTAGGAGATTCAGGCCTCCCTACCTCCTCACCCACACACAGGTTTGCACGGCCCAGAATTGGAACATGAGTGCCATCATATTTCCCTAAACCCTAACCTCAAAACCCTCCATTCAAGATCATTTATAGAGCCCACCCAATCCCAACTGTGCAACCTATTTATATTATGTTGGAGTTAAGCTACTTGGCAATTATACTAGGGGAAAGTACCAACCACTGGACATCATGTTGGGAAAACACCCGTCAATGGGACTCATTTTGAGCATACTTTCTTTTTAGTTTCGAGTTTGCTATACCATGAAATGACATATTGTGAATAATTCCTAGTATGTGTCAATCTCATTAGAAAATAAAGTAGATACATTGAGCATTATTCCAATCAATCTTCAATCTCGTTAAAAAAAAAAGATGGTCTTGAGCTTACTTTTTACATTTTTCGTGCTATGGTTATGAAAAGTGGTTTTGAGCTTAGTTTATTGTTTTTTTTCTTTGGATTCAAACATGAAAAAGGTTCTGAGTGCCTTTGATACCATAATAGTGCTCGCTAAAAACTAAGTGAAAAGGTTCAGAGTATACTTTTATCACTTTTTCATACTCGTAAAACTTATATGAAAAAGAAACCCCTCAGAATTGTCTTTAAGCTCTTTTCATTCTCTCTAAATAGGAAAATATTGCAAAGAAAACTTGAGTCTTTCACTCTTTTAAAAGTATTATAAGGGTCATCTATCTGGTGATAGTTTATCCCATTTTCAGATCATTTAGAATAATTTACGAAAAATGTACACTCTAGTTCATCATAACTAGAAGAGTTCTCCTAGGTATCGTTTTACACTTTTTCAGACCTTGGGGACTAAATTTATGAAAAATTCCACATCAAATTCTTCTTTAGTCCTTTTAGACTCTCTAAACATGAATCGACAATGATTTTACCTTCTTTGTACTCATCAAAATCAAACAATGAAGGACCCATTTTAGGACTGGACCCCTCCTTTCTTAGGTTTATAAAACATGTGATATTGGACTCATCCTATGATGAGCTATATCGAGTGTTTGTTACCATTTTCAATCTCACTAAAAAACAAAGAGTTACACATCCACCATGATGGGGAAATTAAGGGAATGAGAAAACATTTTTCATTTGTATTAATGGTAGATTATATTCACATTGAACATGCCACCTGTCTTCATTTAATTCAAACAATTGTGTAATCAACTTCTCCTCGAGTTGATCCAATTTCATGGGTCATTTTACTTCTTTGAGTCATTAGGAGAATACATAATCTTTTCTCTGCATTATGTTCGGGTCTCTTCCTTGTTGAGTCAATGCTTCTAAGTCATAGGTCATGCCATTCAATGTTAAAGGGGAGTTTTTACCACAACCAACCTCTGCAGTTACCTTACCTTCCTTTGCGTTGATCATATTTGAGTTAATCTCATGGTTACTCCATAATCAAGACCACTTAAAACCACTTTTGTTCTAGTTTCATGTCAATGATGGGGGAAACATTATGGTCCTCCTTCGATGAGTCTATTCCTGTCAAGATCAACACATCATCCAGGAATTAGTCTTAGAAAACAGTTAGTACCTTGAATCCTACATGCCTCAATAATAGGTTTCCTCGCTTTCAAAAATAGGATTCCTCATTGGCCTTTGATTTAAAGATTCCACCGATTGTTCAACTTCAACTCATTTATTCATTATCATAGGAATGTACTAGGGTACCATGGGAATCATTGACATCAATGGTGATTTCCCTCGTACTTCTTAATTGTATACATCAACTACTGGTAATCAAGTGGTTTGTACCATGTTCGACATTAGGAAATATATTCACATGGATAAAATCATACTATTTGAGATTGGGATGAAGACCCTGGGTGTTTAAGCATTCACTTGAATATTTGTCTCTCCCCATGTTGCGATGGATTATTTTGTGATTAAGTCACTGCATAGATCCACAATGTATTTCTGGTGGCTATGCTCAAGTTTGAGTCATGATGACATAGATCTACAGTGTATGTCCAGAAGCTATGTCAAAATTTGAGTTTTGTTAATCATGAATCTATGATGTGTGTTAGTAGCAATGACCTAGTCATTTATACATGGATCTGCAATGTATTTGTCGGAATCCATGTTTTGAGTAAGTCACAGTACATATCTATAAGTATATGGTAGTATAAAAAATAGTCAATGATAGTCTTTTGCCTCATCCTCTAAAATAAATCTATAAAAGTATTTCACATATCATATCCCTCTAGATTCATACTTTGGGGGGGAATCTGTTACACCAAAATATTGTCATTTTGCATAATCCCTAGAGTATATATGCTAAAAGGATTTTGGAAGAGGTTTTTCCTTATTAGAAGCTCATTTCTAGTAGCACTGATGCACTTTTCTTATTGATAGAAGGCATTAGCCTAGGTCGACGCTAGTTGCTAATAGAAAAAAGGCATTAGTGACACTCTTTACCTTTGTGCAAGGAGTGTTTCATCTTCTTGATTCCACTTGCTAGTGTGCAAAGAATGTCGGTGCTTAATAAAAGGAAAACAGAGAAGCTTCGATATCTTTCTAGAAGAAATCCCTCGTGGAGGCTTATCCCAACCGACTAGACTAGGTGGAATTCTAACTCCAAAAATCTAGGGATGATCCCCCAACATCATCCAATTAATCCTCAACCCATTTTATCCCTTTTTGTCCTATAAATTTGTTGTCTCCTTTCACACACTTGGGGGTTAGGTGCAACAATACAAATCTTCAAGTTTCTAGGTGCATCCTTGGGGGAAAGTCTTTAGTCAAGTATTGTCACTTGATCTTAACTCCTCCATTTAGGCAAAAATCCTAACGCAACCAAGGGGGTGGTACCTAAGAAATATTTACTAAGGTTATCGTATTTTAATGGATTGAAGTTAGTTTTTTAGGAGTTTTTTGAAGAAAATCACTAAAACAAGATTATTGCAAAGATAATAAATATTTCATCAGCATGCAAATGATAACATCAACACATAATAATTTATCAACAACTAAAAAATTGATAATAATATAATGTAAAATATGGTTGCAAATGTAGATCAGTGCCAATGGAATCAAAGTAAAAAGAAGTGATGCTGTTGAAAAGATGAAATGTTTTGCAATGTGTTCTTGGTCAGTTTTAGTTATTAAATGATGAGTTGAGTTATGGTAAAGGGGATTCTTGATATACTTGTGAATTACTGAGAATATGTTCAGATTATGACAAAGGTGGTTCCTCACTTAGAAATGTGGGATGAATCAGAGTCTCCAGGAAGTGTCCAACACTGCACCAATAAGGGTGTAGCCTACTAGTATCCTGAGGTCACTATTAAGTGGTTCCCACTTCTTTTGAAGAATTTTGCCACAATGTCAAATATCGATATGCCAATTTTTCGTAATAAATTGGGAGTTAATTTTATTAATGCCTTATTAAATTAATGTGTGAAAATTAAGGAATGTTGCAAATCACTTTCGATTCCCCAACGACTAGGAAAATCCCGCGGAGGGAAAGATCATACAAAGAATTTGCAACAAAATGTTTATTCCAATTTCAAAACAATAAAATGATATTGTTAATGTGAATAAAGAAAACAAAATAATCTAGAACCATTGACTATGCACTACAACAAATCTTGGAATTAGCATCCCATTTAGTGTCCCTTTTTAGTGTAATTTTTTTTATAAAGTTGAGTGGTCAAACTAGACACGAAATAGGACGCGTCATGGACAAAACTTAAAACGTCTAGAAAATGTCTTGTTTTTCTTCCTAGATAGCATCCTTTATGATGTCCAAAATAGCGTCTATTTTTTTGCTTCCAGAATAGTGTCCAACTTTGCTTCCTAAACAACATCGAGGTTTTCTTCCTAGCAAGTGTCCTCTTTTTCTTCTTAAATGACATCCCCATTATCGCTATATTTTCATCCTTAATAGAACCATGTTAGCATCCAAATTTGCATCCAATATTGCATCCATTTTTGATACCACTTTAGCATTCCATTTTGCACCATGTTTGACTTCCAAATATGTGCCAATATTTGCTTCCAAATTTGCACCAATTTTTGCATCGTGTTTTGCTACCAAAATGACGCCAAATTTTTCTTCTATTTTTGCACCATATTTTTCTTCCTATGTAGCGCCATGTTTTGCATCCAAATTAACATCTTATTTTTCTACCATATCAACGCCATGTTTGGCTTCATCATTAATGTCACATGTTGCATCATTTTTAATGCCTAGTTTCGTGACTTATTTTGCTACCATATCAATGCCATGTTTGGCTTCATCATTAGTGCCACATGTTGCATCCTTTTTAATGCCTAGTTTCGCATCTCTCATTTTTTGGTCACTAATTTAGTCATTTTTAGTAGTTTTATATACGAATTTTGGTCATTTTGTTTGGTCACTTATCTCTCATTGTTTGGTCACTTATCTATTATTTATTTCTTACTAATTTAGTTGTTTGTAACTGATATTGTAATATCATTAGGGCATAGAGGAATCAAACCACCAAACTCCTGCTTGTACGACACATGCTCTTCCATTGAGCTAGCACCCTTTAAGAATTTGGGAACCTAACTTACAGAGTCCTCTATAATGGTAAAAAGGATCAATACACAACTTTGAGTATCTAATGGCTGACAAAGAATGATAGATTGTATAAGTTCACAATATATGATCAAGAAGGTTATGAAAACCATAAATCTTTTCGAGCAATTTTTAACAAAACTCAAGAAATTGGCTTAATGGGATTGCAAAAATCACTATTCCCTAGCAACCATAAGTGTACCACTATATGAGACCTACCAAAAACAATTATCTTAGTGTGGATGCCAAGGATATAGTATATAAGCATTATCATCCTAGAGCCATGTATAAGTGGAGCAATAAGGAGAATGAAAAGAGGATGATCAACCCGATAGCTGGTGCTTCACATGGATCCTATTCACCACGGGATGAGCAAAGCTCCTTCTTCCATCAAGCTAATGAATATCCATAAGGAAAAATGTTTAGTATATATTGTGATGCCAATTCATAATGTTTATTCGCTTCCCAAGGTGATGTTGCAGTGCTTGCACTAGGAGATCTACATGATCCCCAACAACATTAGATATAGCACATTCATGGGGCCATAGAGTATAAGATGAGTCTATATTTTTATCTTTTTCTTTGGAAAACCGGGCATGATTTGAAACACCGGGAGAAGGAATAGAATCAGATATACTTAAACAAACTATAATCATGACAAGGAATAGGACTATAATCTATAGTCATTATGAAGATGTTGAAAATGGGTATACTCTATAGTCATTTAACCATGAATGCACAACCTTCCATGTCAGAGGAATACTCGATGGAAGTGAGCTTATTGTTTCTAACATAAAGAAACAAAGAATCTAGAAATGGAAGCTCCATGGGGATACACATAACATTAGAACGCAAAATCAACACCCTAAATATGTTCCATCTAGGTTTTTCATTGTAAACAAGAAAGCATTCATAATATAGAAAAAATTGACCGTGATCATAAAATAAGTCATATTTCAGTTACCTATATCACAATGTGATTACTCTATTGATCAGGTTCCATTTTGGTCACTATAGAAAGATATTGTCATTAAAAAATCCATAATCTTTAGAATCCCATTATTATGATCAATTGGCAGATAATATCATATTTAAAGTATAAAATGCAGATAAATCAAGAAATTACCTTTGATGTTCCGATTCAAAACTTGGTTGATATGACATTGCATACATTTCTTTACTAACAAAACTTGCATCATACAACATAATGTAGTGTTTAGATATTAAGAACCAAAGAAGTGTTGCATTATTGAATACTAAACAAGAATTCCCTTCAACTTTTGTAATTATTCTTAGTTACTAAGTAAATTGCTACGGATTTTATATTGAGGGGAGTAAAAAAAAATTGTATTTTGTGTTAAGATGAGGTGCTAGAATAAGTGACGCTCAATAATATATTAGTATCCTTGATATATTATGTATTAATGTGTAATAAATATTATGAGTGTTAGTGACCAATCAAGTTAATGAATAGAAGTTAGTATTGGTAGTCAGGGATGGTCATGTAGAGTAAGTAATTAAACCACAATGAAAAGATGCTAGCAAATTGTATCAATTAACTCAATTAATATGTATTTCTACATCTCTTCTCTTTTATGAGTGTTCGATGTTAAAGTCCAACTTTCACTACACTAAATAGCCTCAAGGAGACAACAATGACGGCTAAAGATAACCTCCTTTTGAATACTAGTTTGTATTGTAGAATGTTATTGGACCTTCTAACCCTTGCAAAAACATAGATTATGTTTGCATACTTCCATCCATACACTCACTTCCAAAGTTGTTTGCTTGTATCTGAAATGGGACTGATAAAAAAATTAGGACATAAAATAAATATATAAATAGATTATCATTATAACAACATAATAAAGGAGAATAAACTAGAAAAAAAATTGAAAGAATGGTTCATGAAGCAATGCTAATTATTCCACGGCACTTGATCCCAATGATAATTATTCAAGGCCATAGGACCTTGATTTCAACCCACAACTGTTTCCACTTCTTTGATATATGTTTATGGTGCACTATACCTTCTAACGATGCTCATTTACTCAATAAGAGGACAAATATTCCTTAAAGGTCATGTGTCATAGTTTGATGTCTCGTTTATGTCCCTTGAGATAAAGGATCATTATTTAAGGAATAGGCCCTTGATTTCATCCCCCAACCATTGGAATGGACCTAACACATGTTTATGGTGCACAATACCTCCTAACAACATGAGAGGCCTATGAACCATTGCATAGGTCACAAGCGATGGTTTGAGGCCTTGTTGATGGCCCTTGATACCAAGAATCATTATTTAGGGCATTGGGATCTTGAATTTATAAACCTTTATGAAGCGACACATTTATTAAAAAATATAGCATCTACTAATTAAAAAATTAATTCCCTTTTTCATTTAAATTTTCCAAATCCCATGGGATTCCAACCCTTTCCAAATATCATGGGCTTTCCCTTTGAAAATACCATGAGATAAAATAAAAGAGTAGAGAAAGAATCCATTTGAAGAGATGATATTGGATCCCATTGGCGATGGATTTGTGTCCAAAAACATAAATTCAATCCACCAAATTAAGTTTTGGGTACCATTGGCGGTGGCTCTACAAGAAATACTGTTCAGTGTGAAAAAGAAAATTCAATGCACCAAAATAATGCTTTGGGTCTCATTGGCAGTGGCTTTATTAGAAACACTGGAAAGTTTGAAAACACAAATCTAGTGCATAAAAAGAAGGTTTTGGGTCCCATTGGCGGTAGCTCTACTAGAAACACAAAAAAGTATGAAAACACAAATCCAAGGGACCAAATAATATTTCTAGGCCAGAGCTCTCATAACCAAATTAATCCCACAACAAAGCAGTTTCTGTCATTTTATTCCATGGGTACTGGGTGTGAGTCCATGGGTTTTGGGTTTGACCTTCTTCCACTTCCCATGAAGAAGACCATGGCCATAACAAGAAGCAAAAAATAAATGACCCTACCAATGAAGGAGAAGAATGGAGTTGTTGATCAACATGATCCTCTATTTGGGATTGACCTCCTTTATCAACTGCTAATTTGCAAGGAATAAATATTATCCATTTCCCATGTCCATAGGACATGGAGCAAATACTAACTAAGGAAAAGCCTCTAACACTTTGTCATTTTCTAATTAGCAAAGTTTGTCCCCAACACAACAAAAATGGTTCAACACGATACAAGGCCTTAATTTTAGTTTCTAGAATGCTATGCATAATACAATCACGAAAATTCACTAATACAAGATTCTTCCCTTTCTTCAAAACCTAAGGAAATCCTAATCTTTTTTGTCACCCAAATCTAACCACCTTGGATAGTTGAGATACAAGGTGAATATACAAAGGACATATTAACACTTCTGTTCAGAAATCTTCTGATGCACTTGTAACAAAAGGAATAGAGCATGCATGATGTCACATGCCCCAATTTGCAAAAACAATTTAATGTTATTTGAGGAACATTGTGTTATATTTTATGCTAAGTTTGTAATTGATGACCAAGAGGGGTCAAGAATAATTAATGTAATTCAGAATATTTTATTTATAAATAAATAAATTATGAGACAACAACTTAGGGAAGTTGGTAAAAGAGTGTTAATTGGTCACTTGGTGGAGGAGACTACATAAAGAGTACACTAACAAGTGGCAGCATCCTCAAACTACTTCCAACTGTTGCAGGTGGCAAATTCCCTATATTTGTGGTCATGATTCCCCAAGAAAGTGGAATTGGAGCAGGTGGGTAATTAAGTGAAAATTGACCCAGAAGACCTAGGCATTTCTATAAAATTTCCCATTGAAGATAACTGAGGCTGCTCATTTCTGGGAAGTGATCATTCAGAGTGAATGAATTTACTCATGAGAAATTCGATGGAGGGGATTACTAAAGTGAGTTTGAGGGGTTAACTGCTGAGACTGAACTTATTACAGCTATTAGGCTGAAGTTCTTACTACTGTGAGAAGATTTGGATTACTGAGGTAGTTGGACCAGTCAGGTGACAGAAGGTCTTAAGGACATATCCTTCACCTAGTACTCTACCAGGAGGACTAGGAAGCAGGCTTGGGGGTCCTGAGGAAGTGTAGTTTAAACTTTCTACAGGAGTTGGTTGGGAGGAACAACCTCCTTAAGCTGTTGTCACCTCATCATTGACAGGTTCTAATTGTTTCATGTTATTATATTTATTTACTGTCTCCAGTAAAATGTTTACTAGTTTCAAATACAGGCATGCTAGTATTTTATTAGGGTTTATGAAGAAAAGAGTAACTGTGTATTGATGGACTTAGTAATAAACATATTATGTTAGAAATAATAGTAATTATGTTAAATGGGAAATAAATTGAAATAGAATTCGATACTGTATTTTTCCATGCCTGGCTTTGGTAGTACTCTAGTACAGTTGGGCATTTAGGTAGATATTATGAATCTTACTTAACCCTGAATGAAAACTGTAATTAAATTATACTATAGTTTGCTTATGATATATTCTGTAAAAAGACAGTAAATACTTTATCTATTGAATGTATTTACTTCAAACAAGAACTGAACATAAGAATATAAAGATATTTAGTAATCATAGTACATATAGAACTATTTTAATACTAGTATTCTTTATAAACACAATACATATAGTTTAACAAATAAACATAGGTATAATAAATAGACTATCACTTAGGGTCTAGATTTACAAAGAATTCAATAAATTCTCATAATAATTTATTGCCAGACAATATTTGTCTCGATATTAAAACAAAAGTTTCTACTGTAACCTCAAGGCAACTACCTAGGTTATTGAAAGAAAAACTTAATCCTATTCTCAAGCTTGTAGTATTTACCCTGAATCTTCCTTTATAAGAAATAAAATAGCTGTAAAAATCATTAAAGTAAAATAATAAAACAGAGCTAAGAATTTTCCATCTAAAATTTATTCTTTCACCGAACTGTAGGGTATACTTGAAAATTAACCCTTAAGAGCCAAACACAAATAGAGTAATAATAATACTCTTAACACAGTAAAAATTTCCATAATTACATTGCACTGTAAATCCTTTTAATTACATGACAATAATTATAGTAATACAATAACCATTTATTAAAAACAAAATCAATTAGGAAGAAAATGGCTTATTGCCTTCAGAATTACAGGTTAAGACTCAGGCCTGTCCAAATATTAGCTAAAACAACATAATATTTATCGAACAGTAACCATACATCACGGAAAATTAAAAACCGTTAATCCTTTTACAAATCCTGACTGATTAACAATCTTTTCTTTTCCCTTAAAATCATGATTTATAAAAACTAAAAATTAACCAGACAGAGGTCGACAACCTTGTAAGGCTTAGAGGTGAGCTCTATCAAAATAAGTAAAAGAAGTGTATAATGTCCAGGCCATAAAGGCTTAGAAGTAAAAACCATTCTTTTTTATCATGACTACTATAGCCATCTTCCTCCCTGCACAAAGTACCCTCTAAGGGTTTCGAACTCATATAGAACAAGCAAGCGAGAAACAACAAGCTAGCAGGTAAACCGAGGCCATGCATTTTCAACCGCAAAAAACCTAACTTCCAACCACCACAAAAAATTGCAGGAAGAAACCCTCGTTTGCAACCAGGGATTTCCATTTGAATTCTCAAGTGGAACGTTCAAGGAGAAGCTCGTTTCCACCTACAAAGCTAGGAGAAGGACTTGCAAGTTTTCAAACCTTATCATTACAATTTTTTCTTGAAATTTGTAAAAACCCTTTTTTAAAAATTAACCTAAAAATGATTTGAGTGTGAGTATTTACCTATTAAAGTTTTTGAATGAAGCTAAGGTAACCAGCCACCATGGATTGATTTGGCACCGGCGCAGAAGGCAAGAAGACACTGAGTCACCACTGCAAAGGAAAACGAGCAAACAACTCAACCGGATGAAGAAGTACTCCTGGTTGAGATTTGTCAATCTATTTGCAGGGTCAAGATAAACACAGACCTCGAAAATAGTATCTACACTCGCTAGAAACCACATTCAACCTTTAAAGACCAAAAACCACTCACGACCTCTCTCAAGACAGTCACAACATTTGAAAATGGAAGCAAGCTGTCAAAACTTGAAGGAGGTTATAGGTCTCCAATGGCCGCGAGCTCTCAGCTCATCCAACAAGATGGAGGAACCCTCGCTCTACAGAACAAATTATTAAGGTTTTGGAGTTGTAAGTCAATCCTTGTGTGGATAAAACCAACCCACGTGTCCTTCTAAATAATTCCTCCATCATGGGTAGAGTTCCATAGTTAGCGTTGCAGCAAAATGATTTACAATCAAACCATTGATCATTCTAAACTATATGATTACCCATAATTTGATATTACCATTGTGTATTAATACTTAGGGAATCGACTATAGGATATAACATAAATATTTATGTTTATTCTAGAGATTCCTTTGTTAATAAATCGATTTAGATAGTTATGTTGTTATCTAGGGTTGATGGAAGTAGTAAGAAGAACTTGTGCAATTTATAACTATAGTAAGAAGAAGAGGCATGGACTCTTGGAGCTTAGCCTTGAGTTGTATTTGAAGGAGTATTAAGTTAACTAAAGACCAGAAACGCTAAAGAAATCCCAATAAAATTCCAACAACTTAATGATGAAGTTATAATTAAAAGCATAAGTAACTTGATCATTCTTTGAGAGAAGGACATTTATAGAGTCCTGAAGTGAAGGAAGCTGCGAGAACACCAAACAGTATGGAGTGAACTTAAGCCCAACTGTGAGCTATATGCTCTCTACAGAAATTATAAACAACCATTACGGTAAACAAAAATAGCAGTGTTCTTTAGATTTTTAAAAGTAAAATATTCAGTCGATTGGAGGAACTTTGGATAGTACTTGTTCTTGCAAAGTTTTAACCCATGATCATGTAGCTGGTAAACGTCATTATGGAGTTTGTTATAAATGCAAGATATGGAGTTGTAACGACATAAAAAGATTAACATTACCTCCTTAAAGATAAGCAGCATATTAAAACATTTCTAAGACTAGCATCTTAATCATGCTAGGGAAGTAGCTTCTCAACTTGAATTTAAATAACACCCTACTGGATCATACATTTACCTGCTAAACCTGTAAGGAACCAAGAGTCCAATGGAGTTAGCTCTACGCTAAGTAAGCCCCGATCACACACAAGATTTCTTACCTACTTGACAAAAGATAAACATCAGTATATCTAGCAGCAGCAAAATGCAAGTCCTTTTCTAACTCTGATAGAATTACAGCTACTAAGTCATTAAGAGCACTAACACAAGTTTTCAACATTACACCTTTTAGTTTACTGGTTCTTTTAAAGAAGCAATCCCATGTTCTTTTATAAACTGTTTCATTTCCCGCTAACCATTAGCAGGTACTTAGCTATGACTCTAGACACTTTATGTCACTTGAAATTTTTTAAATTTTTACGAATTTTTGGGATATTACATGTGGTATCAGAGCACAAGGTTCAAACACTAGGCCTGAATGTAGCTCAACTTGCTTGTGTGGAATAGTAAATTTAAATAAATATGCTGATGTTTTTTTCTTTTGAATGATACACATAGAGAATTTTGTTTCTAAGTTAATGACAGGTATGGATAGATTGGAAGAATATGCAGATGAGGAATCTCCTTACACTGAACAAAATAATCTTAAAAAAAAACCTATACAAGAAGATATAACTAATAATTCATCTGAACTACTACAAACAGTTAAAGAATTAAAAATAGAGATGGAATCGGTTAAGAAAGAAAATGAGAGGATTTTGAGAGCTCGGGAGGAGATAAATCATATCTTAATGGAAAGATTTCATACTGAAGGAAAAGGTAAAAGAACTGAGTCTGAAAATATAGGTTATGAACATAAAGATAAAAATAGTAAACAAGTTAAAAATGAAAGTAGCTCATCTTCTGAAGTATATGGTGATTTACATAAACAAAACTCTCATTATACTAGTGACAGTAGTGAAGATAACCACCATACTAGGAAAAGAAAGTTTAAACCTTATGAAGAAATCTCTGGGGAATTCAAGAAGATCAAGCCACCAACCTTTAATGGAGAAACTGAGAAGGGGGAAGAAGCAAAATCCTGGCTGTTCAGGATGAAGAAATACTTCCAAATTTATAACTACTCTAATCAACTGAAGGCCAGGATGGCTATTTATAATCTTACAGGAAAAGCTAATATATGGTGGCAGGACTTAAAAAGAGTAAAAGGTGTAAGGGAGAAAAAAATAAATTGGAGTACATTTAAGAAATGTTTCGAAAATAAATTTTTATTTGAACAATACTATGAGGAAAGGGCTAAGGAATTCTACGAGCTAAAACTGGGTACAATGAATATGAAAGAACTAAATAGTAAGTTCTTAAGTCTGCTCAGGTATGTGCCATATATTATGGACGAGAAAACTAAGGTACAACGGTTTCTCAGCTGTTTACCTTATCATATCAAGGACATAATTGAGTATGACAATCCGAAAACATTAGAAGAAGCAATGAGAAAAGTGAATTTTTGTTATGAACAGAATCGTAAAAAGGACAGCATGGCCAACTGGAAGGCCAAAAGGAATAATAACTTTGAACATAAAAAGAAAGAGTTTGTGCCTAATCGAAATTCTAAGAATAATAATACCATAAATTTTCCTAGTAAGAATTTCCAAGGGAACAAAAGTAATTCAAAGACCAATCCGAATAATCAAAGGAATAAAGAATCTGCTAACAACCACAGTAACTATACAAATAAATTTGAATGAAAGGAACCCATAAAGTGTTGGGAATGCAATGGTACGCATTATGCATCAGTGTGCCCCAATCAGAAGAAGACTGTTAGCAACATACACACAATACAGGAGGATATTGTTGGAGACATTTACCTTCATACTCACTCCTTTGGTCAAATTGGCCTAGTTAAACCACTATCCTAAGTTTAATTGACATCAGTGGAGCATTAATTACCATCATCCCAGTCACTCCCACGCCTACCTACAGTCAAGGAGGATAACTTATCCTTCTCCTACAGTCAAGGAGGCTAACTGGAGCACTCCAGGGGTGATCTATGTGACATTCATGCACCTAATTGCTAACTGGTGGTTACTTTCAGTTCAACCAATCAGTTACAGTCAGTTAAGGCACCTCCATTCATTAAATATATTATTTAATGATTATTTATTATTATTTTAATGAACTGGAGTGAACAAGGCACCTTCACCAACTTCTGATGGTCAGTTCAGCTTCAATTAACCTCATCAGGGTTTATTGGAGTCATTCAGTACTAGCACTTGATGATTGGATTGCTATGACATGTTTTTGATCTCCTTCAGTTGAGATTCAGTCATTTATTGCACTCCAACTTCAGTTAGGGTTTGGTGAGTCAATTAGGGTTTTGGTCAAGTGGTTAACTGAGTGAGATTGCATGGTAAAGAGTCAGTTAAGCTAGACTCACTCACTGAATTCAAATTGTCCCTTAGGTAGGTATTTGAATTCTTCATGGAGTTAAGCTATTGCTATGCATGGAAATTGTAATCCTTTATTGTTTATATAATATACAGAGAGGAAACCTATTTGGTATTCCAGTTATTTCCAATTCATGAGTATTTGTTAATTATTCTTTGATGATTTTGATTCCTAGTTCCTAGATCATGTGCAAGAATTAATAGAGATGACCGTTGGTGATCTAGTGAGGACAATGCCCAGGATCAATGCAACATTAGAGAACCAGCAAATAGATTATCAAACTTCCATGCTGGAAGTGGAAGGTAAGATAAATCAAATACCTATATCTATTTTAATTGATCCAGGAGCTAGTTTAAGCTATATTTCTGCTAAATTAGTAGAAAAGTGTAAGCTTCCAGTTGAAAAGTTTGCAAGTTCTTGGTTAGTTCAATTAGCTACTGGTGCAAAGAGAAAGGTAATTAGCTTTGTTAAAAATTGTGTAGTAACTATGGATCAGTTTGAAACTTTTGTTAAGCTCAATGTGCTACCTTTAGGTTCATATGATATGTTAATTGGTATGGATTGGTTAGAGAAACATAGGGTGGTCTTGAATTGCTTTTATAAAACATTTACTTGCATAAATAACGATGGAAAGTTAATAAATGTAAGAGAAATCCCTAGGAAAACAGCCATAAGGTGGATTTATGCTTTGCAGCTTAAGAGAGCTGTTAGGAAAGGCTGTAAAGCTAATGCAGTAACAGTAATCGATGAAGAAAACCTTAACAACTTAGATAAATTAAAATTGGAAGATATTTTGATTGTAAGGGAATATTTAGATGTATTTCTGGAAGAAATTCCGGCACTGCCTCCAAAATGGGAATTAGATTTTACTATTGGTTGGTACCTAGTGCAGCGCCCAACTCAAAATCCCCTTATCGAATGAATATACTAGAATTAAATGAACTTAAGTCACAATTAAAAGAACTTATTGATAAGAATTACATTATACCCAGTGTATCTCCTTGGGGGGCTCCTGTCATCTTTGTTAAGAATAAGGATGGAACTCTACGAATATGTATAGATTATCATCAATTAAATAAAATGACTATCAAGAACAGATACCCATTACCTCACATAGATGATCTATTTGATCAGCTACATGGAGCCACGGTGTTTTCAAAGATTGATTTACGGTCTGGATACCACCATGTACGAATGAAAGACGAAGACATCTTTAAAACAACTTTTAGAACTCGATATGGACATTACGAGTTTGTCGTTATGCCCTTCGGGCTTACTAATGCTCCAACTATTTTTATGTGTCTGATGAATAATCTAATGCACAAATATCTGGATAAATTTGTGGTCGTATTTATTGACAACATCTTAATTTACTCAAAATCAGAAGAGGAACATAAAGAACACTTAAAAATTATCTTCCAAGAGTTACGAGAGCATCAACTTTTTGCAAAATTTAGTAAATGTGACTTCTTTAAAGATAAAATCTAGTATTTAGGTCATGTGGTTACTAAAGAAAGAATTTCTGTTGACCCTGAAAAGATAAAGGCAATCGAATATTGTCCATTCCCAAAAAATGTAACTGACATCCGATCATTCATTGGGATTACTGGTTATTACCGTAGATTCATCGAAGGAATTTAAAGAATTGCAAATCCTATAATCTCTTTGCAGAAAAAGGGGAAGAAATTTGATTGGAATCAGAAGTGCGAAGACAGTTTTAAAAAGTTAAAAACATTATTAACCACCACACCAATTCTAATAATTGCTGACCCTAATGAATATTTTATAGTATGTACTGACACATGCAATGACGGTTTAGGTGGAGTATTAACTCAGGAAGGACACGTCATTGCCTATGAGTCTAGGAAGCTAAAGATTCATGAGAAAAATTACGCGAGCTATGACTTAAAATTAGCTGTTGTCATACAAGCCTTAAAGATGTGGCATCATCATTTAATTGGAAGGAAGTTTATATTAATGACAGATAATAAAGGATTGAAATACCTGTTAGATCAACCTAACTTGAATGCTAGGCAAGCTAGGTGGCTAGCTTTTCTAATGAATACGATTTTGAAATTCAACACATTAAAGGAAAGGAGAATAAGGTTGCTGATGCATTAAGTATAAATGCAAAGTTGAATTTTATAGCAGCCATCAACACTTATACAACAGACTTGGAAGAACAACTTGAAGCTGGAATAGAACAAGGTGAAAATTACCAAAAATTACAAGCAAAAGTAAAAGATAATTTAATAGAAAGTCTAAGTACAGGGTACAACTTGAATGAAAAAGGATTATTACTATATAAATACAGATTATATGTACCTAATGTACCTAAGATTAAGCTGTTAATTTTAAACAAAATTCATAAAACTCCTTATTGAGGACATTCGAGTTATCAGAAAACTATAACCATGCTAAGAAAGGATTATTTCTAGACAAACATGAAAAATGAACTGGAAGAATATATTGCTAGATGCTTCAAATGTCAGCAAGTAAAAACTGAACATCAGCATCCAACTAGGCTACTTCAGCCATAGTCTATTCCTAGCTGGAAATGGGAGATAATTAGCCTTGATTTTGTTACGGGATTACCTAGAAATCAGAACTTAAATGACTCAATAATGGTAGTGGTTGACAAAATGAGTAAAGAAACCCATTTTATACCTATAAAAACTACTTATAAAGCTACAAATATTGCTGATATTTTCTTAAAACAATTTTTTCGGTTGCATGGAATACTGAAGGTGATAATTTCATATCGAGACCCTAAATTTACAAGTAATTTTTGGAAATATTTATTTAAAGGATTAAATACTACGTTAAACTTTAGTACCTCTTTCCATCCTAAAACTGATGGACAAAATGAAAGAGTAAATCAGGTACTGGAAGATCTACTTAGAATGTACGTGAAGGAGCAGCTAGGTAAATGGGAAGATTATTTACACCTGGTAGAATTTGATTACAATAATCATTATCAAGCTTCAGCTAGTTATAGTCCTTTTGAGATTCTGTATGGAAGGAAATGCAATACTCCCATATCTTGGAGTAATCTAGTGGACAGGTTAGTATTAGGACTTGAATTATTGAAAGAAATGGAGTTAATTGTAAAACAGGTACAAGGTAATTTGAAAATTGCGCAAGATCGACAAAAAAGTCGAGTAGACCTTAAATGAACTCCAAAGGAGTTCTAGGTAGGTGAACATGTTTTTATTAAGGTGAGACCCAGAAACAGTTCTCCGAGGCTGGGTAGCTGTGCCAAGCTAGCCCCTCGATATTGTGGTCCTTTTGAAATACTGTCCAGGATAGGACAGGTAGCATATTAGTTAGGTCTACCACCAAATCTAAGAGTTCACAATGTTTTTCACATTTTTGTATTAAAAATATATGTACATGATGCTACTCATGTTATTAATTGGAATGATGTGCAGGTGGAACCTGAAGGAGATTTTATGGTGGACCTGGATTGCATCCTTGAATGGAGGGAGATCTCTCTTTGGAATCGCACCATTGGTCAGGTGAAGGTGCAATGGAAGCACCTTAGTCCAGAAGAAGCCACCTGGGAATTGGAAAGTCATATGTGGGATGCATATCCAATTCTATTTCAGTGGAACTCTGAGGACGAGGAGTAAATAACATCGAGGACGATGTTATAAATTAAAAGGGTGTGTATGTCACATGCCCTAATTTGAAAAAACAATTTATGTTATCTGAGGAACATTGTGTTATATTTTATGCTAAGTTTGTAATTGATGACCAAGTGGGGTAAAGAATAATTAATGTAATTCATAATATTTTATTTATAAATAAATAAATAATGAGACATTAACTTAGGGAAGCTATTAAAAGAGTTTTAACTGGTCACTTGGTGGAGGAGACTGGGTGGAGAGTACACTGACAAGTGGCAACATCCTCAAACTACTTCCAACTGTTGTAGCCAGCAACTTCCCTCTATTCGTGGTCATGATTCCCCAAGAAAGTGGAATTGGAGTAGGTGGCTCATTAAGTGAAAACTAACCCAGAAGACCTAGGCATTTGTATAAAATTTTCCATTGAAGACAGCTGAGGCTGCTCATTTCTGGCAGGTGATCATTCAGAGTGAATGAATTTACTCATGAGAAATTCAATGGAGGGGATTACTGAAGTGAGTTTGAGGGGTTAACTACTGAGACTGAACTTATTGCAGCTATTAGGCTGAAGTTCTTACTGTTGTGAGCAGATTTGGATTACTGAGGTAATTGGACCATTAAGTTGACAGAAGGTCTTAAGGACATATCCTTCACCCAATACTCTACCAGGAGGACCAGGAAACAGTCTCGGGGGTCCTGAGGAAGTGCAGTTTAAACTTTCTCCAGGAGTTGGTTGGGAGGAATAGCCTCCTTAAGCTGTTGTCACCTCATCATTGAAAGGTTCTAATTGTTTCATGTTATTAATTTTTTTTATTGTCTTCAATAAAATGTTTACTAGTTTCAAATACATGCATGTTAGTATTTTATTAGGGTTTATGAAGAAAAGAGTAACTGTGTATTGATGGACTTAGTAATTAACAGATTATGTTAGAAAGAATAGTAATTATGCTAAATGGGAAATAAATTGAAATAGAATTCCATACTATATTTTTCCACACTTGGCTTTGGCAATACTCTAGTACAATTGGGCGTTTAGGTAGATATTATGAATCTTACTTAACCCTGAATGAAAACTGTAATTAAATTCTACTATAGTTTGCTTATGATTTATTCTGTAAAAATACAGTAAATACTTTATCTATTGAATGTATTTACTTCAGACAAGAACTAAACATAGGAATATAAAGATATTTAGTAATCATGCTACATATAGAACTATTTTAATACTAGTATTCTTTATAAACACAATAGATACAGCTTAGCAAATAAACATAGGTATAATAAACAGATTATCACTTAGGGTTTATATTTAGAAAGAATTCAATAAATTCTCATAATAATTCTTTCCCAGACAATATTTGTCTCGGTATTAAAACAGAAGTTTCTACTGTAACCTTGTTATAGCGGATTTCACCACACTAGGTGAATCACACATTGTATGGCCTTCCCCTGTCCCGCTGCAGACTCATTAGCCCCTATGGACCACTTTTTTTCTTTTGATGTATCATTGACCATCCCTAAAAACATTAGAAAAATGATATACGCGGCCTTTTCCTCGATAACCGCGTACATACGCGGATATTCCCTCTATAGTCGCGTACATCGGGATGTGTACATAATCCAAAATCCTTTGGAGCGTTCCTTGACTTGGATCCGACTCATATTACTCCTGGCCTTCCATATGCCTTGAGATCGCACGGATTCGACCTTTTGGTATCCATTTGAAAAGCTATATAAGGAACCTATTGAGACATTGAAAGCATAAGAGAGAATTGAGAGTAACAAAACTATAGTCCATTGTTGCCAGAACTTATGCTT
>LPNX010612629.1:0-64016 GCA_001517045.1 Pseudotsuga menziesii
CAATGATAGATACTAGACTACCTGTTCTCACTTACCCGCTAACAATTACCTTCACGGCGTATTATTGCACCTTCCTTGGGGCAATTGCTAGTTATTTATTATTATTACTATATCTGAAAACCAATCCTATAATACAAATCCAATAAAACAAATGAAATTGATAAATAAAAAAAATAAGAAAACAACGAGGTGGCTAGATTTTGTATGGGAGGATTTCATGCTATAACGACATTGGTAGTACCCAAAGTAAAATTCTTTATAGCAAACCAAATGATTCTCTTTCTTTATTTTGCTTACCCTTTTCCTATTTCTTTTAATATGGTTGATTCTATTGATGTTAATGTTTATACTCGTCAATCGCTCCACAAGATTCACGTGCTTATGATATTTTCCTATGGCTAAAGTATTTTATATTTATTTAAATAATTGTTATATATAAATATTTATATTATTTATATAAATTTTAAAACCTATATATAAATTTATGGATAACAAAACTTATTTGGCCAATTGCAATATATATTTTTAGGATCATATTAACTATGTCAAGTTGAAACAATTTGTTTTTCTTAATTTTTTTGGTTACTTTTAAGCTTTGATCAAAAGTAATATTCGTAATTACTTTTGAAGTTTTTTTTAATAATTGAGAAGAATGCAAACAAATATGTCATAGGGAAAAAAAATGTTAATCGTTGTTAGTTGTAGAGGATTATTTATTTATTTAATTAATGAAAGATGTAGAAACATGTTAATATTGTTGAAAACTATGTTTTATTGTCAAATTTGTGTTAATATTGTTGAAAACTATGTTCTATTGCAACTTATTGTTTTTTTTGGTTGAGATCATTGTAGTGGTATTTTCGCCCATTGTCCCTTGTTTAGACTCACAAGAATCCATTGATTGTCACTAGTGGAAAATGGGACTACTTTGCTATAGATTTCTCAACAACAACAAAAAAGTCGAGCATTATGCAAAAGTATCATTTGTAGTATAATAGATTTATCCATGTGCTTGTGAAATTGTATAACATTTGTAAATTTGATATATATCCTACTAAGATTTGTTTTCTTGGTGATCCATTGTAAGCTTTCTAAATATTTATTGCGATATGTAAATGTTGGTAAATGAGTACATCTTAATGAAGTTTCATTTATTTTTTTCACTCAACACAGGTTGGGTACTATGTTCAATTTGCTTCGAAAATATTACCTATTTTCATGTTGATTAAACTTGGGCATGTTACTTACTAATATCAAAGAAGGGCATCAATGATGTTCTCCCACTTTCAAGTTTCAAGGTTTTTCTCATCCATCCATCCACCATCTACAAAAAGGAGAGACGCACCCCATTTCATTTAGACTTGGCCATTATAACAAAGAGTATTATTGACCACCTATTCATAAGGGTAGTGAAGAAGATTATTTGCATGAGAAATTCATATGAATATCTCTCTACATATGGATCATCCATAATACCTTTAGCCTAGAAAACATAAGTTTGTGTCTAATTTCCAAATTAGTAAATAGTTTTTGTGGTTATACACCTTACCTTAGGGGATTGAATGCACCTACCAATATAAGTGTAGTGCATACACAATTAAAAAAATCTAAAGGGAGTGGGATCAATGACATTTAGTTTAATATTAATGGATTTTTGAAATTCTATATTATTTGTGTTGAAGTTTGATTCTATTGATTCAAAGAAACTTGATGGTCTCCCTTTTTTGAACCTAAACTTGGTATCAACAGATTGGTATGGATCGCTATGAAGGATTTCAATTCGGAAAAAAAAGTAATTTGTCCTAAAATTATAGAATTTAGGATGTCAAATCTCTCTCACATAAATAGTATAGTTGAAGTACAGTATGTTAATAGTACTTGTGGACAACGCGACTAAACATATCGAATAAAAAAACTAGCCACATAAAAATAGAATTCCATACATTGACCCTCACTATAAAAATCATTAATAACAACCAAACTTTTCAAAAGAAAAAATCAGAGCTCAAACAAAGTTCCAAGCATTCTCATTGGCTAACTTTCTTCCCTTTTATATTCAAATTTATTTTTATCCTAGAGGAATATAACTCAAAGTACATGCTCATCATAGTAGCAAGGGTTTCGCTCTTAGGAGTTTTTGGAGCTTGTTAGAAATTATAACTTTTCCTTGGTGGGACTAAAGTCATGGGAATGCGTTAAACTATGACATCTAGAATGATTTATACCTTATTCCCTTCTAAAGCAGAAAGTGTGTGTGTGTGTGTGTGTGTGTGTGTATCTCGCTCGTTCCTAGGAGTTTTTGAAGCTTGTTAGAAATGCCCACTTTTCCCTGGTGGGACTAAAGTCATGGGAATGTTTCAAACTATGAAATCTAGAATGATTTATACCTAATTACCTTCTAAAGGTGAAATTTTATATGTGTTTTCTCTAAATACCAACCAAATATTATTTCTTCTATAGTTTAATAATGTTACTAGTGCTAATCATTTAGGTAAATTTCCTGTATCTCCATATTTAAGTTGTGACATCTGGTATCACAACAAGTTTCACAACCTAGCAACTTATGGGTTATCCTCTTACCTATGATGGACGGGTTTCCAAACTAATGGTCATAGGTCACAAGTTCAATAGTTGCCTCATAATTATGTATGGCCCTATATTTTTACCTTAACGGGTTTTGACCCACATTTGATTCAAAATTTGCCCTGCCATCCATTCCCTAAACATACTAGACATCTCACCCAAAGAGGGTAATATAACTTGCTCAATCAATGTGCTTACCTAGGAGAGGGTTGAGTTTGTCTATGATGTTTTGGAGCCATGATTCTCTATAATTTACCATCAATGAAGGGTTCATTGGATATTTACTATGAGAGTTTTAATCATAATTTAATTATGCAAATATAATATAAGGATAATTTAGGGTGTGTTAAAATCCATGTTTTGTTACTCTTTTTTTTCTTTGTTTCTACTACCCATGAGAATGTTTAAGATAATCATGGACCCAAAACATCATAGGAAAACACAATGAGGTTGACACAACCTAGAAAGGATTAGAGAGATAATACCCCTTCCCTGAATCGTGTGTGTTACTGCATTGATGCACTATATCCTAGGGTTTTCATACTTCCTCTTGATGTTGATTCAATATCTATATTAACAAACATGTATTGCGCTGTTGAGGCCTGGAAATTCGCAGGCAACAACAGCAAGGGATTCTCCCTAGTCAACGTTCCCAACTAGCCCGTGACTGTTTGGTTTAGGGAATCCGTCTGGTTTGCGGTCCGTCTACCGTAGGTCAAGTAACAAAAAAATAATGGTTTTACCGGTTGCGGCCTGATCCATCGTGTAGATTTTTTGTATTTTCCGACTTAAATAATGATATGCAAGTGCCTATTTAACATGCAGACTTGATAAAGGATGCCATGAGTGTTCACAACGTGATGCGCAGGTTCTTACCTCTCGTCTTAGAACTCACAAGCACCTAAAACACATGAAAAGCAAGAAAATAAATACTAACTAGGCTATCTCTAGAGAGCTAGATATTAATTCATGAGTAATGCAGTACTGTTCATGTATTATGGTAAATCACAGATAGTTGTTCTTATAACCAAAAACAAATAAACATGAATAAGATATACATGATAAGATAGCTCATCACCAGTTAAACAATCCCATTACTCATAGTGGAAAACATCACAGAATATACTAGAGAACATTCAAACAAGAACATAGGTTCAGAAAGTTAGAATGCTCTCACAGTCTATGAAACACAGTAAAAAAAAAAATAGTTTGCATTCAACATCGTTCATTAAATCACATTGAGGCATTCCACATAGCACTTTCTCCAACAGGCAAAATTTGCAATTTCTCGTTGCAAAACGAAATAGTTCCTCTTACAAACAATAGTTTACAAGTTTTTTCCCTAAAAAATGCCCCCGTAAGTTCTAACTTTCCTATATTTAAACCAAAATAGCTAATCGCTTGGGCTTCCCCCAAATGTGTGACCTTTCAATCCCCCAGGACGTTTTGTATCCCCCTTTTTATCTTTTCTATGCGCACTTATGATTCGCTTGGTAACTGATAGATCTTTCCAAGCCTGGGCCTTTGTCGTCATTGGTTTTTCCTTCTCTTTCGCTTTCTCTCCCTGGGATCCTGCTAGTTTTGGTTCGATCTTTGCCAACACTACCCAGTTCCCTTCTGCCACTTGTCTCCTAGCTATGCCTTAGCGCCACTGCCTGCAATTGATCAATATTTATCATTCATTGGGGCTCCATTTTCACTAATCATCAAATTACATCAATCAAACGATTAATCATCAAGAGAGGCCATGTAATGCATTACTATTATGAGAACATTAACCAGTGCTGGCACCATTATCCCATCCACATGCAGGTCTGAAAAACTTACCAATGAAAGAAAAAAAAAACTCATCAGCAACTTAACATACTAACATCGGATGGGTAGTCTCATTTACAGCCGCATAAGCGGGTCTTGAAAGGCGACGAGCACTGCGAAACCATTTAAGCCTATCGGATTCGGAAGAGTTATGACCTAAATTGTGGGCGGGAAAGCTTCCAGTTGAAAATCAGAAAGACATCAACATCGGAAGAAAAGTGCTTTGCACAGCTGCAACGGCGGAAGAAAAAAGGCTACAGACACGCGACTAAAAACCGACATGCATCGGTGGGAGGAGCACAAACATTTCGGGTGCTTAGCTGCTTTGGGAGCCGCAACGACGGAAGACGAATAGACAACAGTCTTCAATCAATAAAAATGCCAAGTGTTTGAAAAAACTTCAAAATTGAGCAACGGTCGAAACTGTTTCACCTCCGAAACAACGGTTTTACAAAGGACAATTGGTCCGAATCATCTTTGACTAGCAAAATAAAATAGACTCCAAAATCCGCGACCCACAGTCATTAGAAACATAAGCAACTTTTGAAAACAGGATGAGAGTTAATCTTCAAAATAATCCAAAATTAAAGCATGACCCAAAAATTCATGGATCCAAACTATTCAAAGCAACATTAAATCATGAGGGGGACCAAAATTTGAAAAATTTGGGGAAAACGGTTGCAGCTGCAACAATTGGCGATTACCTGGTGAACTTATATCTCTGGACGATTATTCCTTGAGTGACAGACTGTTTAACAGTAAACGAACTTATTGAATTCTTCCAGCTATCTGGATTTCTCAAATGGAAAATGTATGTACCTTTAATCATTGATGATAGTCCGATTTGGGAGAGTGGAAACCAGGATTTTCAAGTCAAGATAACTCTTTTGAGGCCGAAAGATGAATTTCATTGTTACTTCTATCTTCAAGTGGCTGCCAGCTTGGACACCACAGGATTGTAGCATATGGTAAACAGAAATATTCATTTGTTCCTCATTCCTATGCCACTTTAGCACTTTCGTGCTTTTGGACTTTTGTCGTTTTCATATGAGTCCTCCTACATGCCTTTCTTTCTGAATTTTAATTCAGGCTCCTCTATCCCAAGTGTCCTTTTGTGTGAGGGGTATATTAACACTTCAGCTCACGGATGGAGAGGAACTTTCGGCGATTTAGTACTTATATGGTTCAGCATTTGTTTTGATATATAATGCTTTCATAGGAGTTTTCTGACTCTTATCTGCCTTTTGGCATTCATTTCTTGGCATGGGATCATTTGTATCTAATATACTATTTTACCGTACTTCTTTCCATGGGCTCTTTGCTGTCACTCCCTAGGACATTTTAATGTGACATGGATGGAGCCTCAAAATAGTATTCTAGACCCTTTGATTCTGGTTTATTTCACAAGGATTAAGCAGGACTTCAATGCGTACACATCTATTTGAGAAAACTGCTAAAACGGAAGAAGTTCTTTTAGATAAACGACAATATACAGTCTTACACCCAAGAGCTTTAGTCGTTCCAAACTTCTGATGCTCCCCATGAAACCGAGGGTTTGTTTCCTTTATTGAAATCAGTGAAATTTAAACTAAAACAAAACTGAAAATCATGACTCAAAGACGACGGTCAGGCCAGATTATTTATATACAAGATAGAAGAACACAAACAAAACTTAGGAAAAATAGGGCTTGAGAACTAAGCCATTTACTGGTAAGTTCTCTTCCCACCCTTGTAAATCTTTCAACCTATAAGTTGAAGGGCCAAGCTTTGCCGCAATCTGGAAAGGACCTACCCATAACTGCTGGAATTTCGTGTGTTTTCCTTTCTCATCATGGGGGTGGTCCCACTTGAGAACCAAATCTCCCACTTCAAAGTCTTTTGTTCCTGCCTTGTGTTTGTCGAACCATCTTTTTATTACCTCTTATTGTTGCTTAAAGCATTCTCTGGCTTTAGATCGAGCCTCTTCTGCTTTCAGGAGATTATATATCCTCATTTGCAAGACTTCATTATCCGACCCTCTAGACTCTTGAGCTATTATGGAAGAGGGTAGCATGACATTTGGGGGAAGAATGGCTTCTTTACCATATACAAGGGTATACGGAGACACTCCTATCGAAGACTTGGGGGTGACTCTATCGGCCCAAAGGGCGTTTGTTAGCGCCGAGTGCCAACTCTTCTGGTTTTCTATCACAGTCTTCTTTAAAATTCTAATCAGATTTTTGTTAGTAGATTCAGCCAAGCCATTTCCTTGTGGATAGTAATTAGTAGAATAATGCAAATTTATTCCTTTCTCATGAGCAAAATCAGTTAATTTAATCGATGAAAATTAAGTAGCATTATCAAAGACTAAAGAAACTAGAACTCCAAACCTGGTCATAATATGGTCCTGCAGGAAGTTGATGACCGCGTCCTCATTTATTTTGCGCAGCGGGATGGCTTCGACCCAGCGAGTGAAGTAACCGGTTGCGGTTAGAATATACTTGTGTTGTAGGGAAGATTTCGGCTTTATCTCCCCAATAATATCCAACCACCATTGCTCGAACGGATCCGAGATCATCACAGGCTTCAGTGGTCCAGCTGCTTTAGATTGTCTTCCACTAAACCTTTGACAAATGTCGCACTTCCTGACATGGGCATGCGCATCTTTGAAAAGCATGGGCCAATAGTAACTGACTCTGAGAATTTTGTGAGCTGTAGTATCTCCTGAAAAATGTCCCCCAGCAGGCCCGTCATGCAAAATCGGTCATTACCTTCTTCGCATCTTCTTTCTCTAAGCATCTAAGAAGAACTCCGTCATAGTTTTTTCTGAATAATATTCCCTCAATAATTTTATAGGAGGCTGATTTAAGACGCAACGCTCTTCTTTGCCTAGAATTCCAATGTTCTGGCAACAATCCTGTCTGAAGGTAATGCACGAGGTCTCTATACCAAGATTCAGGGGCTGTGAACAAAGGACATACATTCATCAAATGTAATTTAGCCTCGTCCTCCCAGGCGTGTTCGTCATTGTTTCCATTTTCAGTCATTAGTTTGCACAACCCTTGCCCTTTAACTATAGAAGCTAGCTTGAATTCAAGGTCATACTCTTGAAGAGATGTTACCCAATTACCCCTTCTTTCTCCTAACTCCTTCTGTATAAAAAGAGACCTCACCTTTGGGTATGGGACGATTACCTTGGTTCGGTTTTTTAGTATGTAGGGCCTAAATTGTTTCACTGCTTTAAACACTGCGTAAGCTTGTTTATCAATAGCCGAGTAATTTAATTCGGCCCCTTGTAGACTAGTGCTCATGAAATATATGGGGAATTCATATCCCCCATCTTCCTTTTGCGTAAGCACAGCTGCCAATGAATCATCAGATGCAAAAGTGTACAGAATAAAATCTTTATCGAAATCTGGGATTTTTAGGGAGGGTGCATGCGCAACAATAGTTTTAATCTTGCTGAATGCGTTCTTCTCAATCTTTGTCCATTTGAATTGTGCACTTTGCTTCACCATTTGCTGCAGAGGTTTGACGATCTGAGCGAAATCTGGCACAAATCTTCACACGAAGTTTATTGTCCCCATAAATGATTGCATCCCTTTTTTATTATGGGGCAAAGGGATTTGTTCAATGGCCTTGATCCTTTCGGGGTCTATAGAGACTCCCTTCTTTGAAACTACGTGACCCAGCAGCTTACCTTCCGTAACAATGAACAGACACTTCTTGGGGTTGAGTGATATACGATATTTCCAGCATCGTTCAAAAATCTACTTTAGATGAAACGCATGTTCTTCTCTCCTCTTTGAGAATATCGTAATGTTGTCGAGGTATACTACAGCACTACGACCAATCAAATTGTGAAAAGCTATGTCCATAGCCCTTTGGAACGTAGCTCCAGCGTTTATAAGCCCAAAAGGAATTCTTCGGTAAGCGAAAGTTCCCCATCTGGTCCTGAATGTTGTCTTCAATTTGTCTTCTTCGGCTACTAATACTTTATTATAGCCTGAGAATCCATCTAATAAAGAAAATAGTTCAGAACCTGAGACCATTTGTAGTAGTTGCTCCATGGGTGGGACATGATAATTGTCTTTATCCGAAGCACAGTTTAAATGTCTGAAATCCACTCATAGTCTGATTTCTTTAGATTTTTTCCTCACTGGTACCAAATTTGAGACCCATTCAGAATGTCTGACCTTAAAAATGATTCTAGCATCCAATAATTTCTTCACTTCACTCTGGATTAGAGGCTCCAATTTTGGGTGCATTTTCCTTAATGGTTGCTGATAAGGTTTGAATCCAAATTTGATAGGGATAACATGCTGGATGATACTGGTGTCATATGTCTTCAGATCTTCGTATGTCCAGGAGAAAACATCTTTATATTGATTAAAAAGACTGATGAACTTATCTCTTTCTGCTGGTGAACAACATTTCTCAAGATTCACATATTTGGGCTTTGTCTTGGTCCCTAAATTTATCAATTCGAACTGTAGAGATGAGCTGTGAGTCTTCACGTTTGCTGGTCTTCTAAATTTTTCATTTAGATCAAACATCCATTCTAAGGTTCTAACTCCTTTAGGGATGAAATTACCAAATTTCAGCTTGGCCTGATGTTCTTCATCATCTATAATCACCCCTTTAAATACCTCGTCATTTGTTAAGCATTCTATAATTTGTTGATCATCGTCGAACACTCGTAGGTTGGTGATCATATTTGGAACCGAGGGCCTGAAAAGCAATTCAACGGAGCACTGATTATTAGTAGGCACAAGCCTAGCAGCTGATGTGGCCAACAAGTCAGCAGCTGCATTCTTAAGTCTTGGAATTGATATAATATTAAATGCATTAAAACATTTGAGTAAATCCCATACCTCATTTTGATAAGCTTTTAAATGAGGAGAAATACAATGTATTTGATTCCGAATCTGTTTTACAATTATTTTAGAATCTCCAAAAACTTTCAGATTATTTACCTTTAATTCGATTGCTTTCCTTAAACCTTGGACCAATGCTTCGTATTCCGCTGTGTTATTTGTACATTCAAACTCTAACCTACATGAAAGAAAATGTTTGTTCTTCTCGGGGTCTATTAGGACACAGTCGGCCCCCAACCCTTCTAACGTTTTAGATCTGTCAAAAAACAGTATCCAGAAATTGCTAGCTCCTGTACGGGAATATACTCCTACCGCTAAGTTTACTATTTTACAGTCGATTTCATCAGCCTGTGAAAATCGAAGGAGATCAGGCTGAGCGTCTGATGTGTTGTTGGCTTCTTCTGCTTGGTAATTTCCTGGTTCCAATTCAATAAAGTAATTTTCCAACACAGAATCCACTGGTTCGTTCTTTTCCTCAAGCTGAGTAACGTTGTATTTCATGTGAGGTTCCCTCAAAATTTTAATTTGATTCGGGATTCCTTTATACGGCAGCCACAGATGCGACCAATTCGAGGCAAAATATCCATTTAGTTTTGTCGACTAGTCTCTGCTCAGAACAAGCCCATAAGCGTCTGGTATGTCAGCCACCACGATATCAATAACTTGGCATACTTTATCATTCGAAGATAGGTGGACTAGGACATCCTCCATTTCCCCAATTACTTTCACGTTCGTCCTATCCAACTGAAACACCCTCCAAGTGGATGGCTTAGGCTGCCCATTTATCCTTTTGAAGACTGATATTGGCATGACGTTAACCGATGCCCCTGAGTCTACTAGGAAATTATGTACGTTATGATTGAAAATTTCAAAAGTGAGGAGGAAAGGTGGATTCTTGTTCTTAGACTTACCTCCAATGCTAGTTTCCCCGATTTCTTCTTCTTCCTTGGGTTGATTGTCAGTGGTCAGCCTCTCCTCTGATGCTTCAAGCGCTTTCAATAGTCTTTCTTTCTGCTGCGGCACTTTACACATTTCAAATAATGAGATATTCTCCTTTACCTTCTTTATATCTTCCACGATGTCATAATCCATCTATGGTTCGGTGGGATGCGATTTATCAACATTCATATTTTATTCACTGGGCTTGGCCAACATATCATTCTGTCTAGGATGCTGACTGGTGATGGTGAATTTAGGAATTTCATCAGCGGAGGAATTTTTTTGAAATTTCTTAATATTTTTCTGAAGCCTTTTAATCTTCGGGAGCATGAGACCGTTGTCTTTATCCAACCCTTGCATTCTTGTCATTACATTCGTTTCCATGACATCCTCGTATCGCCAAATATTTTCTTCCTTGGCATCGAATAACGAAACAGAGTCCCACAGAACCATGGTCTCGTCCTCTTGTTCTTTCGTTGACGTATTGTTGTCTCTTCTTTCTTCATCTCCATCTTCTGTCAATTTAGAATCCAACAGCTGATTCATAACTAACGTCATTGAGTTTATCAATTGAGGACAATTCTTTTTAGAGTGAGGTTGTTGGTGGAAAGTGCAAAAATTTTCCATTCCTACCTCGGTTAAATTCATGGATGCTGAATTTTACAGAGGAGGTTGGGATTGATTGTTGTCCTCCTGTTTCTTGTAATAGGGCTTATAGAACTTTTGGGCTTCGTTTTCCTTTTCCAAGTCTATGATTCTATTAGAAAGCTTCTGCATCATTTTTTCCATACTTTCAAAATCTGGTGCTTGCTCTTCCTTAGGCTTAGTAAACAGCAAGGCTTTCCTCCCCATAATTTTCTCTCCTGACCGTTCGTGATAATCTTCGATGCCTTCCCTTTCAGCCTCTACTATTTACGCCTCCTCATAGGTCTCCACCAAAGTAGGCTTGGCCTTTATTTTGGAAAACATGGCCAACTCGGGTCTTAAATCTGAGGTATAATATTCAATCAGGACTTTTTTCGAAGGTCTGTTAGCTTAAGAAAAATTCTTGAGATACACTGCAAACCTTTGGGTGAAATTGTGCACCTTTTCCTTTCTCTCTTTCTTCAAGGCACATAGTCCTTTCATGAGAGCTGCATGAGTCTTCTGGGCTGCTTACTTACTTCTAAAAATCCTCTCAAAGGTATCCCAATCAGGGATAGAGTTCACAGGAAAACCAAAGTACCACGATGCCGCAGCTCCTTTAAGGGTGTGCGAGAAAAATCTGCAAACTACATCCTCATACTCCCCAGCCCTTAACCCTTCTATTGCCAAATAGAAACTTTGCAAGTGGTCGTCTACTAGTATCTTTTCACTTGGGTCGAATTTGGGCAGCATATTTTCAAAGGATTGAGGTAAATCATGTAACAGAGGTGTTAGGTTTAAAGGTGATCTGGCTCTCTAGGCAGGTGGTGGATTCGGTGGGTTGGGTGGTTGATTTGCATTTATGCTTTCCATGAGTCTGAGTGGAGAGTGAGGAGGTGAGCAAATAGGAGTATGAATAGGAGAACTGTGAGGAGTATCGGGGCCTTCTTGATTCAACGGCAGTACAACTTCCTGTAAGGTTGTTTCTACAAGTTCTTCCCAATCCCCAACCAGCACTGAGTCTTCCAATATAGGACAATATTTCCTTTTATATTCTCTTCTAGGCGATTCAGGGATGATCGACAATCCTCCAATATTCTTCACATATGCCCTAGTGTGTCTTCTCAGATTATTAACAACTTCATTGTTGACAGAATACAAATGTTCTCTACCCCCTTCTTTTGGAATTGGATTATGAAACACACTACTTTCTGAACTATTCCCAGTGGAATAGTCTCGGGAAAATGGGTTTCCTCGGCCAGCCATGCACTGGTGGCCCTCCTTCTAGCGCTAGAAACTATTGAGGCCTAGAAATTCGCAGGCAACAACAACAAGGTATTCTCTCTAGTCAACGTTCCCAACTAGCCCATGACTGTTTGGTGTAGGGAATCCGTCCGGTTTACGGTCTGGCTACTGTAGGTCAAGTAACAAAAAAATAATGGTTTTACCGATTACGGCCCGATCCACCGTGTAGATTTTTGTATTTTTCGACTTAAATAATGATATGCAAGTGCCTATTTAACATGCAGACTTGATAAAGGATTCCAGGAGTGTTCACAATGTGATGCGCAGGTTCTTACCTCTCGTCTTAGAACTCACAAGCACCTAAAACACACGAAAAGCAAGAAAATAAATACTAACTAGGCTATCTCTAGAGAGCTAGATATTAATTCATGAGTAATGCAGTACTTTTCATGTATTATGGTAAATCACAGATAGCTGTTCTTATAACCAAAAACATATAAACATGAATAAGATATACATGATAAGATAGCTCATCACCAGTTAAAAAATCCCATTACTCACAGTGGAAAACATCACAGAATATACTAGAGAACATTCAGACAAGAACATAGGTTCAGAAAGTTAGAACGCTTTCACAATCTATGAAACACAATCGAAAATGAAATAGTTCCCATTCAACATCGTTCATTAAATCACATTGAGGCATTCCACATAGCACTTTCTCCAACAGGAAAAATTTGCAATTTCTCATTGTAAAACGAAATAGTTCCTCTTACAAACAATAGTTTACAAGTTTTTTCCCTGAAAAAAGCCCCCATAAGTTCTAACTTTCCTATATTTAAACCAAAACAGCTAATCGCTTGGGTTGCCCCCAAACGTGTGACCTTTCGATCCCCCAGGACATTTCGTATCCCCCTTTTTATCTTTTCTGTGCGCACTTATGCTCCGCTTGGTAACTAACAGATCTTTCCAAGTCTGGGCCTTTGTCGCCATTGGTTTTTCCTTCTCTTTCGCTTGCTCTCCCTGAGATCCTGCTAGTTTTGGTTCAATCTTTGCCAACACTGCCCAGTTCCCTTCTGCCACTTGTCTCCCAGCTATGCCTTAGCACCGTGGCAATCCGAACAGTCTCTTGAGCCCACCTGCAATCGAACAATATTTATCATTCATTGGGGCTCCATTTTCACTAATCATCAAATTACATCAATCAAATGATTAATCATCAAGAGAGGCCATGTAATGCATTACTATTATGAGAACATTAACCAGTGTTGGCACCACTATCCCATCCACATGCTGGTCTGAAAAACTTACCAATGACAGAAAAAGAAAACTCATCGGCAACTTAACATACTAACATCGGACGGGTAGTCTCATTTACAGCCGCATAAGCAGGTCTTGAAAGGTGATGGGCACTACGAAACCATTTAACCCTATTGGAGTCGAAAGAGTTATGACCTAAATTGTGGGCGGGAAAGCTTCCAGTCGAAAATCGGAAAGACACCAACATCGGAAGATAACTGCTTTGCACAGCCGCAACGGTGGAAGAAAAAAGGCTACAGACACGCGACTAAAAATCGACATGCATCGGCGGGCGGAGCACAAACATTTCGGGTGATTAGATTCTTTGGGAGCTGCAATGGTGGAAGATGAACAGACAACAACCTCCGATCAATAAAAATGCCAAGTGTTTGAAAAAACTTCAAAATTTAGCAACGGTCGAAACTGTTTCACCTCCGAAACAACGGTTTTACAAAGGACAATTGGTCTGAATCATCTTTGACTAGCAAAATAAAACAGACTCCAAAATCCACGACCCACAGTCATTACGAACATAAGCAACTTCTTAAAACAGGACGAGAGTTAATCTTCAAAATAATCCAAAATTAAAGCATGACCCAAAAATTCATGGATCCAAATGATTCAAAGCAACATTAAATCATGAGGGGGACCAAAATTTGAAAAATTTGGGGAAAACGGTTGCAGCTGCAACATGCACCTAGAGCGGAATGGGATAAACCTCGACTCCTTTGATAACTCACTGAATAATGACCAAATGACAGAGGGTCTGGATATTAAAAATATTTGCTTAAAAAATACGTATACCTCTGCAACCAATAGTTACATCAATAACATTTTTTTCATGGATGATATTGGAAAATTGTTTGCATTATTTCGATTTAAAAAAAATACAGAACCAATATCCAAGAGCTCGTATCGAATGATAGTGTTGAAACTCAATCAATTAAGTATAAAACTAAAGGAACTCTTTGACCAAACATTGATAAGACAATTAAGTATCACCTTGGGGGTTGCCAATAATATTTGTTAAACAGAATAATGGTACTCTTCATTTGTGCATTGATTATCAAGATTTGAACAAGGAAAACATCATGAACTAATATCCTATGCCTTAGATCGACAACTTATGTAATCAATTAACAAGGGCATCAATATTCTCTAAGATCAACCTATGATTGAGCTACCATAAGTTAAATATTAAGGAAGAAGATATTCCAAAAATTGTATTTTGGACAAGGTATGACCATTATGATTTTTTGTAAGTACCCTTTGGATTATTGAATGCACTAGCAACCTTTATGAACTTGTTGAATAGTGTGTTCCAGAAGTATCTAGATTGATTTGTACATGTGTTCCTTGATGATATTCTTGTCTACTCAAGTAATGAATGAGAGCATCATGAACACCTATGTTTGGTGCTTTAGTGTCATAGAAAAAATAAATTATACAAAAGTTGTCTAAATGTTCCTTCTTCCATAAATAAATTTAGTATCTTGGACACATAAACATCGGGGAAGGTATACAAATTGACCCTAGTAATATTGAGGCTATAATGAATTGGCTAGATCCTAGGAATACTAAAGAAATATGTAGCTTTATGGGGTTGGAAAGTTATTATAGAAGGTTCGTTGAAGGATTCTCCCAAATTGCAAATACCATTAGCTCTATCTATAAGAAATGAATTAAATTTGAATGGACAAATGAATGCGCGGAAGGATTTGTAGAACTAAACTAACGATTAACAAGTGCCCAAATTTTGAGAGTGCTAGATATGGACAAGTATTTTCTCATATGTAGAGATGCTTCAGAACAATTCATAGGCATAGTGTTACTGCAAGAAAGCTGAGTTATAGATTATGCCTCACGTAAGCTTAGGAACCATGAAATTAATTATGTCATTCATGATCTAGAATTGCCAGTAATTGTGATGTCCCTAAAGTTATCAAGACATTACTTCATGGGCAGCAGTTTGACTAGAAAATATACCACATGGGTCTTGAACATATTTTTACCCAAAAGGACCTCAATTCCTAAGTGTGGTGTTAGAGGGAATTGTTTAGCGAGTATGATCTGCAGGTAACTTATATGAAGGGTAAGTAGAAAAGGGTTGTTGATGCTCTAAGCAAGAGACCTAGGATTCACTTAGTGTATCCTTAAAAGTAAGCTTGAGAGATTGGATTTTAAGTCATGATCAATTGATTTATATGCCTACATATTTTACATTAATTATCGATATAGAGTTTGTAAACTTGTGAGATATTGTGCATTGTATATGTAGGCTTACAATTTGATATCTTGGGTTAGTTTATCTAATATGATTCTAAGAAAAGGAAATAACACCACTCATCACAAAACAAAATTTAACTCAATCAATCTTGGCAATGAACATGTATTTGAGCACCTATCATGTGATTGAGGCCCCACTGTCACCAAGTTATCCCTTTGCATGATTTAGGTAGTTCCCATTTCCAAGAATTAAAATATCTTCTTGTTTGAAAGCATTAATAAAGGAAAACTAATTTATGGATTGAAAATAACCATCATGGAAAGGAAACAAACTTGCATAAATCAACAATTTAATTTAAAAAACACTTGTGGAAAATAAATAAATGGAAATAAAAGACATATTATATTAAGAAGTGTTGTATTCTTCCAGAGTGAGCCCTTACTCTAAGAACAAAGCATTGATTCTAATATATGATAAAAATGAATTAATTTAATCACACTTACACATAAATTATAAAACTAAATTTAATCACACACTACATATATTATAGAACTACAATCTACATTAAAACAATGTATCATGAAATGTGATTTATTCCATCATAAATTGGATTGTTGCACTAAGAGCCCTCCTATAGAATGGAGAATGCACTCTCTTTTATACATGAAATTGCTCTGAAACTGAAATAACAAATATTAACATTATATCCACAAATTTATCATGTGGTTACAATATCTTGCTAAAAATCAGCTCATAAATATTTCCAAGATCTTTGCTAACAAATCTTATCTAGAGCTCCAAGGTTCTTCTATATCCAAGATAATTGAATGTTGATCCCAAATACAAAGTAAATATTGAATGGATGAAGAGGAAATTCAAATTTAACCATGCATATTTGAAGAAAGAACAAAAAATCGCATAGTTACAAGAACTATCCATTCCTGTAATCACACACAATCTAACCTAGATATGTTATTTTTCTAATATTCAATCATAAATCTAGGTAAAATAATAAAATAAATTCCATGGAAAATACCTTCATCCTAATCCCACATATGAACATTAAAATGGAATAGAACATGGTTACGCGTAATTGAAAAAGGATTAAAAATAAGGGGGAAAGAATGTGAAAATATCATAATTTTGTGACTCATCATCTCCCCCAACTGAATATGTTGCATGTCCTCATGCAACCTTGTATTTAAATGCAACAAAATCACATGAACTTGTGTGATTAGGTATTCTACCTCCAAAAAATTGGTTAGTGAGTTGTCTCTATTTGATTCATAAATTATCTCCTTAAAACCTTAAGAGAAAACATATCTAAAAATATTTGAGCTATAGTTGAGCTTCCTCCACAAATCTTGTAAGTGTTGGTTCTTGTGTGACATACTTACCTACTAAAATTTATCTCCTCCATTGCAACAAGAAATCTCACCCTTTTTTAGTGGCTTTAATATGAATGCTAAGAAAAGCTAATGTTCATATGGTTATTGTATTCATATATTTATTTTCTCTTTGGCACAATCAGGATGAATTGGTTTTAACTACCAAAAGAATCCATGGAGTGTGAAATTGTTAGAATTCTTAAAAACATCATTTCAAAAGCCTCTATAACAAAAAATATGATGGACCTTCCACTTTACTATGGGACAAATAGGTTGGATTGTAATAGCCAAAGTGAAATATTCCTAGAAAATAACTCTCCATACCATTCAAACCAAAGCATATTGATGTGCAATATCACTTTGCAAGAGACATGGTGGAGAACCAAAAAGTGTTGCTCAAAGAGATAAGCACTATGAAGAACATTGTTGTTATCAAGAATATATCACCTTATGCGAATAGAAGTTGTTCCTCTGGTCTGAATGGTTCAGATCCACTAGAACAAATGAGTGAATAACTCGGTTGAAGACTTTCCCTAAACGTTATGGACGCCTGGAATGTAACTTTGATGAAGGACCTGTATAGCTGTAAAACATTCAAACATACAAAGACATCAAAGCTACCCGAAAATCATATATACATCCATATTAGTGACTAAGGAATCCAATAACATATATGTGAGATTAACGCAACAAACATGTGGGAAGGAAATCAACAAGTTGCATTAGAAAATAAATGAAAGAGCTTACAACCATGTGCCTTAGTGTCGGTGCACTCCTTCAACTTTCTCCATAATTGCTCTCTAATGGATCAGGACAGGGTATCAATTCAACAACATAACTCTACTTTCTTCTCTCCCCTTCAACCATGGAGTATGAGCTTGTATTTATAGGGCTCAAATGGATAGGCATGGTTGAGACATTGTGTTGATGTATTTGTAACTTCGGAATGTATTCACTTGTATATCTTATGTCTTGTACCCCGATGTTTATTCCAGGAAGTGTCTATAATGTATTTGAGTCATGTCATGCCCTGATGTTCCTATTGGGAGGTTCTATAATGTAAACAAGTCATGTCAAGTCATTGTGGGTAACCCTCCTATTGTTCAAGGGTTAAAGTCCCCGCAGTTCCGGGGCCCTAGGGTTATTAGACTCTCCTAGAGAAGTCGGCCCTAGTGAGTCATTGTCAAGTCGGCAATTAGTGTAAATAGAGAGCGAGCCTCTCTATTTATCACACACACACTCACACTTAGTTATAGTGCATAGCCGATGAAGAAGAAGTTGCTGGGGCTAGAGAGAAAGAGGCTACTGTTGTCAGGATATCATCTTACTGTTTATGGGGCTTTGCTATTTGGTGCTGATTCTATCTCTGAGGAAGTTGTGGGGTTTTCTCCTTTATGGTTTCCCCGAGGAAAATCTTTGTGTTCATTGTCTTATGTGTTTGATTGTTGTGATTGTCATTCTCTTAGTTAAGATCCTAAGTTAATGCTAGCTTAAATGATAAAAATCTAACATGGTATCAGAGCTAACCTGAGAAGAAGACATTGTGCAGCTGCGGAAAATAGGGCTTCCTATTTTTTAGATCTCTATCCATAGATTTTCAGCAAAATAAGGTTGGGATGACCCTCCTCTCTAGGGTGCATCTTTCTGTCGAAGCATAATCTGATTTTGAGCATTTTCAGTTTTTGACCCAACACTGCCGCCGAAAATTAGGGCTTTCCACAGAAGTGGAATTTTTGAGTGAGCCCAGGCCTAGATTGATCTCATTCTCAAAATCGAAGTTTATATATAAAGATCAAAGTTTTTGGTTGGACAGAACTTTGGTAAAGTCAAACCCTAATATGCTCCTGAACCAGCACTGCAGAAATTCAGCTCCAGATCCAGATCCAACATCTTAACCTGGTAAGATCTAAATATTTTGTATTTCCATTTGAGGTTCTTAGTTAAGATGTCTCATCATACCAATCTTGATGAAAATCTTGAGGGGGATGATAACTTCTGAGCCTGGAAGTATAGGATCTCCCTAGTCCTAGAAGAAAATGAGTTGGACTCCTACATCAATGAGGAGATTCCAGTTCCAGAGGGAGATGAGGCTAAGGCCTTACACAAGAATAATTTGGTTATGGCTAAGAGGATTATTGCTGATTCAATCAAGGATCACCTCATACCACAGGTGTCATCCCTAAAGACACCTAAATCTATGTTTGATGCCCTAACCAAACTATTTGAAGGAAAGAACATAAATCGGAAGATGACCTTGAGGAACCAATTGAAGAACGTGAAGATCCAAAATGCAAAGACCATACAGTCATACTTCACTAGGGTCTCCCAGATCAAAGAACAACTTGAAGCAGTAGATGAAGAAGTGGAGAATGCAAAGATTGTAATGACCACCTTGAATGGTCTCCCTAGGACATGGGACTCTTTCATTCAAGGGATATGTGCCAGAAAGAAGTTAGTCAAGTTTAGTAGACTATGGGAAGAATGCTCTCAAGAAGAAGCTTGGATAGCAGCTCGAGAAGAAAAGATGGGAAGTGAAGATCAAGCTCTCACAGTACAATCCAAGAAAACCAAATCTAGCCACCACAGAGGTAAGCACTCTCACCAAAGGAATAACTTTAGAAAGCCTAGAGATAGGTCTAAGTACATTTGCTATACATGTGATGAAAGAGGACACTTTGCTAGAGATTGTCCTAGAAACAAAAGTAGCTCTCATAAGAAGAAGGGAAACAAGAGAAGACATCATGCTCATGTTGGAGAGGACGAAGAACCTTCCACAAAGAGAAACAGACAAGATAGTGATGATTCTTCAAGTGATGAAGAATATGTTCTGATTTCTGCTCTCACGGGAACCATCACACATGGTAGTAATGATTGGCTTATAGATAGTGGTGCTTCCAAACATATGACAAGATTCAAGGAATCCTTTGTGAAATTATCTGAACATGAATCACCTCACAAGGTGAAACTCGGAGATGACTACCAGTATCCAATAAAAGGTAGTGGTGAATCCTCATACAAGCTAGACTCTAGAAAGTCTATCAAGATGAAAGATGTATTGTTTGTACCTGGAATAAAGAAGAACCTCCTCTCCATATCTGCATTGGATGCAAAAGGAATGAGGTTTGCATTTGTAGATGGCCAAGGGGAAAGTCTTTCGATGATGCAATAGTGATTGGGGAACAAGAAGGAGGACTATACAAATTGAAGGGACAACCGGAACAATATTTGGTTCATGACTCGATAGAACCAAATGAGCTTTGGCATATAAGGCTTGCACATGTGCATTACAGAGCACTACCACTTGCAAGCAAAGTTGTTGAAGGTCTCCCAAAAATGCAGACAAAACACGAAGGTGTATGCAAAGGATGTGCGAAAGGGAAGAACACAAAGAAGACATTTCCAAGTAGCGAGAAAGGAAAAAGGAATCTTGGAAATCATCCACTCCGATGTATGTGGTCCAATGTCATCCAGTTCACTGAGAGGGTATGTATACTATGTTTCTTTTATTAATGATTTTTCTAAAAAGGAATGGATATAATTTATGAAGAACAGAGATGAAGTATTCAGCAAGTTCAAGGAATTCAAAGCCTTGATCGAAAATCACATAGAAAATAAGATCAAGACCTTTCGATCAGACAATGGCGGAGAATTCACATCAAATGAATTCAAAGAGCTATGCAAAGACTTAGGGATTAAGAGGGAGTTATCCACTCCATATAATCCACAATAGAATGGGACTGTGGAAAGAAAGAATAGAATGATCATGGAAGCAGCAAGGGCCATGCTTCATGATCAAGATCTTCCCATGTATCTATCGGCAGAAGCTGATAGAACCATGGTATATGTACAGAACTACACTCCACACAGAGTACTCGAGAACAAGACACCTGAAGAAGTCTTCTCTGGAAAGAAATGAGAAGTCAGCCATCTCAGAATATTCAACTTTCCTGTATACATACACATTTCAAAATAAAAGAGGACAAAGTTAGATCTTCAGGAAAGAAGGGTATATTTGTGGGATACTCTGAAAGCTCGAAGGCTTACAGAATATACTTCCCAGGGTTCAAGAAGATCGACATCAGCAGAGATGTAACCATGGGGTCTTCACTTAGTGAAACCATGCCATAGCACGTTCGTTCGTGGCATATGAAAAAATACCCCTATTTTCAAAAAATATTGGAAAATACCTCCCAAAATAATTTTTGTTAACCCCCTCCCAATATGCCTTCCCAATTTAAAAAAACACCTATTTTCACTGTATATTGCATGTATCAATTTTTTCATTTACATTTTTTATACCCCTTTAGATTTCTACCTAGTATATTGACATGATACTCGACATTCATTCTTTTCCCTCACCATGCAAAATAATTATTCATAAGTGTGTAGGGTTCCTTAACAATGAACTAAGGCTACTCCCTCTATGGTCTTTCTCCTCTTTGTTCAATAAAATGAACATTATGACCCACCCCCCTCGCCCCCCACACAAAGATATGCACTCCTCTCCTTGATCTATGGGATATGAGACCTTATCAAGAGACTAGCCACCCCTTATTGAAATACCTAGCACATTATACCGATGGAAACAAGGAGAACAAGAGACGAAAATAATAATCCTCCTCATTTATGATGATGCACTTCGAGTGGACATGCATGGACCATGAAGACTATGAGTAAATGACACATATTTTCCTCTCTATTTTTTAGCATAATCCACTACGGCCTTTGACATAGGGTGTTCACTATTATCCTGCATGATAGTATGCTAGTAGAAATTTTGAGTTCCTTACTTCTTCTACAACAAAACCTTACTATCTAGTATTTTTCTTTGACCATAAGATTAATGGATTGCGATCAATCCTCTCTAAGTTTCATTTAGAAAAATCAAACAAGCTTAGACAAGTGTATGTCTTATATTAGTTGTGTGACCATCCACATGAAATAGTATTACAGTGACATTCTTAAAAAAATGGATTCTCAATAATCCAAGCCTAAACTTTAATTCACTTCTTTATTCAACAGAGTACGGAGATCACATACCTCAGACATTGTGGAACAGCCTAAAGAACAGCCTACCCTGTCACCTGAAACCTTGCAGTTTTGCTTCCAGTCACCCTAAAGCCTAATGATTACCTAGAAGGTTGATTTCTATCACCCAATACTACCATGCCTGAGCTCCTTGGTAATCTAGTTTGTGTAACATATTTCAAACAATGTGTTTAGCTAACAATATTTTTCACTAAACCACACATTATATATATTTTATTTACACATTTAAAAAGAATAATGTAGGCTTAATAATCTTAATGCTCCTATATGATTACTTTTAGTAATATTTTAAACTGCTTCTGATTGGCTAAGAGCTTAGCTTTCTAGAATGTAAGGAAACATGTATGGAAGTCTGCCCCATAGGGACCACCTGTAGGTTATTTCATGTGGCGTGTAGGGATGGAATTTTACCTGTAATTCCTGCAATTTGATGGGAAAATTGCCTATCACTAGGTAATTTTCTCATCAAATATAGTCAAAAGATCCAAAAGGATGTCATCATTCTTCTTTAAAATCATTAGAAGAATAGGTTATAGAGTTGTCAAAACCTTTAACAAGTGATGAGTTAACTCCCATTTGCTGATAGCAGCTACTGATGGTTGTTCTCATTGCAATTTGACAACATAATTTGACAACGAAGCTATGATAGGTTTTTCCATTTTAAGAATTTAATCAAAACATCATTTTTTTATACTAAGAATTTTACTTATCAGCAGCTTTGGACCACTACACCCCAAAGTCACATAGGAAGTGTTTTCTCCCTCTTAAATGGAGCCTTTTATCCATTTTTTTTATAGGAAATATGAAAAATTGTAAGTAAGATTATCAGGCCATTGCCATTTATAAATTTCCAAGAAAAGAAAGCTCCTAAATCATTTCAGACCCTCCTTCATAGTGGTACTCTAGTGCTTCTTACAGAATGTTTATTATCTAAAATCTGTTTACAGTGAAATAACAGTATTACAGAATGTTTATTATCTAAAATCTGTTTGGAGAGAAATAACAGTATCTCTGTGAATAGTATCCAAGCAGATTTCTACTTCTGTCAAATGGCTTTGACTTTTTTGAGTTTTTATATGTGAAGTCTAACAGTTGAAGTGAAATTGTAGTTAGTTAAAGAGAAATAATTTTAAATCATACTCCAACAGTAAAGGGCCATTTAACTATTAAAAGAATTTTGTGGAGTGGACAAGGTTCATCATGCTGGAACCTCTAAATTCGCTATAATTAGTACACATGTTTTATCCTCAGGGCATTCATGGCTCAATCTCTCAAGTCACATGTAACATAATGAATCTATACGTATAGAAAAAATTTCTAACTGCTTAGTATTTTTTACAGCACAAACCAAGCCATTCATACATAAGTGTAGAGCAACAGGGAAAAAACTATATTTAAAGCTCATAAACAAATATCTGTGAACCTCCTATGAACATTGTAAGTACTGTGGTAAAGACAGACATATTCTGTGGAGAATTTACTATGACGAAATTACAAAACAAAAGCCATGAGACCTTTGCAACCCATGATATAGTAGCAAGGAGTAAGAACCAATATTGCTCTAGGTCATTAAGGGCCATTTCCAGGCTCAACTATGAACCCTGCACCATGTAATATTTGGTGTTAAACTTTTAAAAGCTCTCTTAACCAAGCTATCAAAATGACAGACATAAGGCTCAACTATGAACCTTGCACCATTTAACATTTGGTGTTAAAATTTTAAAATCTCTCTTAATCATGCTATCAAAATGACAGGCCTAATGAAACTGGGTACCTTATTGATACTAGGTACCCTGAAAACTGATAAGAGGTACCTTGAAATAGATAAAACTAATGGCATGGGTACCTTGTAAAAAGGCCAAAACAAGAACCAAACTAATTATAATGGATCACTTCTAAAAGATAACATTGTCATGATAATGGATACCTTCTGAAAGATAACCTGCACCATCTAACATTTGGTGTTAAACTTTTAAAATCTCTCTTAATAAAGCTATCAAAATGACAAGTCTAATGAAACTGGTTACCTTGCTAATACTAGGTACCTTGAAAACTGATAAGAGGTACCTTGAAATAGATAAAACTAATGGCATGGGTACCTTGTAAAAAGGACAAAACAAGAGCCAAACTAATGATAATGGATCACTTCTGAAAGATAACACTATCATGATAATGGATACCTTCTGAATGATAACACAAACATACCAAGGAGGTCCCCTCTTGAATATTTGATGAAGCCCCTTTTGAAATATTATGTGATTGAATGCCCCCATGAGAATTTTCTTGAGAAGACCTTTTTCAGAAGACAAATTGTGCCAACCACGCTCTTTGACTGGCCCTGTGATGCTTGAACGGTAATGTATTGAATAAGCAATAAAAATCTTGATAAAACAAAGACTGCTCCTACAATCATAGTTTGACCAGTCATAAGATAAGTGTTTGGGGCTAAACCATGGTCCATGTATAAGCTTAAGCATATTCATTCACTCTATAAATTCCTTTGCAATTATGTTGTGTATCTTTATAATCTAACCCAATCCACAATTTAGTCAAAAGAAAATATATGAATTCTATTTAAATCTGAAAGTGGGAATGGGTACTTAAAACTAGATTAGTATGGAAAACCCCTAATTACTGGATTAGGATGGGAAACCCCTAATTACCAACATGTTGTAATGTAATTTAACTTAATTGCTCCTCACTAAATTTTTTTTGTTCATAGTTGACAACCCTATATAACAAAACTGATCAAACTTGTTGAGCATTATATTTAATAACATTCATTTAATGTGTTGGGCATCATATTGGAGTTTTTTACACAGAGAATAAACAAGTACCAAATATATAGCAATTTTTTTTTTAAATTTTAAATATGATAGGGGAAGAGGAAGACATACCGGAATTTAAAAAAAAATGGGATCTTCCTAACATGCCCTGTGTCAATCCCATAGCATCTTGTACAAAAATATATGGCCTAGCCAAAAACATGTAAGATTATTATGATATTTAATGAATCCAATTCCACCAAAAACTACCTATTTAGAACCGTGAATCCAAAAGTTAAATTGATGTTACCCAAACTACCTATTTAGAACCAAGGCTACCCAAAACCATGGACAAAATGTATGTAACCATTTAAAGAAATTTATAATCAGTCAGAGACATGATATTGAACATCATCAAAACAAACAGTGCCACATGTATTTAAATTTTAAACTAGCTTCACCTAATCCTGAATGATAGCCATTTGAGAAAATGGTTGTATTTAAAATTAATATCAAAAGACATAAAGGCATTTTAAAAGGTGCCAAAATTAAATTTATTTTTCCTTTCGGATGAAACGAAACTCAGAATATTACCTGGGACAATTTTTTATCACTTAGGGACATATTGAGCTTCAATTTCCATTGCCTCATTTGAATGCACTCCAAGCTGCCATTGGTCTTTTGGTGAAGCCACGGGATGATCATGAATATGAAATCAAGAATATAGAAAGTGAAAAAAAATGTGGTGCACCTAAAAAAACCAGAGAAATATACAATCCAACCAAATTTTTCAATGCTTAGGATCAGCCCATAAATTTTGTAATGCTTAGGATCAGCCCATAAATTTTGTAGATGACTGAAACACCATTTTCATTTCCAAGAAAGAGCACAAATTTCCCTCTTCATTGTTGTAGTTGACTCAGGACTGTGGTTGTTGTACCCTTCTGTTTTCAATTCTTCTTGATTGTTGTTGTTTACTAAAAAGTGCCCATAAATGCCTAGAATATGCCCGAGATTGACTCTTAAGAATTTTTAAAGCCTCCTTACTGCTGTAATGATGCACAGATCTTCAGATTGTCCTCGGATTGTTTAGATGCTGCCCAACTTCATGGATGAGGGTTGTTTGATGATGAAAACAGACCCATATTTGCAAGAGGATTGCTGTAGGTCATTTAGACTACTCTCAATAGTTCATAGCACCAAATCCTTAATAGGTACACTCAAAACCATCCGTATCCAAATCAACTAAGATATCATGACAAATCATCCCTATGGTTTGATCATCATCACATGTGGACACTTATACAAAATGGGGTAATAGTATCTACCTTTTTGCTCTTTGGGGGATTGTGTTTCTCACTCCCCATGCCCTATTTTGTACTTGCTTTTCCTATTTTACACATGTTTAATTTGAATCCTATGATCTTTAATATTTGATCGGTGCATATGCTTAGGATACGAGGATCTATGATGTTGATTAATTTTTTTAACATATGAACAACTGAGTTGGCCCCTTGTATCATTTCCTCGATGATTTAGTGAAGCCCAACTATGCTAATCTATATCAGGGAACCTTTGAAAATAGATATGGGTGTGAGGAAAATACTTTTCAAAGATTCAACTTCTAATTAAATTATCACTGAAGCCCTCAAGCCCTCTTGAGCTAAGAGCTAAAGCCCTCATCTATCACTAAAGTAATCTTCAAAGTTCAAACAATTCAAAATTTGGGCCTTTGGCCTTCCTTGGTTAAAAGTTTTCAATCTTTGGTAAAAATCAATCATTCCATTTGGATTGAAATCATTAATTACAATGAAAAACACAACACATTCCTAGAAGATGCAACCTTTGAAATCAGTGAAATGAAAGTAAATCCGTGACATAGGTCTTAGATGCAGAGTTGTAGGCTGTAGTAAATTACATGCTTTGAAAATGCAAAAGACATAGCACATTCCAAGAAGTTGCAACCTTTAAAATTAGTGAAATGAAAGTAAATCCGTGACATAGGTATTAGATGTAGAGCTGTAGGCTGCAGTAAATTACATACTTTAAATCCCAGGTAGTGCGTGGGATCACAGACCTTGGAGTTTAGCTGGTTGTGGTAAAATGCAATAAGCTACAAAATCTTCATCTCTCTTACTTATAGACCTGTGTGACTGACAAAGTGCCCTTAAGTTTTTGTGTGCATGTTAGAGAGAGGCACTTTAATGCAAATGCAATATAAAGATATTTTTCTCTCAACTGGTGACCTTTGTTTAAAAGCACAGTTCTTTGGTGTTACTATGGATGTTGCAGATGGGAATAATATAGGCATTCTTATGTAAAAGAGAGCAATCAAGCCTCGAAATTTTGTAGGCATAAAAAGATCTACATTGCATATATTTTCTATATGGAAGTTTATTGAATTTTGCTTGACCGTGAGAGTTATGTTAACACAATTGAGTAGTATCTTTTTGAAACAACAACAACCACAGCCACAGTTTAAGTGACTACATTTATTCTATATATAATGACTTGCAGGCACACGTGCATAGAATGCATCTACAAAATACTGTAAATGGCATTTGCTGCTGACTTTGCTGGGCCCAGACAGTGGTAAAATGGATATGAAGCTATACTAGGTTGCTACTTTCCATTTGTATGTTCACAGACGGTGTTAGTATTAAACCCCAGAAGGATTATCAAATGGGCTCAAATTTAACAACAACACTAACATCAAATATCTATGAGCTAGAAGACACAAGAAAAACATATCAGAGAACAAAAATCAGCACAATGTTTAAACAAATCTAACTGGAAACCAAAAAACCAGTTTTCCTCTACAAGACTCAATAAAACCCTAAAATATCTTTTCAAATAATGCTGCAAAACCACTTACCAAATTAAACAACACTTCCTTAAATCCTAAGATCAGAAACCCAATTAATGTAAGATCAAATAAATAATACGTTCATTAAACAACACACAATCACACATCAAATTTTACTGTCAAACTATTTTCTCCAAAATCAAAATCTTCTCTCAACCAAATTCCTCAACACTCTTCAATTTTTCTGCTGAAACCAACACTCTAAAAATGTTCTGCTAGAACCTACTCTCAAATCTCAGTACAGGTACTCAAATTCAATAGAACAAGTTGCAATCATGATCAACTATGATACATATACTTACAAAATTCCAATCTTTCCAGACTCAAAACTATTCCAAAACAGACATGATACATAAATTTACAAAATTTCAATCTTTCCAAATTCAAAACTATTCCAAAATGCACAATAGGTATAATACATATTTGACAAAACCCAACACAAAAACTGCATATAATTGAAAATAAGCCCCACGCAGACAAAATCATGAACAAAACTACAAGCAAAAACCAGATAAACAATCATCTGACATGTACGTGTATATACATGTGGCCAATCGATGGAATCCATGCAGATTTGAACAGGGTTGAGCATCATTGTTCTATAAACCAAGTACTCTAAACTCACCTACTTCTCCACAGCCACACTACTGCATATTATGATCAACAAATACCAGCCTTATAATATCATATAAAGACCACTCAGAACACAGAAATTGCAGAGGAAAAGAACACAAGAAATGATGGAGGCAGCTGGGGTGGAACCCGTGACCGTTGAGCAGCAGCAACAAAGACAGTGTGAGGGAGATAATTGGTGGTGCAGAAGAATAAGAATGCTATGTAGTGGCTCTCCAACGTGCCTCCTCCAACACTTCTATGCACCAAAGAAACCCACCACAAACCCATGACCAGAAAACAGTGAAAAAACACCCTCGGTTATCCAGAAAATAGGATGGTGAAAACCCAAGGACCAACACTGCTATGCACTAGAAAAAATGCCCTCATTTTCTAGAAAAAACGATGGAGAAAATAGAAGGACCAACACTGCTACGATTTGAAAAAAACACGAAAAAACGCCCTCGTTATCCATAAAATAGGACGAAGAAAACTCAGAAAAACGATGGAGAAAACCACATGAAAACCCTATGCAGAATACGCAGGGTGCATGCAGGCTTATGGTGGAGCACTGGTGGTGAATGGTGGTGAAGGGCGTGGGCAGAAATTTGGAATAAAATAACCCCAAACATATTGGATATTTATATAGTTAAAAAAAAAAAACCTTTTTTACCCCTAATATACCACCAATATATTGACTTTTAATTTTTAATTTTTAACCACCCCAATATGAACGAATGTGATATCATATTGGTCCCTAGGTGATGCCCCCGTGGATGTAACATTTGACGAAGATTCAGTCTACATCAAATCCAGGAAGAGACCGGCCGAAGAACCTGAAGAAACAGAAGCACCCGGAATTCATGATACAACCATGAACAAAGAAATTCAATAAGAAGATCGAGAATTAGAAGAACATCAAGAACCTATGGATCCACCTCAGGAGAAGAATCCTCACAAGAGGAAACTTTCTTGGGTATGTGAAATTATCCAAGGTGTAGAAAGATATGGAGCTTCAGAAGAAACACACAGAGGAAGAAAGAGAACTAGATCCTGCTCCATTTATGTAGCCTTGCTATGTGACATTATTGATAAAGAACCTTCCAACTATGACGAAGCGACAGAAAGGAAAGAATGGAAGGAGGATATGATCTAAGAGTATCAATCGATCATGAAGAATGATGTTTTGGATGTTTTCCCAAGACTAGAAGGGAAGTCCATTGTAACTTCCAAATGGATCTACAAGATCAATCATGTTGCAGATGGCAGCATAGAAAAATATAAGGCAATATTCATGGCTCGTGGATTCTCCCAGAAAGAAGGAATAGATTATGCAGAATCTTTTCACCTATAGCCAGATACACTTCCATCAGATCAGTACTTGCTCTAGCTGCAGTGATGAAATGCAAGACACACCAGATGTATTTCAAGACTGCTTTCTTGAATGGTGTAGTAGAAGAGGAAGTGTATGTGGAGCAACCACTCGGTTTTGAGACACATGACAGGGAGTCTCATGTGTGTAGATTGAAGAAATCCCTGTATGGTTTGAAATAGGCACCCAGGACATGGTAGAGCAGAATTGATGGCTTTCTATCCAATTTGGGCTTTACTAAGAGTAAAGCAGATTGCAACCTTTAATACAAGGTTGAAGATGGTAACCCAGTGATACTCCTACTATATGTGGATGATCTGTTTGTAACATGTATGTATGGGATGATTGCTAATATGAAGAGGAAACTTGCTGCTGAGTTTGAAATGAAAGACTTGGGTATGATGCACTATTTCCTAGGCATGGAGGTGTGGTAGAATGTGGATGGAAAATTCCTTGGACAAGGGAAGTATGTAGTAGAGATTCTGAAGAGATTAGAGATGATGGACTGCAATGCCATAACCACACCCATGGTATCGTACCTGAAGCTTTTGAGTGATGCTTCATTAGAAGCGGTTGATGCCACTATGTATCGTCAGATGATTGGGTCCTTGATGTACCTGACGAACACGAGACCAGATATTTGCTTTGTTGTGAACTCCTTGAGCCAGATCCTGACAGATCCAAGACATTTTCACTTGATTGCTGCAAAGTATATTCTGAGGTACCTGAAGGGTATAGTTGATTATGGGCTCAAGTACGAGGCAAATCATAGGATTAACCTAGAGGGTTATGTTGATTCATATTGGGCAGGTAGTGCCATCTATAGGAAGAGCACTTCAGGATGCTGCTTCAGTATGGGATTAGGTATGATCTCTTGGTTTAGCAGGAAGCAGTCCTGTGTGGCACTGAGCAGCTGCAGTAGAATATGTCGTAGCTTGTTCAACTAGTTGTGAGGTAGTGTGGCTGAGAAAACTACTGTTTGATTTATTTGATCTCTAGTTGGATGCTACTTGTGTATATTGCGACAACCAGAGTTGTGTGAAGTTTTCAGAGAGCCAGGTGTTCCATGACAAGTCGAAGCATATCGATATCAAGTATCACTATATCATGGATATGGTGCAGAGAGGAGTAGTGAATCTCTAGTATGTTGCGACGAAAGAATAGATAGATAATGTGTTCATGAAGCCATTGGCTAGAGTGAAGTTTGAGTACTTTAGGGAGAAGCTTGGTGTTCTCCAGATTGAGGTTCCCTCCAAAGGGAAATGATGAGACCTAGAGCCATTTTGACATGGTGAGAGGATTAGGTTCCTTCCATGGTTAGATGTAAGGGCTGAGCCATTCTATCATGGTGAGAGGATTTGGTTCCTTCCATGTAAGATGTGAGTGCTGAGCCATTTTGATGTGACTGTAGGATTAGTTGCTACATGATCAGAGCTGAATGCCATTCTTGGAATGGAGGCACTAGGTTAGTTACTAGGAATACTCAGTCTGGGACTGAGGGCCATTCTGATATGACTATGGGATGTAGTATTACATGATCAGATATGAGTGCATGACCATTCTGATGTGATTGAGGGATGTGTTCCCACTTGATCAAATATAAGGGTTGTTTCCATTCTCTAGGAGAATGGAGGCACCTGGTTAGTTACCAAGAATCCTCAGTTTGGGACTAAGAGCCCTTTCGATGTGGTGTGTTTGCACATGGTCGAATGTATGTGCAGAGCCCTTCCGATGCAGTGTTTTTGAACATGGTTGGATGTAAGTACATAGCCCTTCCAATGCGGTGTTTTCGAACATGGTCGGATGTAAGTGCAAAGCCCTTCCGATGTGGTGTTTTCAAACATGGTAGAATGTAAGTGTAGAGCCCTTCTGATGCGGTGTGTTTGCACATGGTCAGATATAAGTGTTGAGCCATTCTAGCATGATTTGTTTACACATGGTCAGATGTGAGTGCTAGGCCTTTCTAACAAGATGAGGTCAGATGTGATTGTTGGGTGTGCCTTTTTGACAAGATGAGGTCAGATGTAAGAGCTGGGTGGGCCATTCTGACTTAGGGTCAGATATAAGTGCTGAAGACATACATGAAGGGTAGGCCTACAACTAGCATGAAAAAGGGCTAGATCTGTAGAAATTCCTATGATGAGATGAATCGAGAGATAACACCATTCTGAGATAGCACCGATGATGATGATCTAGATCAAGTGATGATCCAGATGTGATGATGATCTAGACTTGATGATGATCCAGATCAAGTGATGATCCATATTTGATGATGATACAATGATGATGATCCAGTAGTCGTGATGATCCAGATCCCATGATGAAAAAGACTTGAAGAAGAAGATGACTTAGAAGAATACTTGAAGACGAAGATGACTTGAATATGAAGAAGACTTGAAGACGATGATGAAGAAAACTTGAAGATGAAGACAACTTGAAGATGAATATGACGAGATGATCCAGTCGATACAGAGAAAAATACCAGTGCTGAAAATTGTGTCGAAAGAATACCTTCTTAGTTAAGAGGGAGTGTTGATGTATTTGTAACTTTGGAATGTATTCACTTGTATATCTTATGTCTTATACCCCGATGTTTATTCCAGGAAGTGTCTGTAATGTATTTGAGTCATGTCATGCCCCAATATTCCTATCGGGAGGTTCTATAATGTAAACAAGTCAAGTCAAGTCATTGTGGGTAACCCTCCTATTGTTCAAGGGTTAAATTCCCCGCAGTTCTGGGGCCCTAGGGTTATTAGACTCTCCTTGAGAAGTCAGCCCTAGTGAGTCATTGTCAAGTCGGGAATTAGTATAAAAGAGAGTGAGCCTCTCTATTTATCACACACTCACTCACACTCAGTTGTAGCGCATAGCTGAGGAAGAAGAAGTTGCTGGGGCTAGAGAGAAAGAGATTACTTTTGTCGGGATATCTTACTATTTTGGGGCTTTGCTATTTGGTGTTGATTCTATCTCTGAGGAAGTTGTAGGGTATTCTCCTTTATGGTTTCCCTGAGGAAAATATTTGTGTTCATTGTCTTATGTGTTTGATTGTTGTGCTTGTTATTCTCTTAGTTAAGATACTAAGTTAATGCTAGCTTAAATGATAAAAGTATAACAGATTGGTGGGTGAGGTGGCCATAAGATCCTACAAAGAGGGATCTCGACCTTAACCAACTGAGGTGAGTAGGGATAAGGTTAGACACGAGGCTCTTGTTAGAGAAGCCTCGAGAAACCTCCTTTTTTTCACCTTTTACCAAGGGCACCGCTTATACCCCTTTATGACAGAGCAGTGATGGGTAAGAACCATGCCAACAACATAGGTTAAAGGTGTTGGAACCGCCTGGTTCTCATATAACTAGGGCGGTGCTGAACAAGGTACCACTTATCTGCTTGAGGGTAAGAGCGGTGCTGTAATTTTGTATGTTGAAACCAACACCTAGAGCAAGATTCTCTTCAATTTTGGGATTTGAGGGAAAATGTTTGTGTTAGGGATCCTATCACATGCTGGTGATAGATTTTGAGTGTAACATAAATCCCCCCAAAGCATGAGTCTATAGGGGTACAATAGGAGAGAGCTTTGATAGAGCAAGTTATCACTTCAAGGTAAGAGCTAGCTTGATCAGAGAGTGTCATCGAACATGCATCTGTAATATATCAATACTTCAACTCATGAATAGAAGTAACCTCATCATGGATGCAGACCAATACAGGACAGATCCATGAGAGGAATAAACAACCATGGCTACTAGAATACAATGTAGATCCATGCATTAGAGGACTCAAACTTGGACATAGCTACCAAATATACAACATAGATCTATGTCATTCAGACACAAATTTGAGCATAGCCACGACCATACAAATGTGGAACCATGCTGGTACCTCATACAATATACTCCATCGCAACTTGGGGAGCAAGCTATGAGATTTTAACAAATACCCAGGGTCTTCGTCTCGTCTTCCACAAAATCCGATTCTATCCATGTGATTATAATGTTCTGAGGTCGAACATGGTAGAAACCACTTGATTACTAGTCAATAAGGTGAACCGTTAACAAGTGTGAGGGAGATCACCATTGATGTCAATGATTCCCAACGTACCCTAGTACAATCTACTGAGTGTGAATAGATGTCTTGGTGTCGAACACCCAGCAGAGTCTTTCGATCAAAGGCCAATGATGTGAACCTTTGTCGATAGAGAGAGAATCTGTCATTAAGGCATACATATCTCAAGGTACTAAACTTGTTTCTAAGACTACTTCTTGGATGATGAGTTGATGTCAATAGAAATAGTGTCGTCGAAGGAGGGCCATGATGAATCCCACATCAACGACACGAAACTTGGAACAAAGTTTTGGAATATTGTAGATAATGTAACCATAGGACTAACACAAAGTACTGACACAAAGGCTATTTTAACTGCAGAGGTAAACTTCTTTCTTCCTTTGAACATTGGAAGGCATGACAAAAGACTTGGCAGCATGACTAGACTAGACAAACACACAATGCGATAGTGGACAATGTAATCTTTTGAAAAACTCAAAGGAGTGACATGACTCATGAAAGTGGATCGACTTGTAAGTCAGTTGAATACCCAATTGACTGAATGATATGTAGATAAGTGCCATGTTCAAAGGTGACAAACAATTGCCATTGGATTTGCAAAATTATTCCCTTCCCTTAATTCTCCGATCATGATTGATGAGTGCCTCTTTTCATTTTTATGAGTTTAAAGAGGGTAACAAACATTCATTTAAGCTCATCTGAAGACAAGTCCATTCCCATATATTTCACAAAATTGAGAAAGGAGGAGTTCGTTCCCAAAAAAGGGTCTCTTAGTGTTTAGTTTAACGAGTCCAATGAAAGAAAACTCAGCATCGTTCATATTTAGAGAGTCTGAATGAAGACAAAAGAAAACTCTAAAGGGTCCTATTTCGTAAAATAGTCTATCTGAACCAAAAAAGAGATAACCTACCGTTGGAGAGACGACTCTTCAAATACTTTTACGAGTATGAAGAAGACAAGTACTCAACAATCTTTTCATATTTAGGGAGTCCGAAAAGAGCTTAAAGGAGACTCCATTAGGTCTCTTTTTAACGATGAACAATTTTTACGAGCTTAAAAAGAATCAGAAAAAAGACTCGAAACTTTGATACTGAGTTCTAAGAGCGTGACCAAAGTATAGATACAAATGCTCAAGGACTTTTTCCGTTTTGAAGAAGTATGAAAAAGTCAAAAACAAACTTCCCATAGATTTTTACTATTTTCATTTCTACCCCTGCAAAACTCAATAGCAACGTTAATTTCTTGAAAAATGACTTTTAATGAGTCATATGGATGGATTTTATAATGATAATGATTTTAAAATATTAAAATGACATTAAAAAACCCTAAAAATAGCTATAAAAGTCATTTCAAATAGTAAAAATCAAAACATTTTACTATTTACCCTTTATCAAGAGCATTTTGGAGCAAATTTGAGCCAGATCTTCAGCTGTTGATTTCGGGAGATCTGACCGTCTGATTTGAGTGCTGTCAGATCCAGGTAAATGAAAAAACCCTAAAATTTCATATTTAAGCATTTATTTTTTTATTTTTGGAGGGTTTTGGGTCATTTTAGGTAAGCCCTAAACTCAAAATGTGGACACTGCTCCTACCCCTTATGGGACAGGCAGTGCACCGTGAGAACCGCACTCATTACACTACGCTCAGGAGGTGCCACCACTTTGTGCAAATAGAGCTCAGGGGGTGCCAAACGTGAGTTTGAAAAAATGCATGGATAAGCAAAAGCATCAACTTTTAATTGATTTTAATGATGGGGTATGTTTTTAACTAGTCCATCAATGGTTTTTGATAGGTTTTCAGTAGTAAAAAATGGTTATATGGAAAGAACAAAAGCATGATGAGGATGATGCCCTTGCTGAAAAGAATGTGGAATGCATAGCTGCATTGAGGAACTGCAGCCTCCTCAAATTATTTCGCACACGTATTTTGGTGTCTCATGAGAGATTGTTGGAGTATATACTCCATATGTGGAACCAGGAACAACAATACTTCAAGGTGGGGGCACATTTGTTGACCATTGAGGTATCAGACGCCTATTTCTTAACCAGATTATCGAGACGGGTTGCCTCAGGCCCTGATTTCATTGACTAGTTCCCACGGAGGGGATGTGACTACCCAGGAGTTGATTGACCGCTACTGCCTTCCCTGTACTAGAACTTTAGAGAAGAAGATTCCCATCAAGGCAGTGGTGGATGTTCCTCTCTACACTCTTCTTTTCACCATGCAGAGCCTGGCTGGGAGATAAGGGCCTCATTAGGATTCTAGGGAACATATGCTGTATGCGATAGAGGCTATGGAACCTATAATTTTCAATTGGGCAGAGGCATTATTACCATTCTTTAAGGACCAACTCACCAAGTGTCGACAAGGAGAACTAAAACAGTTTGGCTATGGTTCTATCTTAGCCTATTTCTTTTTTGAGCGAGTCCCTCATCTGAGTCCCCAAGTATTTTTTACTGAACTGAGGGTGAGAGACCCTTGTATATTGAGGTGGGTCAGGATCATGGCCAATACAGGAGTAGGAAGAGGGAAGGTGAAGTTCAGGACTCCATTTTTTTGATGGCTTAGTGACCAGATCCTCATGGTTGAGGATTATGCTTATGCAGACACTGATTTCGGGGGTGACCCTGACCTACCACTCCCACCTGGCGGGCAGTGGGGAGACATGGGTAAGAAACAAAACCCTAAGATAGCTATTTGTGTTTTTTTTTCTTTTAAAGTTTTTTTCTTTTTTATGTTTTTTATGTATAGTAACAAGACCTGAAAAATTCATGCAGATGTTGGAGCTGCATGACTTGGGGGATCATCCCCCCTGGATAGACGAGCGGGAGCTCGATTTGTTCAATGAGGTGATGAACTGATGGGAGAGTTGGAGGAGAACCTAGAGAGGTTGACTTTGTATATACCTGATGCATCCATTGATGATCTCTCGATGCGTTATCAGAGGCACATAGTAGGAGTTCTAGGCCGCTTCAGCCGCCTGCTACATAGAGTAGTGCAGGCTGTTATGTGCTACCATGAGTATCACTAATTCTTACATGATGTATCACTGAAAGCTGCCATAGCTTCAGATTTTTTGTATGATTTTGTGTTGCCTGAAATCCAGAGTGCTTTAGATGAGGTCTCGTCACCTATTTTTGTAAAAACACTTATATATATATATACAGACTTTTTCCTTCGATATTTATGCTTCAAATGGGAAATGTATTTACATGAGTTTTATATGTTTTTACTGTTTATTTACAATTTTATGATCCATGTTTAACTTTCATGCTATGAATGAGCAATATACTAGTCTAGGATATAATTTGCCTGAATCGGCAACGACATTATCTGCCCTAGGGATATGCTTATAAGTAATGACTTCAAATGACCTTTCCAGTAAACATACGCTCCAATAGAGACGGAGTAGTATAGGGTTTTTGATGGTGTAAACTTGTTTTAAATGACAAACCACCAATTGCGAGTCCATGAACACTACCAAGTCACGAATGTCCCGGGATGTAGCCTCGGTCAAAAGACCTATGACTGCTTCATACTCAGTGATATTGTTGGTAGTAGGACCAATACAAACTACTCCTGAACTCACTAGATCATGTGCAGGGGAATACAGAACCCAAGCAACTGAAGCAAGGTTCAGGGTATGGTGGAAAGCCCCATCGACGAAGCCATACAAAGCCATCTGATCTGCATAACCAAAACATGGTATAAACAGTCTTGACATGAAACTCAAAACCATATTGAAAGTACCAAAACACATTGAAAAGTTAAATAATGTAAATATATACAAGGTACCATACATGAATGATCTAGGCACAATACCTCTTTAGGTACAACCCATTGCGAGGTTGCCTGAAGGGCACTCCATCATAATCCACAAGCTCGTAGGCCCCTTTCTCTAAAACCTTGGAAATGATAAAAGGACCATACCGCATTGATTCAAACTTCCCTTTTCCTAGCATGTCATGTCTCTGATCATAAGTCAAGACTAGGTCACCTTCATTAAATGCATGAGGTTCAACAGATTTATCGTATTGCACCTTGACGCATTTCTTGTGTGCCTCATTAACCAAGGCAGCATCTCTTCTAGTTTTGTCAAGGTTGGTTAAGTATAAAAACTTTCTTCCTCGGTAGAAGTATTAGGGAGAAGTTCAATGGAAAGTTTCAAAGATGGAATCTGACATTGAAAAGGTAGGATGGCTTCTAGTCCATATACTAATTGAAGGGGTGTAAAACCAGTTGTTGTTTTCACTGAAGTTCTATAAGCCCAAAGAGAAGAGAAAAGAGTCTAGAGCCAGTTGGATTTGTGATCTCCAACCATCCGACGTAGCATAGTTTTTAAAACTTTTTTAATGGCCTCAACTTGACCATTATCTTGCGGATAATAGGGGCTTGATTTTTCATGGCGAAAACCCAAATTAGCACTTAACTCTACCATCATCTGATTCCATAAATGTGATCTGTGATCAGTGACAATAAACTGAGGAACTCTAAACCTAGCTATTACATGGTTAAAAAGGAAGAGGGCGACAGTCTTATCATCCTCTGCATATGTAGGCATAGTCTCATCCCACTTAGTGAAATAATCCACGGCTACTATGATGTAACCATGCCCCCTGGCTGAGGTAGGATTACAATGCATGAAATATATCCCCCATTTGGTGAAAGGGTCAACGAAAATTATGGGGTGTAATGGAGCGGGGTAGGTGCGCTTATTTGGGTAAAAGTGTTGATAGGGTGGGAATTCCTTAATAGCATCATGATAATATTTAAAAATAGAAGGCCAGAAATAGCCAGCACGCAGAATTTTCTGAGCTGTAGCCATCCTAGAAAGATGACCGCCGCATGCCCTAGAATGGCAGTCATTAAGAACTTGTTCAACCTCATCATGGGTGAGGCATCGTTAGAGAATGGTATCTATACCATGTCTATATAATGTATCATTGAGGATAATATAGTACTTTTCATGGTGACGAATGTGGCGATGATCCTCACGAGATATAGTAGGCTGAAAATGTTGTGTCTGGAGATAAATGATTAAATATCCATACCATGGGTTAGTTGTGCTTATTAGGAACATAAATTCATCCGGGAATGAATTCTTTGAAGTAGGTTTGGCAAATTCCAGGTCAAACTCCTATAGGATAACAATCCATCGGGAGTATTTCCCCCCTATAACTTGATGAGTTAGGATGTAGTACATAGGGTTTTGGTCTGCGAGTACAATAGTGGTGCGAAGTAGGATGTAGTGACAAAATTTTTGGACAAAAATGATTGTAGCCAATGCTAGTTTCTCCACACGCAAGTATCGAATTTCAGAATCCAGAAGATTCTTACTAGCGTAATAAATCACATGTTCTAGGCCGTTCTGGTCCTCTTGAGCTAAAACCATTCCGATAGTAGTAGTAGAGGCAGCAACATACAAGAGAAAATCCTTCAAATAATCCGGGGGCTGTATGACGGGTGAATGAGTCAGAGCATGTTTAAGATTATCGAGTGCTCACTGGGCCTGGTCATCCCAAAAGAATGGAGTGTCTTTCTTAAGGAGACGCATATAACCATGTGTTTTCTCAATGAAGTTACAAACAAAATGACAAATACATTTTTCCTTCCCTTGCAAACTTTTGAGTTCAAGCAAGTTGGTTGGGGCAGGTAAAGCGAGTATTGCAGCAATCTTTAAGGGATCAATCCGAATACCATCCTTGGAGACTACAAATCCTAAGAGACGTCTCGTCTCAATGCAAAAAACACATTTGTGTGGGTTCATTCGTATCTTGTAATGGTGACATCTCAAGAAAATGTCTCTAAGATGTCGAGGATGGTCTTCCTGTAGTTGTGAGTGCGTAGGGAGATCGACGAGGTAAGGCTCCATAATGTTCTTAGTGTCATGAAACGCATAGGACATGCCACATTGGAATGTGGCCCCAACATTCTTAAGGACAAAAGGTAACTTCTTGTAGGAAAAGGTTCCCCACAGGCATATAAATGTCGTCTTATGCTGATCGAAGGGCAATATCTCAATCTGATTGTAGCCAAAAAATCCATCCATAAATGAGAAGATGACACTCCCAGCACTGTTATCGATAATTTGATCGATGTGTGGAGTTGGAAAGTTGTCCTTAGGACAAGCTTTGTTCAAATATCAAAAATCGATGCAGACTCGAATATTTCCCTGCTTTTTGTTCACAGGAACAATATTCGATACCCATTCCATTAGTGGTACAGGATAGATAAATCCTTCCTTCAGAAGTTTTTCGACTTCGGCTTTGATAGCCGTAGCCTTTCGCGAATGGACTTGTCTTAATTTCTTCCTAACCAGTTTGGCTGTAGGATAGGTTTTGATCTCATGGACTACAATGGATGAATCTATCCCAGGCATTTCTTTAAAAAGTGATTTATACTCTTCAGTTTCATCTATTGAATGGTTTTTCCCTATGTGAACATGTTCAATAGTTCCAGACTTGACTGATATGTCAATTGGAACCGTTTTGGTAATGTTGCATAAATTTCCTTTAGACTCAGAATCTTGCAACAAGATAGGTGTTTGCGGATTGTCGACAATATCAGTACCCAAGAGAGATACAAAATCATTATCCGCCAAACTGGTATTGGGGAGGAACAAAGATCTGTGATGGTGATCCTCCCATACTGATGTACTTGTATTCATAATCTCTATAATAGACTCATCCGATGGAAAAGTATGGGAGAGATAATCCAGAGTAGGAGGCGAAGGTTCTAACTAGTAGGGAAGGTGGTAAGGATCCGAAGCCACCAGATGAAGATCATCTGTAGGAACATTGGAAATAGATTGGATGGCATCATAAACTACTTCATGCGGGTTGAGGGAGGATGTCTCAACAACTTGTTTACCCTTAGGATCATGATTAAACACTAGTATAAAATGAGAAATTAATGACTAAAATCATGCTATAAAACACTATTTTTGAGTCGGTGACTAATAGTAGCAAATTTACACTATCTTATAATTAGTCGTATTTCACTAGTCATTAATAGCTTGACTTAGTAGTCACTGATTTAGTCATTGATAGACAATGATTTAGTCATTGATATCATTGTTTTAGTCATTGTTTTAGTCATTGATAGCCAATGATTTAGTCATTTTTTTAGTCATTAATAGTTAATGATTTAGTCATTAATTTAGTCATGGATTTAGTCACTGATTTAGTCGCTGATTTAGTCACTGATTGCAACCATTAATGACCAAATATACGACTAAATAAACTACTAGATGTTAACATATTAATGAGTAAGCTAAATACGACTAAGATATGAGAAATTAGCTACTAATAGTCGTATATATGCGAATTTAGTCATTTTTGTAGTCACAAATTTATGACAGGGCACGAAGGAATCGAACCACCAACCTCCTGCCTAATTATAGGCAGGCGCTCTACCATTGAGCTAGAACCCTATAAGAAGTTGTGATTGCTTGACAATGACGATATTGAAACAAATTTATGATAGATATCAATCTACAAACTACATAATTATTTCTTTGAGGGACAAAGATTGAAAAGCTATCTTTAGAAAGTCCAACATGGACAATATCGGATGACACTGAAGTGACATCTGTTCTTTCACTTCTTCCTGTTTCAATGTGCCCACTGCCCAGCTCAGATGAACCCTTGTGTGTGTCAGAGGACGAATCCTTCAATAGACTTTTAAAACCTTCATGACTCCTACATTTCATAGTAGGATCAACTAAACTGGCATTCTTTCCATGGAAAGCTTCCCTAGCGGTATTTACACGTGAATTTAATTTTATATATGTTCCATTCATTGCATTATGTTTGGCATCAATATGTTTTTTAGATATAAATGTTGATGACTTCCCACCCTTACTGACCAATAGCTTTCCATGATCAAAACTCAACCTTGATGCCACAGCTTCCACCACCAAGGCAGGGAGATTTAATGTTGGAGACACTAAAAGTGAATGACATGAACTTGTTTTAGGATTAGAGGAGCCTTGAACAACTGGGATCCTCATACTAAATGATTTTTAAGAAACTTCTGGGTCATTGTGTTTGACCTAGGCTTGTAGATAAAACCTGGAACAGGCAAAAAATATGCATCGAGTTAAACTGGCATCAAGTCAAAGTTGTGGCAGACAAGTCTGACTCAACTGCTGCAAGTTTGAATCACAACCAATTGTGCGTCAGCTGAATTTTTCCTCAGTCTGGGCCAAGTCCTACTCTGGCCTCTCCAAGTTTTTCCCTGACCCAGGTTTGTAACACATATTCTAAGAGCAATGGCCCAAAGGTCATCCACTCTTGATTAACAACTTAGTAATGAAACCTAACATTTGGATTCTCTTTTATCACGTTTAATTAAACACCCGTTGCATTTGTGTCTTGCATCTCATATTAATTTTTTTAAACTACTTTTGTATACTAAATAGATTAACTCAGAATGCAAAATCACAACAGTAGCTGCAATTTAAAATCATTCATTTTGTCTCTGATTGATCATGATATAGACTACCATTGTATTAACAAATATCCTAACACAGAAGCATGGGAATTCATTTTATAGATGTATATTACTCAAATGAAGTGGGACAATGTCTCCATTGTATTAACTTCATAAATATCTGAACACAGGAGCATGGTAATTCATTTTATAAATGTATATTACTTGAATAAAGTGGGACAATGAGTGCAATATTGGTAATATAATGTTTTGAATAGCTACAAAGAAGGCTTGTTTTGTAAAAGGTTAACTTCACAGCTATAGTTGACTGACATGATGGGACATATTCATCACACATCAGTGTTGGAGGTCATTGTTTCTAGAGCTATACTACATCGAGACAAGCATTCTTTTTTTCTAGTAAGAATGCATGTCTTGATGCAGATAGCTCTAGAATGCATGTTTTTTTTAGCTTCTAGGTGCTAGGGCCTCGAGCTTGAAATTCTCTCCTCTTGGAAAGAGATCCACATAGGAACTCTTCCCAAGTGGAGAACCTTTCAAGCTCTAGACCCTAGCACCTATATAGTCAGTTTTTGGTACACTAGAGAAAGATGCACCCACTTTGACACACTATTAATTTTAATTCATTTGTGTCATCTTACATTGTTTCATGATCAATGATTGCTCAAAATATATTTACCTCACTTGATGTATTGTATTGTTGATCTTCCTTTTAGTCCCATTAACCACTTTGTCCATGTGAGGAAATCAATAACAATTCATATTTTGATAATCCATAGAATATTAAGCATTGTACTTGAGAATCCACATAACAAAATGTCACGTAGACAAAGAACTAACATTGAAAACCCACAAAACAGGTAGCAAAAGCACTCAACTAACATTGAACATACAATCCATTATTTGGAAGATGCAATTCCTGGATGTTAATTTCCCACTTAAACCAATCCGCCACAAATCCAAAGTAAAAAAATCTAGAAATAGATTATTCACATTCAATGCACATGCATGAAAGAAAAATCTTGATAATGTGTTTCTACTAATTACATGGAAGCACGGGAATTGCAGTGTAATCTTAAATGATTTTGTTAATAGATGTTAATGTCAGCCTCAATACAGCTCTCTTTAAGAAAGCAAGAAAAACATCAGTATATAAACACATACTCACAGCATTTGTAAAAGTTGATAGAACCTCTACTCGCTTGTACCTGCAAAAGAGGTGACATCTGTAATCAAAGAATATGCCATAGCAAAACTTGGACTAAGTTCTATGAAGTATGTGTTTATGTTGAATAGCTCAAGGAAAATATTGACCTTTAAATGAGAAATTAAACTAGTATTCATGATAGGCATAGGACTTCAAACTTTATACTATGTAAAGTTATCATAGTTACAACCATACTCTTTATGTTTTAAAAATTTAACTTGACTATTTGTCATTCCTATGGACAATGCCACCTTGGATGTATCTTCTCATCAAGAGAGAAAAGATTTTAAACACACTCAGATTCAAGGGATGCCAGATTTTTTATTACATGAAAATAAGAAAGAAAATGTGGAGGAACAATTCATTGAGCCTTATGAGGATTGTGTTGTTGTGGAGGAATTAAGTGGAGTCTCAGGAAAAGGTGCCCAGGAGGCTATTGTAGGAGCGACAATGAGAGGAACCCTAGAATCTTTGTTTGATATTTGATTTAAGCAAGGAATACAGTGTACAAAGTTCAAACAATCTGACTTACGGGTAATTCTTTTTCTAATTTATAAGTTAGTGCTGAAGCTGGGAAAAAAATCCCCTTGGGCAATTTACCCGTACTTGTTTTGGTCCCATTAAACATCCATCCACTCTTCTAGCATGAGCAAACCTAACTACATAATTCTCAACTGAATTTTGTACATGGTGGCCAATTTCAAGGTTACAACATGCATGTAATCCTTGTAATGTTGATATAGGATGAGTTTTCACAGTAATTTTACAATTATAATGTTCATTTTTTCAACGGTTTCATTTCTATTCCTTTTTATCATTGGTACAAGATAAAAAGATATATCCATAGAGATAAATATATACACAACCCAATATTATGTGAGAATGGTATTTTTTTTTTGACTTGTAATTGATTTTGTGATTGACAACAATGCATGCCTTTGAATCATTTTCTATAGCAATATATGAATGCATGGTATCACCGTGAAAATAGAATATGAGATTTTGTCTTTCCAAGAAATTCCTTATGATGGGTAAATTTCCTTTCAAGGGCACAAAAGGTGTTTAAATTTGATTGATCATAATATCTATTAATATGGAGTCCCCAGATAGGGATACACTATACAATCAAGGTATACATACACTTTTGCTAAGGATTTTTGTTGTTCCTTGTGACCTATTTCTTGGGGATATTATATATCCCATAGAGTCTTGATACAAACTTAAACTATAACCTAATTCACCCAATAGTCTTGACCCTCTTCCCTATACTACTCCCTAGCCTACCCTAAGTGATTGCTTAACCTCCAGCCTAGCTACAAACCTTAGGATAAAGCATTACACAACCCTAGTTCCCAAAACTAAACCCTATCCTCTGTCCTACCCTTAGGCATGTCAAGGAAATATTTATTTCCTAACAGCCTTGAATAACCTAGATACTAAGCCCTAGTTACTAATTCATAAACTAAAATCCCTAGGACCCTTTTTTTTGTCCTTGTCCATACCTCAGCCTATGAGAAAGGATCACTAATAGTCCAGATTAGAGAAATAAAAGTCTCATTCAGACTTGAGGCCTTCCCCTTTTGCTATCTAGACTTGGAACTTTACCCAGACCTCATCCTAAATTTCTTGGCCCTCCTCTAAAAACACCCAACATTCCCTCAGGCTTAGGCTCCGTAATCAGAGCTGACAGTTGACTCCATTCACCATCCATGAATCGTGAGGTAGTACTCAGTGGGTTTTCCGCAAGGTTATTCCTTGGAAAAAAACATAAGCAACACTTAGCAAGGACAAATAAGAAAACTGGTTATGCCATAAAAGACAGCAAGACCTTAAGAGTGAAATAGAATTTCACAAATGTTCTGACATTATTATGATTATCTTCCACTGCAAAAACAAATGATATGAAATCTAGAATACACGAGAGATCATAACCTTGTTCATTCTTTAAAATAACATTAGATCCCTTTATGACTTACCAATTGTCATGCTTGGTACAACCAAAGAATGTTAAAAATGTCATCTTAAAGAATTGAGACATGCCTGAAGTTAATGGAGCTGCATCATATTTATTATTCATGAAATTTCGATAATCATCAGGGAGCTCCACTGTGTGCCACAGAAGACTTGAAGACCTGCATACAATTATGGCAGATAAGTACACACTCAAACATAAATTCTTGCAAGCAGCATCAAGTAAGGAAATTGAATACTATTTAAGCAACCAAATTAGACTGTTGATTAGAACATCTGTACAAATCTCTATAATAAACATAATTTTAGAGTATTATCTATAATAGTGATTAAAGACCAAAGGGATGGGTCCCTCAACATGAACACGTCTCTTGGGCTCCATACAAGCAGTCGTCTTGACTATCTTCCAATGATCGTTGTATCAATAACTTTTATTAAATATTACTTCTATTCTTTGGACATTATATTATGGCCTTTTTCCCTTTTCATATGATGGAACAGTTTGGTTCATTCCATTGGTATGAGAGCAAGTTTCAATCCCCATTTGACGGGTGCCAAGGTTTCTGGCTGGGGGCAATAAAAGAACAGGCTAAGAGCCCATCACCCTACTCGTGCTAATAACCCTTTAATACTGATTTTTAGTTTCATTTACCTCAATTTGAAAACCAGTGGCAAGGAATTGAGAGCAAAGGATTTTCTCACCATCTTTCATTGAGCTAATGAGGGGGAATCGAGCATTTTTAACACCATTAGCATAGATATTGTGGAAAAGGGATTGATTCCAATCTACCATTGTTTCCATTTTGTTTGTTTTTTGATATTTATTATAAGGATTCCAATGTCATCTTTCCCTCTTCTTGTCGGTTTTTAAGGAGATTCAATGCTAATGTAGAACAAATTTTTTATTTGCAGCAACCTTTTGTGTTGATTTCCATTTCCTTTTGTACCCTATATTTACAGCTATAAATGCAATCTCAAGGTAATAAAGGAATACGCTATACATAAGAAGAGTAAGAGAACAAAGAGGAAAACACCACAACTATCCCCCTCAACCACCATGACAGAATGGCAAGCACCCTTGTAACGTACCCAACTGCTTATCCTTGGTTATCAGGGTACCAAAATTCCTCCTTTGCCAATTTGACCTCTATGACAAGCTTCCCAAGCAATATAAAGGAATTATCCTAAATGACCAATGGAAATCATACACAGGTCAACTAAACATTCATGATCCATATTATGCACTAAAACTTCTCCTCCACTGGACCATCATATCACATTTTATATAGGAACCATACGATGATTCCAATCAAATATTAATCTTTTGATCAAAATTCTCATATACAATGACATATGTCATAATCAAATTGCATAAGCATAGGCAAGTATTTATAAAACAAGCTCAACATGATCACACTAGAATTTCGTGCTAGATTAAGAGCTTAACACTCAAAGAACCACACCTTACTTATCTTTAAACACACACATGGCAAGAACAATAAGAATGACTTAATAAACAATATAACAGAAGAAAAATTAAGAGAGCTTACCTTGTTTAAATTTTGTCAATGGAAACTAGTTGCTTCGGAGCTATTCACTGCCCAACCATAGGTATCCAACACAAAAACCAACCTCAGGCCAGTCTATGAGGCAACAAGGGTGAAGGGACTTTCTATTGGCCATTTATTTCTCACTCAATCCAACCCACAGTGCTCATGAATTAGCCAAACCTCTACTACCATAACCCAGCCAGTTTCAACCATCTGAATCAACCATGGATCTCTTCCTCTCAGCACATTACTACACAAGAAAAGGCCAATCCCTTATCCACTGCACAGTCCCTCAGGATATCTGTCTCAACAAGTCTCTAATGCAAGCAAAAAGAGGTCACTTATTATCTGGCCTTTAGTAAAATCCTCGTGTGGTAGTCTTTGGCTTTCAAAGTCAAGATCAAACACAAGAAATATTAGGATTACATCTCTATTCACCATATACAAGCTCATTAAATCCATTCCTTTCAATTCATCATTCCCTTACCATAACCCATTCCTTTCCCAGGTTATCCAAGCCAATGTTGCAAACAACGTTTCGAGAAATATATCATTGAGGCTCTGCAAAGGAATTTATTAGGAATATTGGGGAAAATATCGGCAAGAAGAAACTTAGAACTAAAGAATTATAGAAATATGGGAAAAATTGGCAACCTGTCTTTTCACTCTTAAGTTCTTGCTGAAATTCTATTTCACTCTTAAGGTCTTGCTGTCTTTTATGGCATAACTAGTTTTCTTATTTGTCTTTGCTAAGTGTTGCTTATGTTTTTTCCCAAGGAATAACCTTGCGGAAAACCCACTGAGTACTACCTCACAATTCATGGATGGTGAATGGAGTCAATTGTCAGCTCTGATTATAGAGCCTAACCCTAAGGGGATTCTTGGCCCTCCTCTAGAGTATAGATTTGTTCTTTTCCACATTTGGATTGCATTAGAAGGTGTCCTTCATAGATTTAATTGCTAAATAATAATGATTGGATAGATACACACGACTGGAGATAGACATCAACAACACTAAAAGGGTCGTCGAGAAGAAAGACATTTGCATCCTAGTAGGCAGAAAAGTTTATCCAAAAAATGCCAGTCAAACCTAATGTTGCAGTGTGGGGATCTTTGCTCAATTCCTGTATAACACATATGAATATAGAACTGGGAGAATGTGTTGCAGACCACGTTCTCAAGTTGGAACCTAAAAATGTTGCACATTATGTGGCTTTGTTAAATATATATGCTGCAGCTGGCAGGTGGTCTGATGTAGAAAAGGTGAGAAAAATGATGAAAGAGAGGAGAATAGAAAGACGCCCAGGATGCAGTTGGGTTGAGATCAATAACAAAGTGTATGCTTTTGTCATAGGGGACAGTTCAAAGCCAGAAACACAAAAAAAGGATGAAAGAAGCAGTGAATGTTCCTAACAAGAATTTTATGGTTGATGCAATGTTTATGCTGCATGACGTGGAAGATGAATAGAATGAATTTATCTTTGCTAACGTGGTAGGAATCTAGCAATTACATTTGCACTTATTGTAATCTCCCCTGCAAACCTTATGAGAATAGTCAATGATTTGATTTTGATTTTAAGCGGGTGAAACTCTAGGTGCCCAAACTCTCACCGTGACTTGGAAGCCCACACCATATGATTATGATATTTTAGTCATTGCAGTCTAGCTTCTCTTTTTCACTCATAACAGTCTTGTTTAAAAACCTTAAGTGGGTGGTGACTACATTTCTTCCACCAGGTTTATTTCCAAAATGGTATTCTCATGAAGATGCTAAACCATTCCCTCATTTGAAGTAGGGATTTTGTTCTTGGACTTGGAGGTCCATTTCATTCACTTTTGGCCCAAGGGAGAGGGTGCATCATGTCAAGAAATGCTTCTGTGATCTAAAATTTGGAAAACATGGGTATATTACTGTATTGATAGGGCATATTATTTTATTTTCATCTTTTCAAAACTAACTTCTATCTTAGGAATGAGACTCGGAAGCATCCATGGGGCAATTCAATAGGCTTGGTAAGCGATTCATATTATATCTATTAGGATGTCTATCTATTTAATTCAAAATACTATCAAAATTTTGAAATCCCAAGGAAGGGTGCCTAAAGTCAATGTGCAAGGAGGAGTGCAATGATATGTAATTATGCTCTGCACAGTCATTCGCTCATGGAGTAAAACATTAGTCTTTCTTATAATGTTTTCTTTGCTGTGTAATGATTCGTGAATCTTTTTTTCTACTAATATATCCTGCTTTTGCTTTAGCAAGCATAGATCAGGACGCCTGTAAAACAAACTGCTGTGCCCTATTTCTAGGCATCTTCACAGCCTTGGTTCTTTGCTGTAATATGTACTAGCAGGTGTTTCTAGGCATCCTTAAGCAGTTTTGTTTTCTTTGTTGTAATTGGCATTAGCAGGTGCTTAAAAGACTGATCATTTATTGAGAGAAAACCAGCAGTGATAATTATATCTCACATATGAACTGCATCAGTAGATATAGTCATATCTTACATATGAATTGCTTGTATTGTATAGCATAGCTGAAACATCTTATTCCTATAAAAATATGAAATACATGAAGGGTGGGAAGTACCTTAGTGTTGTGAAGATAGTCATAGATATCAGAGGCATAGAATGTGCACATTTGAGGATCTCTGTTATCTGCGTCGATGTCAACAATCTTAGATTCTTGCACCCCTGCTGCCACTGGAGTCCTTTCTTCAAATAGGTGGACTATAATAAGTATCATTGTTATAACATTTAGCATACAAAAAATTGCAGCTCACATTGAATAGTGAATTTTTTGTTTAAAACCCTTCAAATTGTGAGAACTATGTTTCCAGAAATTGGAAACAAGGAATGGAACAACAAATGGGTCTAATGGATTTGAGGTAATAAGAAGCATGAACTCCCCCCAACCCCCTCCATATTATGCATATAAATTTGATTGGTAATGCACTTTAATAGGGTCAGGACATGAGCGAGAACAAGTATGGGACGGAAACAAGAAATGGACCTTGGATTTGGGGAATAAAAAACAACTCCCCTAACACCCTCTATATTATACATATAAATTTGATTAATAATGGACAAATATAGGGTTAGGAAAGGAGCGGGAACAAGAATTGGAACAGAAATAAGAAATGATCCCCTGGGTTAGGTTTCTGGTCACATAGCACACAAGTGATGAAGCAAAAAGAGTTTATTCATAAAATTACCTTCCAATGGTTTTGACTTTAAATGATGCTTTGATATGTACAGGTTCTGTAAGGTTTTATGCTCCAACGAAGCAATATCTGAGGCATTGCTGTCGATGGGTAGAGCCTCTGTAATAATTGAAGAATGAGAAGCAATTGTATTTGAAATATTTCCCCCTATAGATGAAATCCTATTGTTCAGATTGGAGGAACCAGAGATACTGCAGGCCACATTGTTTCTCAGACCCCTTAGACCAACATTATCAGGTTTTGCAGGGTGTCTGGGAATAGAGGATTTTACAGGACCCTTTTGAATTTCAGAGTCTCTTGTGCCGCTGGGAGTCCCTCTAGTCCTAACTTTTGAAGATGTTGATTGCATATAGATCCCTTTAAGACAAAGTAATCATTTTTTACAATTTCAGACAGAAATTTCAAAAGCAAACTGCCCAGTAAAATTATAATAAATACCTAAAAAAAACCTAAAACCCTTGCATTGTTTGAATACAAATGCCAAAACCAAGAAAACCCATTTGGACAGAAATTGGAAAATGCTTTCACCCAGATATGGGGAACGCCACGCTTAGATTGGGCGGATGCCTGATTTGTCAAATTGGAAAGAGGAATGCGTTTCCTAGATTACGGAACAGGTGGAACAACGCGGCTTTGCAGTCCGCCGTCTAGAGAGACTCTCTTCGGATTCACATTTTCCCTCCATGGGATTATCTGCCCGACGACAACCAATTGAGAATTGTAAGATTGATTGATATATAATTAGCACATCCGACTTTTCGCGTGGAAAGAATTCGATGAAGAAAAAATGATGGCAACAGAATTGGATTAGGAAAAAAACGATGCCATGGATTAGCAATTGTCCTTTTGCCCAGATCATTTCAATTTTATTTTTCAAACTATTTTTTTTATTCATTTTTATTTCTTTCCTCGTATAAAAAAGTTACATTTTCAACCATTAAGGTAGAATTCTTTCATTAATAAATTTAAGGTAAAATTCTTCATTAATACATTTTTTATTAAAGAATTTAAGAAATTTAAAAATTAGTTTTTATTATATATTTAACAAAAATCTAAAAAATTACTTACCAAAAATAACATAAATCAATAATTAATACTCATTAACATTAACATTATGCAATATACACCTCCTAGCATTCATATTATCTGCAATTAAAATTAGAGTTTAGAAACAGGTATTAAAATTTTGTTTTTCTAAATAGTAAAAACTAAAAATAAAATGATAGCATATAAAATTGCATCAAAAATACATTTTGAAAAATTGCCTACGCATTTGATTTGAGGTTTTCCCACACTGCTTCCCATTCATAATAAATCTTTGTCGTTCAATGTGTATGCTTGATGAATTTGGGGAATATACCAAAGACGTGTATCCTAGCCACCCATGCTTCATAATGAATTCAGAGGCTCCGGTCCCCTTGGGCCACAAATTTCATTATAGTTGCAACTGACGTCGTTTCACGTAATTTTAATCTCCGACTTTGCTCTGCCATTTTTCTGTCAAAAAATAAAATTATGCAAGGTGCTCGGGCCTACCTGAAACAATCAATTCCCAGCAGCAAATGCAAAGGCGAAACGGAAAATTAAGCAATTAAATTGATATATAGGCAAAATTGATGAAATAAGCACCCAGAGATAAAAATGATCATGGCACCAAGGTTTGTAAGAATCGCCCTCAATAAAAATATTCTAATGAATATTTCCTTTAATAAGAAGGCATCGAATCCTGTATCAACTCTGGGATCGACTGCATGGAGTATCATAATGAGAATCAACATCGACTCTTTACGCATGCTTGGATTGATTAACAGCATCACCACCTGATCACATTGACTTATACATGAAGTACAAACATCGGGTGTATCAACTCTTGGGATCGACAAACACTTGTGAGCACTATTGAAAAAAGGATGTAGGTTTCCTAATATAACACAAATCATAAATGACACCCTCTAACATTATGCAATATACACCCATCATATCCATATTACTTGCAATTAAAATTTGGGTTTAGAAACTACTTTCATTAAAGTTCAACCTCTAGAAAAATTAAGAAAAAATTAACAGCGATTTATAGAAATAGCTAAACATAAAAAATATGTCATTAATTTTTTACCAAAATTAAAACATCACTTCCTCTCACATATGGCAAATTAGTATGCATTTAGGAGGTAGTACTCACACCTCTCACACCTGGCAAATTAGTACTAGCTCTTTCTTTGACAATTGGGTTATGCTCCAAAGCACTACAGACCTCTCTTCTCCCAAAGTTGTAGTGTTGCTTACCAAGGTTACTCTAGATATTTTACTAAGGATAAATGATGCAGGAGAATCACTCTTATATTGCAATGTGGCCATTCGAAAATTAAGATTCTAAATTTTACAAAAGGGAGTGGGTTTCCCTTAATTGAATCTCCATATGTTTAGGTTAGTGGTAATCAATTTAGTGAACTAGTTCTGGAAAGAATCGAGTTAGATTTGCTATCAATGGAAGAGTTAAGTTAGAAATAGGATAGAATGCAGTTGAATTCATTTAGGATATCTTGTGAAGCTGTCAAATTGTTAGCAGAAATTTAGGAATTAACTTTCTAATTCTATATTTAGTTTACTTCTCCTTTTGTATATATTCTGAATTAGTTTGTTAAAAGGTTGGATTATTTGAGTAATGGAAAGCTTATTTCCGTATGAGATTGTTGTAATCCCCAAAGTTAATCAATGAGTCTTACAATTCCTAGGGGCTGCTCATGAATCTTACAAATATAACAATATTAAGCAGATTACACAGTTTTAGTATTTGGGAAAGCATTATACTTTACTACAAAAAAAGAGGTGCAACAGTAGGTAAAGAATTGCACAACTCCTCTCGTAAGTGTTTCTAGAAGGGGTCTCGCAGGGAAAGTAAAGAGTCCAGGTCCCTCCCTTGAACCTTGAAGCGAGGAAATTCTTAGATATTATAACCTATAGTCTAAAATCCTGTACACAACATTTTTGGTCTACCAACCCTTGGAATTGCTAGTTCCTGAGTTTTATCTGTAAACATAGCAATATTATTATGAACTTGGGCAGGTCTGACCTATTTTGGGGGCTGCAACTTGTGAAAATCATGGGATATCCAATATTAGATTTGATCCTTATGGCCTATTCTAGTGCATTTGTAGGTGTAGAAATCCTCAGTTATAGAGCTTATCATTGACGAGAGATGCTACTCGCAGCAACAGGTGTGGATGCAATCCATGTCCAAGAAAAAGCATACCTAATACTTCTTTATTTTGTTTGCTTTTGGAATAAGCCTAGTAACCAAACCCAAGGTCACCATGACTCCATGTAAATCATATGTTATAACACTATATTTAAACCATATGGTATAATGTGGAGCCTAAACCATAAGCACCAATGCTTAAAACACATCACAAAGACATCTGTTTATATCCATTAAAACCATACCAATATAATGTGGATTGTTATATTATTATATGCCACATCATAAATCTTAATCATATCTTTATCCAAGGTCATGCCACGAAGAGATTGTATGCAAGCGGTAATGTTAAACATATCCATTAAAACCGTACCAATATAATGTGGATTGTTATATTATTATATATTGCCACATCATAAATCTTAACCATATCTTTATCCAAGGTCATGCCACGAAGATATTGTATGCAAGCGGTAATGTCAAACTTTATGTGTTATAACCATATAACATAAAAAAATGCCATCGTTTGAACTATGGAATTATAACGTGGTAAGGTTTAAATATAGGTTATGTTGGTATAGACATAATTGTGTTTGGTTAGTTTTATTTATATTACTAAAAATGATTTTAAGTATTTTTTTAGTAATATTAATAATATATAGAAATATTAAACAATGTTAATTTTAACTTTTGATTATTTTTATTTTTTATTTTTGAAGGTATTTGGTTTTATAAAGAAAAATTGACTAGTCAACAAAAAAACATTAAATTTTCAAAGATAACAAGAAAAATGGAAACAAATTTATACATAAAAATATATATTATATATTTGTCAAAATAGGTTGTTTTAAATTGTGTTTTTTCCAAGGTGTAAATGAGAATATTATGGAATCTCTATTTATTGAAATATAAATTATATATTTTGTTATAATTTATTGAAATTTAGATTATATATTTTGTTAAAATATAGCTTTTTAAATTGTTTTTCTAAATATAGAAAGAAACATGGTGGAATCTTTCTATATTAATGGTTTTTTTTCATTGTAAAAAAATATGTAATTTGTTATTCATAAGAATCAAAATTACATCATAGTTGTTCATGTACAATCCCCTTCAAAGTAGGATAGAAGACAATATTTAAGCCCTGGGCAAAACATTACAATATCCAAAAATAAATGAGAGGGATTCTACCCATCAACCTATAGAAAGAAAAAATGCAGAAAAGACAAAATAACTGTGAGACAAAAAATAGCAGGGCTCCGGAGAGTTGTCATGCAGATACAACCTAAAATAGTCCAAGGCAAAACCAGAATGGAGAAACTAGAAACAGGTAAAGCGACCTTCAGTAATCATGATTCTGTTAATTGAGTACTTGCATAAGTGAAGAATACCAGGGCAGTCTCCTATCGCAAGATTTGATAGGTTGTCCGTGTCAGAATTGAACTCCCTATACAGGTGCCTGAAGGATAAATAAAGAAAACAATTCTTTAGGAGCCCAATCCTTTTCAACCAATAATCATAACTCAGTCACTACAAATTGGTGAGACCTATGGCCCAATCAATTATGACCTTTGATTCGCCAAAAATAGAAAGGTAGAGAATATTTTTTTTTTGCGAACCATAAAATCCCCCATAAGGCTAAAAGTTCAGAAAAAGTATTAGTGCCACTCCCAACACCCATCCTTAGCTTGAAACTATGAGAGTAATATATACGGAGGATCGTTCCAATACCACAATTTCCATCCTGCTCAGCCCCATCAAAGAATCCATATATGGTATCGGATTCCAACACCGAGATGATTTGAATCTTTTAAAATTTTGGGGCACAATCTCTATTCCATTACAGAAAACTTGCCACAATCTAAGAAACAAGTAAACCTCCTTGCAAAGTTTAATCACTTCTTATAATGTCTGCTTCAGTTTTCCTTTTTAGCGTGTGAGGAATGTCAATGTGCAAAAACTAGTGACCTTTGCAAATAGTGGCATTGTATGAGGGTGCTCATGCTTTTCCCAGGTTGAAAGTTCAAAATTCATATGGTTATGAGCGCATAAGCTGGAGATGGTGATAATTGTAAATATAAAGTGGAAGCAGTAACTTCAGCAGCATTGAGACTTGTAAAAATCCAAAACAACTGGTTATTGATTGGAGTGATGAACACAATCGGAGCGACAAGAACCATACCTTTAAAGCGCTCCGACTGGTCACTGCGAGATCCTGAACCTACTTATTGTCTACAAAAATAGGGTATTGAGTGTGAAAGCAAGGGAGCAGGGGTTGAACGATAGCCCCAAAATACGAAGTTGACGTGTTTTTTTGTCCATGCATTGGATGCATTTGGTAAGTCTACATGGAGTAGGTGCATTCGAATGGCCGGTTCTCAAGGGGATGTAGGGATATGATGCTTCTATATAGGTAATGATATATATGTTACTGGTTCTAGTACCTAATTCGTAATTGACATAGGAACATAATTTTCCTTTGGAACGTGCTTAAATGGGTTTGCTTCAATGGTGCAACAGGGATAAAGATGGTCAAGAGAAAATTCACGCAATTGCTTTGTTGGATCTCTGAAGATCGAGGTGCATGGCACTAATATTACTAATAGAAGGTAGACAACTTACAAAAATTACACTTCATTGCCAAATTTGCAATTTTCCATGACACAATTAAAAATGACTAACATAAATGACTAATTCGTATTCTTCTAGCTAGTCATTTTTTATGTCGTGACTAAATTAGTCGTTAATTTTAGTCATTTTTAACTCTGTCACTTATTATCTAGTCATATTTGTTAACTAGTGACTAAATTAGTCGTTAATTTTAGTCATTTATAGTTGGGTCAATCAAAATTGCTCATATTTAGTAGTAAATCACTTGGAAAACCTGTGGTGACTAGAATTTTTAGTCACCTAGTAGCTAATTCCTCATTTTGTACTAGTGAAACGAAGAGATCATGTTGACTATTGCCATTTCTGTGCTAGAAGGGGTGGATGGAAACACACCCATGAGGGTGGAGTTTTCTAACATCCCTATCCCAATCGACTAGTAAGGAGGAGTAGACTGACCTAGCAAAGTGATGTTATTCGTCATAGGAGTGGTAACATCTGGCGTACAGAAATCAAGTTGATAAATTGTTACAATTCTTCCCAAATGTGGAAACTAGAGGTTTCTTAATACCATGGAAGCGACAACGGTCATAGCGTAAAACCAATTTTTCCCTAAGAGAATATTTTAGTCTAACGGGGCATCCACTACTTCCACCTGAGTGGAAACAGTCCCCCCCCCCAGCTCAACTGAAAGGATTGGCATGATACTATAGGGATGGAAGCCTCTTCCATCAAAGGATTTTAGTGTTGTCAGTGATTTTACAAACTCAGGAGAGCCAATGGCTTTCCAACAGGACAAAGACAAAACAAAGGTTGAAGCACCTTCATCTGGAACAGTCCTAAAGACCTTTTTCCCAACTATTCTAGTTATGACTTGAAAATCCAATTGGTGAGGTAATCTAGGTTTAAGGTTCTTTGGATTGAAATGAATCAGATTCGTGTCACTCAGGTCCATGGCTCCCAAAGCGGTTAGTAAGTTTTTTCATTGCACGGGACAACTTTGGAGCACTTCTAAGGTAGACATTGCACATGGTTCTTGAGTTAGGTCTTCTACGACATTAGAAAACTATGCAGCTCAGGAATTAGGGTTTAAAACAACCTTCCTAAGAGTACTCTTGGGAAAACGCAAAACCATGTCGAGATTAGGCTTCTAGATCATTAGGGGACCATTGGACAAGGATGTGGGAGAACCAGTAGAAGGAGCTTTATCAGGAGAAGGTTTCTCAATTTTCTTCTCCTTCGGTTTGTCATATGACTAACTTCGAGCTGTTAGATTAATAATTTCTGATGACATCATTCGAATTTACTCTGTGGAACTATAATTTCCTTGGTTAGACATGTGGCCTACTAGTTGTTGCTGAGAAGGAAAAGGATCAATGAGAACTGTCGGTGCAGGGTTACTCTTTAAAAACTTATTAATTTCATCATGTCAAGGACACTCTTTCATGAAATGATCACCAAGACATAATATGCAAGGATACTTAGCTTTCCTTTTTCCTTTATTATCATTCTCTGGGGCTGTAGGTTTGGGGGTTTTCCTGTTGGTTTCTGGGTTTCTTGGTTTTACCTTTTCCTTTCTTCTTATTACCATATGATTGTGTACTTTGACTAGCATTCACCTCGGTGGAAACTGTAGGGTTGGAAGGAGTAGGAGTGAAAGGATTGGGTTGTTTGGAAGCTTTAACCGTTGATGGGGGCTGGATTGAACCAATAACCAGGTGGCTTAGTTGGGTCAGTGTTGGGTCAAGGAGCTTGAGGAATAAGGTTGTACAAATTTCCAGACTGGGAATAGACCAAGTTTAGATACTGTGTGCAACTAATGGCTTTCTCTTCAGTAACAACACCCCCCATAGCCACATCTCAGGAAATGGGTGGCAACAAATATTTCGTAAACTAATCAACCAAGAGTTGGTCTAGGATAGGAGCTTTAATGAGCCTTCTCTGCCTTCTCCACCCATGAATATGATCTAAAATGTGTGTGGAGGTGTTTTTACGCAGAGAGGTTAAAAGTTCTGTACCCATTTCGTATCATATGGGTAGTTGAAAGTGTGTGAGGAAAAAAGTTGCCAAAGCACTAAAATCCACAAACGGGTGTCATGGAAGTTCGATGTACCACTTTGCGGCCGCGCCAGTCAAAGTGTGTTGGAAGAGTATTAATTGAATAGAATCATCCATCAAGGAATTAGATGAAAACCATATATGGAAAGTCATGACATGATTTTTGGGATCATCTCCCTGTTTTCCATCGAATTTCGGGATATCCGATGGTAACTTGACTAGAAGGGGGGGTCACGCGGGATTGTGTTGAATGGGATGATTGATAAAATTGGACAAATCGGGAAAGTCCAAAGTTGCTAGGAAAGGTAACTGACGATTCGGTTCAACATACTAGTAATACTGATAAGGCATGTAACCACCAGTAGGACCGTAAGTGGATTGGTACATAGGCTGTTGAAAAGGCTGATGAGATGATGAACCTCTGGAAGATGGACCTCTAGGGTTAGGGTTGTCAATACCACGAGGGCCATTAGGAGGATTAGGAGGAGGAACACTAGGACCTCTGAGGGCATTGGGACCACCAAGACCACTGGGACCACCAGGAGGAGGACCACCAGGGGGAGGACTAGCAAGACCTCCAGGACCACCCGGACCTCCAAGACCACTGGGAGGAGGACCACCTGCCCCCCTGGGGGAGGGGCCTCCGTAAGGTGGCCATTCAAGACCCCTAGGACCACCAAGACCCGCGGGGGGGGGGGGGGGGGGGGGGACCTCCATAGGGTGGTCCTTCGCCACCTCCAGCTGTATGAATAGGTATTCCTCCCAAAGCTGGCATGTAGGACCAATTGGGTTGCCACCATGGAGTAAAAGTGTTTCCAGGATATGGGATTCCAGTGTATGACATTCCTATAGGGGTAGGTTGATAATTCACATTTCCTATAGGTACTTGATTTGTTGGGTGACCATACCCCTAGGAATATTGATTAACAACAGGTTGTGCCCCTAAGGGTTGACGTGAACTCAATGGAGGGTTCACTATACTTGTGGGAGGAACGTAAACTGTGGATGTGCTTGCATTAGAGGCCTATCTATTTGAGTAACAAATCCATTAGAAGGTAACGTAGATCATGTTGGGGGTTTCCCCCTGACACTATAAGGTATTGACACAACCGGAGTTGAATATTTCCCCCCAGGTCTTGAAGACCTAGGAGGACTAGAAAAAGACCTAACATTTGTCACCATGGGATCGAAATTTTGACCTGGGTGGGGTGGAGTATCAACAGGTTCAATAGGTTTCATAGAATCATCTAGTCAATGATATCCATCTAGCCAAGGGTCAGTATTACGAGGAAGAAGAGCCGACATAGGTTCTTTATGAGGGATTGGGGTTGCTAAGATAGTATCTAGTCTTTGCATTCTCTCCTGAAAATCTTATGCACGGTGAATAGTTGATTGAATTTGTCTATATTCCTCTTCACCAGGTGAAGAGTATTCAAGAGAGGGCCTACATACTCCAAATGAAGCAATGGCCTATCCCATAGAGGTTCCCCAAAATGGAGCATATGGACCATAATCCGGATGAAAAAGACTATCAACAAAACCTTCCACAGGACCATGGAAAGAAGTGTCACCGACAGGAGTTTGTTGAACCAAGGGAGTAACGTAAGAAGCAAATTGGTCTCCGCTTTCGACAATTAGGTTCTCTTCCACATGGGAATTAGTTGTATCTCCTTGGTCAGTAGCTTCCATAAGACCTTCTCCTGTAACAGGAGGAAAGTTGGGTGGTAAGCCCTGTGTTCTTCTGGACTGTCTCAAATGGAACTCAGCCAGATTGCACAGTCACTATTCTAACCTAGGGTTTCAAAACTAAGAAAAAACACACCAAAAATTTCTCCTACTCAAGCTACAGGACAACAAGAAAATTCAAATGATAGGATAAGCTCAAATGGTCGGTCTCTCACCAAGATTGTCAAGTAGGTGCAACTCGTGAAATACCACAAGGGTACATGCATAGTAATCTCCCCTAATGTTGTTTTTGGTGTATTGCTCCACACAAGACGGCCAAAGGGATTTTCTCAGATAGATAGGGTATCCTAGTGGGGTCTCCTGATATACTCAAGGTACGTGGGAGCTCAAATTGGTATTAGTGTTGTCTAATGCACAACCGTTCACAAGGGTCCTTCTAATATACAATCGAGTATGTGAAGTACCTTTCTATATACCTCAAGGGTACATGAAAGGCCATTCAATATACCGATGGTACATGGAAGAACCGTGTGAGTCCTAGGATGTAGTGCGGACAAGTAACGACAGCTCCTACGCTTAACGATGCCTGAACATGTCTCTAACCTAGCACTCAAATTTCTATACAAATTTTAAGCCTATAACTACCGTTAATTTTAAAGTGGACGTTAGGTAAATGCATGAGGTTTTGACATAAAAGTAAAACCATGTAGATATGAAATGCAAGTTCATTCACTTTACCATTCAGTATGCCTAATTACGGGAAGGAGAAAGATTGTTTTTCTTTTCAATTTCGCTTTAAGACCAAAAAATTCCCAAACAACTATACTAAAAAAAATCCTTTTTCCAAGCATACAATCAAACAACACTTTTCTTCAAATCATCTCTTTTGAAAGCACACAGGTAGGGTAAGATCTCTTTTCAAATGAAGAATAAAGACAAACATCACTCAAATATGCATATGAAAGCTATACTTTCGATTTTTTCTGAAGCATGGAAAGATCTAACTTAAACTATTGATACTTTTTCCTTTTGATGAGATAATGATGCAAAAGAGACAAAAGAACAAAGGAGTCCTGAAAGCTTGTGAGGCTAATAAGAGATCCAATGGATTAGGCTCAACGAAACAATGACCTAATCTCAAAAAAATTTATTTTTAGAGCGAAAAGAAGTCTTTCTCACACTTAACGAGAAATTGAAATAAGCAAATTGATCTAATGGATTCTTTCTTTTCAGTGCTAGTCTATAACAAGCAAATATCGAATCTGACCTATAGCTTCGAACTAACTCCTTTCAAGAAAAAAAAAAACTTACAAGCAGTAATGAATGATGAATCTAACCTATCTTTTTTATTTGAACAAACAAGCAATTTCCACATAAAAATTCCATATTTCAATCACTCAAGCAAGTTCGAACAAGTCTGGACAAAAGCAACTGAACACACAAAATCCAAAAAATCACAAATTTTTTGCAAAAAATTGAAAAAATCAAGGTTTGGGCTAGGTCTACCTGCCACCGCATATAACAAGTTGGTGACAGAGCAGTTTTGAGGTAGAACTACTTCTTGCTCACTCGACTCAGGTGGTGGCACCGTCTATTGCTAACTTGACTCAGGCGGTGGCATCGCTTCTTGCCAAAGGCACATGTGCAGTTCTCTGTAACAACCCAGAACACAAGGAGGGCGAAAAATTAAGTTAGAAATGCCAAAAAAATCATAAAAATTGATGAATAGACAACAATACAGAGCACAAAAAGTCAAGGTGGCTCAGATTTGAAGATTTCAAACCAAAACTTCGGTAGATCAGATGTAGATCTGATTGCAAAGATGGGAGGCTAGAGCTTGGATTCATACAAGAGTACTTCAGAAACTGAGGAAGAACAAGATGGATCTATCCCCAGTGGAGTCACCAAATTTGTTATCAGGAATATATCACCTTTCACGGACAAAAGTTGTTCCTCTAGTCTGAATGGTTCAGATCCAGAACAAATGAGTGATTAACTCGGTTGAAGCTTTCCCTGAACATTATAGACGCCTGGAATGTAACTCTAATGAAGGACCTGTATACCTGCAAAACATTCAAACATACAAAGACATCAAATCTACTAGAAAATCATCTATACATCCATATTAGTGACTAAGGAATCCAATAACATATATGTGAGATTAACACAACAAACATGTGGGAAGGAAATCAACTTTGCATTAGAAAATAAATGAAAGAGCTTACAACCATGTGCCTTAGTGTCGGTGCACTCATTCACAAGACTAGCACCTTGTCCCCAATAGCTCCAACTTCCTCCACAATTTCTCTTTGATGGATTAGGCCAGGGTATCAATTCAATAGCATAACTCTACTTTCTTCTCTCCCCTTCAACCATGGAGTATGAGCTTGTATTTATAGGGCTCAAATGGATAGGCATGGTTGAGAGATTGGTGGGTGAGGTGGCCATAAGATCCTACAAAGAGGGATCTCGACCTTAACCAACCCAGGTGAGTAGGGATAAGGTTAGACATGAGGCTCTTATTCTAGAAGCCTCAAGAAACCGCCTTTTTTCACTTTTTACCAAGGCCATCGCTTATACCCCTTTATGACAGAGCGGTGATGGGTAAGAACCATGCCAACAACATAGGTTAAGGAAGTGGCACCACTTGGTTCTCATACAACTAGGGTGGTGCTGAACAAGGTACAGCTTATCTACTTGAGGGTAAGAGCAGTGATGTAATTTTGTATGTTGAAAACAACACCTAGAGCAAGATTCTATTCAAGTTTGGGATTTGAGGGAAAATGTCTGTGTTAGGGATCTTATCACATGCTAGTGACAAATTTTAAGTGTAACAATTGCAAACTCATTGACCAAGTCCGTGAGCACTGAGAAGGTTACCTAGCGTAGGGAAACAATGGGCTTGTCAGCCTAGATTAAATGAACATAGCTAAAGTTCTTAAATATATTGTGTATGTAAAGAAGAAAACAAGTAAGAGAATGTTGGGTGTGTTATATTCTTTGCATGAGAATAAACAGTCGAAGTCATTGGTAGACTATTTAACACATTGACTAGAATCAAATTCTACAAAGAATGGAAATCTAGTTGACTAGCTAAATAGAATAGTCGACTGGTCCATGAAAATAACGAGAGCATGGATTCAACGAAAACTTGAATGATAAGAATATCAATGTCTGGTCAACTATGGTTGAATCAGTCAAGTCAATTGTAACATTATAACTACATTCATTTATGAAGTTAGGGATTGTCATTAATGAGCAGTTATTTATAACTAATTCAGGTATCACGAGATAGTGTATTTGTTGCATCTATAAATATGATGTAATGGAAAAGGATATGAAGGAAGTAGTAGTATGCGATACACTATACTCTATTGGATGTACTGTGTTAGTACTCTTCTAGTGTAGTGAGTTCACACTTGATATATTGCGATTTAGTAATTCACTGTTGTAAATGCTGGTAAAGAGTGTTTCTAATAGATGAGCAGTTAAGCTCATTGGTTTGCTATTTTGTACTCAGTACAGGGGTTTCCAAGGTAATTTATGAGTACCGTGTGAATGTGTTGTGTGTCATTGTTTAATATGTTTAACTATAAGAATATTTATGCATACTCATTATAATAGGTATTAGAACCCAACAGTAGATGTGTTTTGTTGAAACTCTGAAAGAATCTCTAAGACAAGGTCGATTTGAATTTGGAGTTTAAAGTAGGTTTAAAAAATAGTGTCAATGGACCTAAAGGTGGTATGCATGACTATTGGTCAATTGACATACCATTTATTTATTGTACTTATGATGGTTCTTTGAAAGAGTCTAAGATGGATGGTGTCTTGACTATGATGGTGGACAAGCACTAGAGGTAAAATGAGATCACATGGTTGGATGGATAGGTCCCCATATTTTCCTTCAAACTTTGGAATGCATTACTAGGATACCTTAACCAAAAATTGAGGCCATTCTAGGTCATGTTGGATATGGTTGTCGATGAATTTAAATAAATCAAAGAAATTTAAACTAAGCCATAAATGAAAATTTTGTTTGAGGAGGCCCCGCTATTACATATTGTGGGGGAGTTCCTCTATTTGATGTAGAAGGACTAGGTATAGATAATTGTGATGGGGTCGTGAGCAAGGGATGTTGGAGCACCTGTTGGATGTAAAATTCAATTCCACATCCAAAAAGTACCCACATTTCCTACTTTTGATGGACTCCACCCCACGAAAAATATTAAATGCATTTTAAAAACGTGTTAGTAAACACGTTTTTAAAATGTAATAAATACATTTTAAAATGTGTTAGTAAAAACATTTTAAAAATGTATATGTATATGTATATATATATATATGTATATATATATATA
>LPNX010612629.1:74759-105229 GCA_001517045.1 Pseudotsuga menziesii
TCAACTTATTCAATTTAGAGCTTATTTACTTTTTCAATTTTTATATTTGATAGGAACTACAACTTTGTGGCATATTCACTTGTCTTGGTGACTCTCTATACAATGACATAATTAAACCCATCTCATGCAATCTAAGATTTGATCGTTGTAGCTAAAATAGCTTGTTCATATAATACAATAGGTTAAGTCACATTGGATTCTTTGGATCACATGGTCGTGTCAAAGGGTTAAATTTGGCAAGCACTCCTACCCATCAAGTAAATATTTTTGATAGTTTTCTTTACAATTGTCATTCTCATGAAGTTTAGTATTTATTTTTTCTTGTCAATTAAATATTATGTATTATATATGTTTTGTTCATTTTTTATATGAAAACAACAAAAGAATTGGAATTACTATAATAATAATAAAAACACTTCATTTTGGTAAACACTATTATAGTGTTAAAAATACAATAATTTTATGAAATTACATTTAACATAACATTATCAAAAGACAAAAGTTTATACAAAATATTTAATGTGTCCTACATATATGGACTACAACATCATTACAAACTTAAACAAAAAAAACAAAATCCTTAAATATTTAAGATTCTTATTTGCTTGGTCTCTTCTAAATTTCATATACCTTATGACACTCCACCATTGTTAAATCAAGCTCTATTAGTGACACTCACATCAAGGCATCTAGTGTAGCCAATGATAGTTTTGTGATCTTACATCCAATGATAGTTTTGTCTTGAGAATCTTCTGGAAAATTTGTATACAACTTTTAGAAAATTTATATAGTAAGCACATCCACCACACACCCATTTAACAACCCAAATATCAATTTAAACTTATGTTACCTCTCAATATTTAGGACAAACTCCCAGATAAGTTTTTACCTCAGGTACCATGTAATTGGGGCTTCCACAAGTAGCATGTAGTAACCCTTCCACAATCATATACATCCTACAATATGATATCACTTTCAACAATTATTGCAATTATTTGCATGTTCTAAATATGATTGCAAGCATACCCTAAGAAATGATACGCCTTTATAACTAATCTATATCAACTAAAACTTTAAATTTATAAGAGAAATTGTTACTTTAAAGACCATGTAATTAAAACTTCCACAAAACAAACACATCAACTTGAAATTCCATGATTCCATGAGTATCACATATCCCTCTCAGCAATTATTCCATTCTCTTCATTCTTCAAATATATTATTGGAAACATACCCTCATAACTACCATGCATTTATAACTAAGTTTGTTTTAAATGCTTTAACGAACATTTAGTTTATTGATAAAGTTTAGTCTACATATGCTTACAATTTCAAGAGATTTGCATCTTAATATTCATGATCAATCTTTTAATGCACATTAGGAGATTTTCCTTTTCATTATGCATGTGTGTTTGTAAATACAATGAAGGATTGGAGCCCATTACATGTAAGTTGTTATGATGATTGATAATGTTGTAATGGAAGTTGGAACTATGGAATTGATCTATATGATATATAATTATGATAATATTGCAATTGTAAAATGCATTCATTATGCGAAGAGTAGAACCACATTACTTTGTGATTGTTTTAAGACTTCAACTTTACACCTTAAGGTCATAAGGAGATTCCAGGGAGATAGAAAGTATGCTTCATATAAATGAAGAACAAATTCAACAATTGGAATAATAATTTCTCATTGAAGTGCATAAAATTTTAAATACACTCCATTAGTGAAGTGTAAATTTTTAAATTGACAGTATATAAAGGTAAATAAAGTAAATATAGGTAAAATATTTGTGAGATGTAGAATAACGTGGCAGAGTAGACCCTCCTAAGTGGAAAAGTTGCCAGTGCAAATCCCAGTGATACCAAAAAATCCAACTATATTAAAGATTGGTCAAGCCAAGTTAATTTTAACGACTTAAATAATAATAAAAAAATAGTGATGACAGCTACACTTTTATCAGATAAATTGGGGCCTAATTTTGAGGGTGAGAAATTGAACGAACTTCTAATGTCATGAGAAAGTCCAGTCCATTTCAGAGTTGTGTGCAATCTGGGCATGGAGATCACGGAGAGTTTCTTCTATTTTAAGCACAGATGCCAAGGTTCTGGTATGAAGGACTCAATAAAGCAACTTGGTCCTGGACTGATACCACAAATGCAACATTGTCTACAGAGGATCAAATTTTTGTCTCACTCTAATTTTGGTATCACATTTTTCTTTAATATTGCTACATGGATTTCTGGTGTCTCAAGTTGTCGATTCTACTCTGTGTCAGACGGGCAGTGATCTTTAAAATTCTGTCCGAACAAGTTGATTTAAATAACAAGCTTGCCCATATTGCACTGTATTTCAACAGTGCAACAATTCTTTAAATAACAGACACTGCAGGCCATACAATTCAGTGGACAACATCAATATCTGTGTATGCCGCCGAGAAGATACTGTATGCAATCTCTGGTTATGGCCGTTTATTTGAGTTAATTCACTGCAATATGTATTTTTAGCATTTTTGAACTCGATGTGCTGAAGATGGGGTTAGGGGTTGGCAAGATCATTACAAAGCCAACTCAACAAAATTCACAGAGACAAGCAAACAAAAAAACAATGCAAATAATCCAAAGCATAACAAAGCCGTTCATTTACTTGGCGCTGAATAATTTACAACAATACAGGAGGAGTTAGTCTATCTCCATCTGCATGCTCCACTTTTCCAGCCAAGAAAACATGGAAGCAAAGAAATATTACATAGAGACAATCTCCCTCCCATTTTCCAGCCTCTGGAATTAGGAAGAAAACATGGAAGCAAAGAAATATTACATAGAGACAATCTCCCTCCCATATTGTAGAACTGTAACTGTACAATGGTAGTACACAATTTGTGGTACAAAATTTCTGGCGGAAAATTTATTTTCCAGAGATAGCTTAAGGTGTGAGCTTATGAATGGGACTCTCCTCATTATGCAAAGGATTAGGGCCATTGGGTACGTTTGTTTTAGAATCTAAAATGGCCGCTCCCTCATCAACAGAGCTGGCCGAGGAACTCTTCCCCAAAATCTCACTAGCAATATCATCTATTTTAACAGGAACAGGACTCAAAGCTCTTGGGCTAAAAGGCTTAACTGGAGACGCCTGCCAAGTTATAAAACGGGTCATAATACAATACAGACATGAAAGAAAGGAAATCCAAAGTTATTCAATCATACCAAACATACCATTAAAGCTTGTTGTGTTGCAGAGAGAGCAGTCTGATCATAATTTGCAGTCTGTAATCTTTGCAACTTATCTGCATATATAAACCTCACAGTAAATGAATGAGCTCCTTGATATATGTGACATGAATAATGAATTGATGGAAATATATGGCTATTGAATTTACAAGTACTTCACCTGCTAGCAAAATGCGGCGTATTGATCTTCCCTCGCATAGAAAGAAGCTGCAGGCACACAGGAGTATGGCCATGGCCAGAATGTGGTTGGGGATACCGGAAATTGATCTTGCCATTTTACTGAAGGAATCGAGCAGTGAACAAAAACCAATTACAATTACAGATACCTTGTGCAACACAGAACCCAAATGAAGTGGAGGAACATATAGTATCAATATCAATTTATAGTGATGAGGATGGCTATGGTTAAAACTGGAGCAGTCCAGAGAGAATTAATTAGTAGTGGCAAGTGTGGGAAAGAGTAAATTGAAAGGCCTGTAATGGCGTGGTTGTGGTTGTGGGCGTGATCAGGATTGCTGGGCGTTGTTGTGGTTGTGGGTGTGATCAGGATTGTGGGCATGTAATGGCGTTGTTGTGGTTGTGGGCGTGATCAGGATTGCTGGGCGTTGTCGTGGTTGTGGGCGTGATCAGGATTGTGGGCCTGTAATGGCGTTGTTGTGGTTGTGGGCGTGATGGGAGCGTGGGGAAATTATGATCAGGGAGGGAGGGAATGGAAAGGCGGCGCTTTTGCTGCCCTGTAACAGAGATCTCATCACCATTAACCTATCTCTCACTCTTCTACCTCGTATTAAGAATCGGGGTACTATTTTACTTCATCAAAAGCAACCGCTCTTTTCCATTATAGAGATCATAACCATTCTTTTAAAATTCATAACCATCACTTCCTTCGATCTTAACTCCTGCTCTCTTCCACTACGCAGTAGTGCCAATCTGAGCGTTATGGCACTCAGTGAAGTGTAGTATCTGGTGTGGTTGGATTTCTATTCATTGGTTGTCGCCTCCGTCTTTCTTACATTTCCATAAATGGCCCAAACATCGTTTCGAATTGTTTAAAACACTAAACTCTTACGCCACGGTAGTGTCACATTGAAAGCTTGAATATTTGAGTCATTATGGTTGATACCCATTGAGCCAACCCATATGACCAAATGACCATTGTTTTGGATAAACCAATTCACCTCCAAAATGATTGGCGTGTCCTTTTTATGAAATATTCCGAAAAAGGAGTGAGTCTCATAAGTTGTGGGTTTGGACACTAAAGCAAGTTAGAGGTGTCCCAATCAAGGCAAGGCAGAATTTGATGGGCAGAATTTGATGGGCAAATTGCTTGTCATTAGGTGATTTGTTTGTCAAATACAGTTTTAAAAACTAAAAAACTGTTATGATTTTGTTTAAAAATATTTAAAATGGGTTATAAAGTTGTTAGTCCATTGGTTGTAGTTTGGGTGCTTGGGAGGAATGAATGTTATCTTCCCCACCCAAGTTCAAGCAAATTAATTGGTGAAACATGGGACCAAATGGGATACTCATATATTTGAAGTCTAGAATTATTTGAAGGCATAAGACCCTAGATATTAAAGGATATTGAAGATAAGGCAAGCCTATCATGACCTCTAATGGTTGGAATTTTGGTGCAGTACATAAGAGTCTTAAAACTAGGGTCAGAAAAGAGAAGTTCCATGAGATATAAAACATGGATATTCCAATACATCATATCAACTAGCACTTTAAATGTTAAATGATGGTAAAGATAATAAATTTTTTGAATAAGCATGTGTATAGCTAGTGCGAGAACATTAAACGTTGCTTTCGATGATCATAAATGGATCATATACAAAGTCAAAATGGCTTGGCATATTAAAGGCTTTCTTGACTAGGGTCAAATTCAAACCCATGAGATTGTAAAGACTCATAGAGTTCTAATAGGGAGAAGAGAGGTGGAAGAGAATTTGACTACCACATTTCAACCATGACTTTATGTCGTTAGTCGATGACAAATTTAGAGTTGAATACACCCATGAGAATTAAATACGAATTATGCAATGGACATGGAGGAGGTTGTGAGATAGGACAAGTGTGTGGAGAATAGGCCAATGCATCCCACACACACTACCAATTCAATTTTTGTATGCAGGATATGCACGCTTCAACTTGGTGGCATGATAGTCAACTCATGACTATTGAGTTCCTTAGTTGACTATGACCTACATTCGACCCAAGATAGACCAAGGGTGTTGCAAGAACTCATGTATCTATGTAAATCGAGTGCAAGGAGAAAATGTGGCTTCTTAGCCATGTCAGAGAAACTTTTCATTGATAGGAGACTCCTTGACCATGGGATCAAATGCCACAATATCCATGTCAGCTCCACCTGCGAATGGATAGTTACAATGCCCTAAAATTTCCTAAATGATTTTTGGATTGTTTTGCCTTCCAAGAAGGAAGGAGATAAATAGACCAATGAACAAATAGTGAAGGTTTCTTGAGTCAGTTGGTTCTTGGTATTTAATTGGGAGTTATTCAAGGTTCTGTAACATGGGAGAGGTAGTGCCCACAATTCAATTCAAGTGCTTAAAAATTGTAAAGAATAATTGTGGAGAGTGAGATATTTGAGAAGATAAACATTAGCAATAGATTGGTTGTGGAGTATATTATTTCAAAACAAATCAAGTATTCACTCCTGTGTTTGTTGAGTTTTGGCATAGGGGTAGAAGTTCTAGTCGATCTTTTTGTAATCTAAAATTTTCCAGGTAAATAATAAAGAGTCATAGTGGATATGACCATCACCATCTTTTTCTCCATCATAAAGAAAATTTATCAAGACAGATCATCAAACTTCTTGGGGATTTCATTTTTCATGGATTCATTTAATGGTGTTTACATCTCAAATTTTTACCTTTCTTCTTTTGTTGTTTCATTTTTCTCAATTAACACTTTTCACTACATCTTTTGGTCATGCCGAGGAATCTATATTCTTTCTTCTTTTGCTTTAATCTTGGTTTTGTCATATCATCTCTATCAAACTCTGCCTCTTGTTGCCTTTTGTTGTACTTCTTCAATTGTATATCTTATGCGTGTATGAGATAATCATCATAATATTCTTCATATTGTCATATTAGAGTCCTTGTAAAAATAACTAACACTTGCTAGAGTGATACCAATGTCTAACAAGACAACCTATGAACTGACAACCTATAAACTTTGCTTGAAAAACCTAATTGATACACCAATGTCATTATCTTATATAACTTAGATTTGACTTGACCTTTCGCTTTCACAATTTCAATGACTTTGAATCACTTAGTTTTAAATTTACTTTGACTATCTCAACCTAACTTTGACTTTACTTTGCTCCAAACAAGGATTTTTTACTCAGCTTGACTTTGCGTTACTTTGGTTATGGACTCCTTACATTACATTCTTGAACTTGACATTCGCTTGATTTCTATTCAATATTGTTCCTTACCTCACTATTCTCTTATTTTTCATAACTAGGTTATGACTTTGATTTGACTTGGCTTTTGACATCAAAGGACTCTCCTCATTATTCCTTAACTTTGGAATACACAACCATCATATATCATGACTTTCTTGCCACTTATAATCCAATAACAATAATATTGACCTAGTATTTATTGGACTTGACTTTAACAACTAACAATGACAAGGCATTGATTTTATTTTTTAAAATTTATGATATGATTTGCACCAATATTTAATAAAATGTCCAATGGGTTCCATTAATCTTTTAACTATTGCTCATATAAACAAATCCCATTAAATATTTTTGTTTTTTCATGTTTTTTTCTTAATTAAGAAAGGGACATTATTGGTGAATTGAGTCAACCATTGTCTGATGGATTATAAATCATATTGGTATCATAATAATTATTCTTGAAGATTGTAAGGAGAATATCACAATGTATGATCTCAATATTGAGAAGACTACAAGAAGTTGAAGTTGGAGGGTTAGTTATGAGAATCCTGCGATTGGAGTAAAAAGGAGATAAAAATAGTATCAAGATTTTGACATGGAATACACTTGAGAATGCTATGAGTCAAAAACTAAACTTTTGAATATAGAAACACAAATAGCCCATAAGTGTATATATATTTTTAAACTAAATACAACATTTCATATATAAAAAATAATGTTGTTACTCGACTATGACTATGATGTTGAAGAAGAAAAGGTGCAACCTACCTTTTGAAAGTTATACAAATATGAGCTAAGTGTTCAATTGTTGATCAATGCACACAACAAAATTGCAAATGAACACACACAACATGACTTCTACCAAGAATTATGGATTTCAATTAAATATGACACAATCTCTTTTTACAGAGGAATTACAATGTGAGTCTTTGCTCGACTAATCGAAATGGACATCGACCAATGAACTTACAACTGCGAGAGGGAATGTTACGTCCTCAATGCTCAACACACAAGTTTGACCCATAGTCCTTTCACATAGAAAGAAATAAAACTCTCCGTTCGTCGGTCTAGAACTTCTCTGCAAGCTTTAGCAACCCATAACAACAACTCACCATCTAACCTCTCTTCTCTACATACGCACTAGTATTTATAGTTGTGCCTCAGTGTATAACACTCTGTTCTCCTTCTAGAATCTCACCTACTCCTAGGAATCACCATGAATGCATTAAATGCATCATTTGGTCCAACTCGACAGATTACGACACCATAACTGACTTACAATTGTTTCAATTGCCCCTACTACTATGCCCTTGAACTCTAGAAAGCAGTTGATCCTTTCACCTACCTTAGTTCGTCAGCTTTACTTCTCGGCTTCTCCTTAGGTTTTGTTCAGAATGCCATCGTCAACCATTTAAAACCCTTGTTGTCGGTCCTCAACCACTTATGATCAGAACTACCGCAACCCTTTTCTCTCGTTGACCATTTTCTCTCGATGACCTTTCTACCCATTTTGTTGGAGATCATCGGCTGTCCTGTGGACGTTCTTTCATCAATTATCTTCAACTGTTTTTATTGGGCCTGGATGCCCTTGTATCATCCTCCAAGGGTTGAAAAGAAATTTTCCCATTCCCTTGCATCCTCTTGAGTTCTTCTTGTAGAATCCACATTGCATCTTCCATGTTTATGTCCATACCCATTGAACCGGATAAGCCTTCTTTTGTTGACTCCTGATCTTCCCAATTTATCGCTCGTCAAGTATTTCTGCGACTTCACCTTTTGAATGAGCTGGTATGTGTCTCAGCATGTCATCTATTTCATTTCCATCACTTGTTGACCCTTATTCAAACTTGTGAAGGTGAGAAACATTGAATGTTGGGGATATGTCCATACATTTAGGAAAATCTAGCACATTGGCATTATCTAATATCTTCTTCAAGATTTTGCATGGCCCAATCTTCTTCAACTTCATCTTGTTGTATGTCTCGCTTGGGAACTTCTCATTTCTCAAGTGTGTATACACTAAATCTCCTTCTGCATAAGAATGCAACCGTCTCTTCCTGTCAACTCTTAGCTTATAGGAAACATTTCTCTTCTCAAGTTGTCTCTTCACCTGGTCATGTACCTCCTTCATGTGGTCGACAAATAAATCTACGTTGACACACTTAATTCTTGTAGGCATGTCAACTAAGTCGGTTAATCCATGCAGACTTATTCCTTGCACAATATGGAATGGACTCATCCTAGTCAACAAGTTCACTGAATTGTTGTACGTGAATTCCATCTACGCCAACACATTTTCCCATTGTTTTGGTCGATCAATGGTTAAACACCTCAACAAATTTCCTAAGCTCTTTTTCACGACTTTAGTTTCACCATTAGTCTGTAGATGGTATGCAGAACTGAACTACAACTTTGTGTCAATCTTCTTCCCTAGGTTTCTCCAGAAATTCCCTATAAACTTAATATCCCTATCCACAGTAATGCTCTTCAGAAACCCATGCAATCTCACAATTTCCTTGAAGAATAGCACAAAAATACACGTCGAATCACTTGTCTTCTTACATAGAATAAAGTGAGTCATTTTAGAAAGTCTATCGACTACCACAAATATGGAGTCATTCCCCTACTGTGTCTTTGGTAATCCAAGCATGAAATCCATGATGATATCTTTCTATGGTGTAGTTGGTATCGGAAATGGTGAATACAGTCCCATATTATGACTTCTCCCCTTGGCATGATGGCATATTTGACATTGTCAGATCCAGTTCCTTACATCTGTTGTCATTCCTAGCCAGTAGTACTTCTCTTCAACCAATGGCTTGGTTTTGTCGATGCCAAAGTGTCCTCTTAATCCTCCACTATGCAAACCCCCTGATTAGATTCTCCTGCACCGGTGTCCTAGGGATACATAACCGATGTCCCTTGAATAGGTACCATTGTTGGATAAAATAATTCAATTATGGAGTTCTATCTTCGATCCACAGTTCCTTCGACGCTCTCCATGCATCCACAAAATCCCCGTCGACTACATAGTCGACCTTCATAGACTCTAACCCTATCGACTTCACTATAGTCATCCCCAATAATGAGACCCTTCAACTTAAGGTGCCATCTACCTTATTAATATTCCCTGACATGTGCTTCAATACAAAGGTATAACTTTTCATGAGCTTGACCCATTTCATGTGCTTCTGGTTTAGCTTTTCTTGGGTATTCAATTACCTCAAATCCCGATGGTCGGTAAATATCACAAACTCTTTTGGAAACAAAAAGTGCCTCCACGTCTTCAATGCTTGGACAATATCATAGAATTCTTCATCATAGACTGAATACTTTTTCTTAGCTTCACCCAACATTTTACTGAAGAATGCAATTGGACAACCCTCTTGGCTCAACACAACTCCAATTGCTAACCCACTTGCGTCGTAGTCGACTTGAACTATATTTTCAAAGTCCGGAACAGATAATATTGGGATATTCATCGCCTTCTACTTTAGCTCCTTAAAAGCTCATTAGTTTGATTAGGTCCACTTGAAATCACATTTCCTTGTGCACGTTGTTAATGGTGCACATATTCGCCTAAAATACCTGATGAAATTCCGCTAAAAAATGGAAACTCCATGAAAACTTCTTACTTTTGTGGCACTTGTCAGCTCTGGTCACTCCAAAATTACTCTGACCTTTTTCAGATCCATATTCAAACCTTGTATGTAAATCACAAATACTAAATATGCCAACTCCTTTTGCATGAAGGAACACTTCTGCAGGTTCACCAACAACTTCTCTTGGCTTAGCCTCTGCAAGACTTGTTGAATGTGTGACAAGTGTTCTTCTCTTGTTCGACTAAAAATCAATATGTCATCAAGGTAGACAATGACAAATTTTCCCATAAATGGTTTCAATACCTAATTCATTATCCTCATGAACATACTTGGTGCATTGGTCATCCCAAATGACATAACCAACCACTTGTACAGTCATTCATTCGTCTCAAAGGCCGTCTTCCATTCATCACCATCCCTTATCTAGATCTCATGGTATCCACTCTTTAAGTCAATCTTGGTGAAGTACATTTCTCCACTCAACCAATCGATCAAGTCATCCATCCTTGGAAATGGAAATATGTACTTGATTGTAATCATTTATGTATCCCTTGTTTTGGTACACATGTTCCATTCTCCTCCTTTCTTTGTTGCAAGCATAACCGACACTGCACACAGAATCAGGTTGTCTCTAATTAATCATTTGTCCAACAACTCTTGGACTTGTTTGTCAAAACCCCAAAATTTCCAAAAAAATTTAAATTTTTTTAAAATGCATATAATTTCAATAAATGCAGTCACTAATTGTTTGATTATTTATATGTTATCGAAATTAATTATTTGTTGGTTATGTTTAGCAGTAGAACAGTTCTTTTCAGTTTACTGATTTTGTTCTTTTTGCGACCATAAAAAAAAGGACTGTTATGTAAAAAAAACTAGGCTTACTTAGCTTCCGAGCTAATGCAGAGAGTTTTTCCTGTTCTTACAGACTACAGGTAAGAAGCTTTGGGCGCTGCTTAATAAATTTTTAAAGCATTTGATTATAGGATTGTCGCAAACAATGAACTCAGTAAAGAAATAGATACTAAACATAATTCAAAGTATTCAAGGTATAATTACTTCACTATTCCTATTCTTTTAATTCTTGAGGAATAGAATTTAGTTCAACAGTAAAGGTCGCAACCGTTTTCTTTCTAGCCACAGTATACTATAGTCCTCAAAAGATTAAAGAAATGTTTCACGTCTACCATGGTTGTCAAAAGTATGATAAAATACTTTAATTAATGCTTTACAGGTAGAAAAGTAAGATCAAGGTCTATTTTTAGTTGTCCATCTCACTAAACTATGTCATGTCTGAAAAGAATATTACCTAGTGCTAAAGAGCTTATGTATCAAATTCTTCCTTCCAATTCTCCCAAGTTTAAGGGGATTTCAAACTCAATACATATTGCCGTCAAATAAATGAAGCTAGTATTAGAGGTTTAATTTCCTCTATATTATAACTGTTTGGAGAATGATAGTCTATTTAAAGTTAGTAATTCTATTCAAAAATTCTCAAGAAAGTCTTTAAGCTTTTAGAGACCTATCATACTTTTTATACAACCTGCTAGTTCCATACTAAATCATTCAAGATAAGTGACTACCATAAATATAGATTTACTTATCATAGTTAGATTATGTAAATATAAAACTTCTTTTTCATGACTTAGTAATATCCTAGCTTTGAATATTATCAGGTTGGCTTAAAGAACCATAGCCAAGTCCATAATAAACTGAGTCATAGTATATGTCTTTATACTTAACAAGTCTAAATGTTTGATCTAAACCTGCATTCTATCCTCCTTCACCAATTTGTCTCCTATCTTCTTTGCAAGCATATAATACTTGGTTAAAATAATAACTCTTCCTTATTTACTTTACAAATACTAGATTAGTGAAGTACGTACTTGCAAACAAGGTTCTTACTAAGAGAATAATGTTGCTACTCTTCTCTTAAGTTATGCTTTAAAATACTCTTGTCATTTTTGGTGATTATAAATGTTGGATAGTAACCTTATAGTAAGGAGAAGAGGTATGCGAAGGCTTAAGATACGATATATGAAAAGATATACTTGTTTTAAACACCATGATTATATTCACAAGGGTCACAAGATAATTTATGACCTTGATGATTACTAACAAATTCTTTGGTGACAAATCATTAGGTACTTATAAATCGTGCATGGTGGAGTTAAACGGAACCTTGGAAAATATTAAAATGATTGATAATCATTTCTGGAAAATTGAGTTGCCAAAACTATACAAGTTTACCCACAGCGTGGTAAAAATTTACGTATAACATGGCAATTCCTTGTCCATGCATTCGATTGTTAAAAGGCCGCAGTCAAACCCTAACTCCGCCATTCTTCCTCTGCCTTCGGGCATTCTTCATTCTGCTGCGATTTTCCTCAAGGCACTGTCGTTACCTTGCTTTGTGACAGCCTCCCCATCGTTGTTCCTCCTTGAAAGTTAGTCCACTGCCTGTAGAGAGGTGTTATTGTGACATTGTTTGGGTTTTTACAAAGGTTGTTAAAACATACTTAGAGTTTTCTCTCTCGCCGGTTCCCTATCCAAACCCTCGACTGCAAATGCCTTCCTCCTTCGTGAGTGCTGAAGTATTGTTCCTTGAGACAGTATTGGATGGGTGCTGCGCAGTTAACCTTTTCCTCCCTTTCTGCAGAAGGTTTTCTTACTTGAAGTCGTGGTTGTTGCACAGTTTGATGGTGGTCACGCTTTACCCAAATTTTCTGGTAAGAGGACTATCAATTCTTAATTTATTCGTTGATTTGTTTTTAGTGTAAATAAAATCATTTCTAAAAGATTTTAATTGAATTCTTCTTGTTACAGGTCGACCCCTTCCTCTGTTTGGCTGTGCGAGATTACAACAGCAGTTCAAGGTTTACAGGTAAGCCTGGTTTTTAACCATGGCCGTTACTATTTGCTTGGTCCATCTGGAACAAAATGGTTGCGTTGTCAAGTCTGTCACCCTTGGGGTTTCAATTTACTTGCTACTTTCTTTGGTTGTTTTTCTAGTAGTTAATGAGGCCTTTGAGCTGCGTAAGGATGCTCTAGTTTAGGCCGTAACTGTATTTTAGTTCTGTTGTTAGAAACTTGGAGAAGTCGTGGCTTAAAGAAGTCTTTTAGACTCCTTGCTTGGCTTGACTGTGTAAAAGTTAAGTTAAAGAATAACTTGGAAAAAGGGGTTTGAAACCCTCGACTTTATATTTCTGCTAGTTTTCCTTTTTGTACTTACAAGGTTAAAACCCTAACTTAATACATAAGTTGTTAAACAGTCCTTTCAGTTATCTTATGCTTACTGTGCCTTGCTGTAATTTATCTCTTGCTTTGCTTACTTATATTATAATAATAATAATAATTTGTGAGCTCGGCCGTAAAAGAAAATTTACATGATCTTGGAATTTTATCCTGGGTTAATAATATATCTCTGTAAGTTACTTTAGTTAAACTGTATTAAATAAATCGACTTGATAGGATGAGCATACTGTAGCTCTAATTGTTTAATTTATATTTATGGTGAAGTACTTGAGTAACTAACAGCTACTCTCCTTTCAAGTACAAAAATTAGGTTTGATCTTGTAATATTAAAATTGACTAGATTACCCATTATTACTGTTTCTGTACATAGTAATTTTAACTTACATACTTTGTTCATACCATACATATAGTAAAATGAATATTTTGTAAGCATAATACCTTATGTATCAGTAATATTATTCTTGTGATTATTGATACTTAGTTACTTTTATCTGAGAGAGTTGGAAATGTTATCATTTAGTTATTATCCTGCACTATAATAAGTTTGTGTTTTATTGCAGTAAATTAGATATCTGTTATGAACAGCCTTTTAGTGTAGAATTCAATTCCAGTTATTGTTTAAATTATAACTTAATACATTGTTTCATTAAATATAAAATAGAGCTGTGTTATAAATGTTATATTTATCAACTGTATTCTTTATTAGTTATAAACACAAGATAACTTATTATTTATCTACTGTGTTCTTACATTTTCTATATTCTATAATATCTCATTTAAAATAACCAATTAACAAATATAAGATTTATTCATAATAGAACTAATCTGATTACTGCATAGTTAGTATTTTACCCAGTTAATATTTTAAGAATTATAAACTACAGTTACACATATTGTTTATAAATGACTAGATAAAACATAAATTAATTGAATAACCTATGTACATATATATATGTTCTTTTGTATGAGAATCCTGCTAAGAACTGAAATACCTGTAGGATAATTCAAAAATCTAGCTATTCTGTCTTTCCAACATATAGAAGATTAAATTCTTTAAAAACAGGAAGAAAAACATTGTAAGGTTTTAAAACCGCAGGTATACCTAGTCTGACTTTTCTTTAGTACAACTATTATATTCTTCTATCTGTTCTTTACAAATAACAGAATTACTGAAAATGATATATTGTACAAGGAAAAAGTTTATCTATGAGCCTAAACAGCTGTTAGTAAAACAAATACTTTCTTCTGATGATAAGTAAAGAAACAATCTACTAATCTACAATCTCATCATGCTATCTTTATTATAATTTTTACCCCTGTGCTGGAGTACGGTCTGGTAAACCCAGATGTGGAAAAACACAATGGGTCATTATTTTTCATCCACAGATTCTATTACTGATAACTAAAACACTCTCATCACTAAACCATTTAATAACTACTAACATAACATCCAACCATTCACAGTTACTAATACAAGGCAGTTAAGTGATAGAACCTGCTTAAGCTTTGGACAACAACAGCAATGGGAGGCCGTTTCCTCCCTACCAACTCCCGGAGAGCGCTCAAACGGCGACTCCTCAGGACCCCCGAGCTTGCTCTGGTCTCCCTGGCTGGAACTAGGTGCAGCAATAGTCAGATACCAGTCTTCAAACTCAGTATTAATCCAGAACTTATCAGTAAGTTCTCCCAACTAATAAGCTGTAATAAACCAAGTTACTGCAGCAATCCTCTCATAACAACTTCCTTACTGTTTTTCCCTTTTTCCCCAAATGAATTTCCTGAATAGCATTCCACCTGAATGTTTCTTCTCTGGAAAAATAATTGAGCAGCCTCAGCTCTATTCATTGGGTACTTCTAAAAGATTGCCTAGGTCTTTTTGGGTTAGTTGTTATTTAATGAGCCACCTGCTCTGATCCCACTTTCTTGGGGGATCATGACCCCAAATATAGGGAAGTTTCCACCTGCAACTTAGGAAGTGTTTGAGGATGCTGCCACTTGTCTTTTTCCCTCCACCTAGTTCCATCCACCAGTTTGAACAGTAACCTCTTTTTAACAGCTCTCCCATGCTGTTGTCTCCACAATTTATTTATTAATAATAAAATATTTTGAATTACATTCCACTTCTGTTGACTCTGCTGAGTCATCAGTTCCTACTTAGCATTAAATTTAACATAATGTCTCAGGAATATAATAAAAACAATTAACATTATTTTACAAAATTGGGGTATGTGACATTGTTGGTTCAACTCACTATTCTTCGATGTATTAATTCTATGTGCCACCTTGTTTGGTAGACTCGACCCCGAAATCAAGTCAATCTGGTGTGATATACTTCTCTTTGCCAACAACCCATTCAGAATCTCATCGACCATTATGGCCCCCTCAAATTTCGACAACACTTCTCCAACATTCATCGAGACATATCTAGTTGGATTATCAACACTTGGTGCCTTAGGAATAATCACGAAGCAACATTGCTTCTTCTCTTCCTCCTTCAGGAATTCTTTTGTTGAACACATCAATGCTCACTTTTCCCAATATCCAATTTCATTTCCCTGACTATTTGATTCCTCAACCACGGGAATCAATAGAAATATCTCACTATCCTTCTCGATTGTAACTGTGTTCTGACGACTGTCATACAACATTTTTTCGATTGTACTGCCATGGTTGAACCAGCAATAGGTGACGTACATCCATAAGAATCATGCTACACAATACACTATCATGCAATATTCCAATCTTAAAATCAATTAGACGTTGTTGTTTCACTGTCACATGATGAACTTTTTGTAAGCACGACACCTTATATGCACTTGGGTGTGATTGGAATTCTAGCCCCAACTTGTTGATCATCTCTGTCGCGATCAAATTCTCTGTGTTTCCTCCATCGATGATGGTTATACAACCTATGTCCTGAATCTTTACCTTCGTCTGGAAGATGGACTTCCTTTGAGTCTATTCTTCCTCCTCTTGTCATGTAGACTGCAACAATGTTCTTTGGGCCGTCAAGTTTTTACCTCCTTCCAATGTAATATCATCAGAATTTCCTTTTATCGTCGAGACATCCTCTTCATTGGTTCCCCAACCTCTAGCCTCCCATTGACCCATTGTATGTAGGTTCTCTGGGAACTCATATGACCTATGTCCCAATTCTCTACACTTATAGTAGACTATTTTGGACTAGTCCGCCCTTCTTCCAACAAAATATCCTCTATGACCACTTCCACCTCGACTCCTGGATTTGTCTCCTCCCTATCGATATTCTGATGCACTATATCTAGTCTTTCTTTTCTCTCTTCGATCGTCTCAACTTTATTCCTTATTCACCCCACTGGTTTCTCCTCTGATGGAGAAATATATCTGACTTCTAGCAGTTGACTTTCCTTTGCTCGTCGAATTTTTTATGACTAGTTTATTCTCTTCCTTCAAAGCTAGTTGGTAGGATTCTCCAATTGTCCTCAACCTTGACAGGATCAACTTGTTTTGAATGGAATATTTCATACCATTCACGTAGCTAGCAATTGCCTCCTATCCTTCGTCGGTCTTTCCTGATCTAATCGACAATCGATAGAACTTCTAAGTGGATTCCTTCATTGTCAATTCCTTCTGTCACAGGTTTTGCACTTTCTTCAACAGATAAATCATATAGTCAATGGGAAGGAACCTATCCTTCAACTTAGCGACCATTATATCCCAAGTATTCACTTTCTCTTTATCTTTTTTGGCTTGGTCAATATGTATATTGTCCCACCACAATGAAGCATGAAAATTTAAATTTAGACATGAAACCTTCACCCTCTTGGGGTCCTCTATCTTCTCTATATCAAATTATTTCTAAATTTCTCTAATCCAATCTATTAGAACCTCAGGGTTAAACTTCCAGAGTGTTACAGAGAGAAACTTCCTGTGGCTTGGGGTGTACCACAATAGACATCTAGACCTCATAAATCAATCCCTTCCCAATATGCAAGAGAAACCAAACATCTAACACTAAAGGATCTCAAATCAGACCTTATTCCGGATGGTTGAAGTAGATCCTTGTTGAGCTTTTTCCAATCCCGCTTGCGCTAGAAATTTGCTCTCAACGATAGCAAACAAGACAAGCATGCTATATAATAAGGTGTTAGATATACTCTAGCATATATAATCAACAATGTATAAGCAATTAAACATATCCATGGATTCAATATTCATTCAAATGCACATTATTGGAGAGGAAAATATATTTATGTTATCTCTAGGGTTGTATTCTAGATTTTTTGACTTTAGGCTAGTTACCATTCTTAATTTCACCCTAGTTTCCTTTTAAAATTCTCATTTTGCTTTGTCCCAAATTTTACCCTAGATGGTTTTTATCAAATGTTTCATTTATTAAAATCAAAGTAAGGCTCATTTGTCATTTGATTTCCAAAATGTTTTATTTCTTACTTGAAACATTAGCAGTTTTCATTTCATATGGTTTACGACTATATAATATGAAAAATGTGAAAAGTAATGATGTTGCCAATTTTGATTTTTGCATAAGCGAAATGAAAATAGTGGAAGGTTTCAGCTAATAAGGTAAAGGATTATCCATGAAATATGTGCTGGAAGTTGTGCTTGCAGGAGGTTACTTAAGTGGCAATGATCAAAAGTTCCCCGCAAGATGGTGTTGCGTTTTTACATGAAGGAGACAGAAATACCACATGTTTAGTCATGATTTTAAAATGATGATTTTGAATGGGTGGAAAATTATTTTTAAAAAATGGAGGAGGATTTTATTCCTAATACGTCAAAGACCAAAAACCTATCTCACTTTTTACACAGTTATCAAGTATTGGAAGATCCACTCTCATCATTTCAGCCTATGTTTCTGACTACGCAAAAATCCAGTCTGAGTCATATTATTGAAGAGTTGGTTATGAACACCCGGAGGAGAATTTTGACAAACTGAAAGAGGTTTATCTTAGTAAAATATTAATATATAATAGCCTCTTTCATTTTTCCTACAGGTGTCACATATTTGGAGAATTGAATCCATCATTGAGTCTTATTTTTCAGATCTCAGGATTTTCCTGTTTTGACACATGTTTTTAGAATGCAGATCTCGGGAAAATGGAAACAAATCTCAAAGAACTGAGAGAGTTTTTTCTCAAAACAAAATGATATACAAAAAAATATCTCGGATATTACACAGCTGTCATTATTTAGGATATATGAAATCATAATTGCATCCCTAGTTTTCATGGCAGTCTTGTCCATTTTTCATGGCAGACAATTCCAAAATTTAATGTAATTTATGCTATCTTTAGAAATTAGACCTCATAGGGAGGATTTCGACCACAACACCTATATGAGGCATTATTGTAACATTTTAGAGGGGGTTCTTCCTCTGAGAAGAAATAAGAGGTTGGAACATCACATGGAGATCAGATTTTTTGTAACGAATCGCAAGCATGTATGCATTTTGTATCTCTTAATATGAAATGACTGCTTTGAAATGATTATGATCAAGTGAGCATGTTTTGCTTTAATAATTGAATTACATGTTGTCATGATTTTGTTTTGTGAATGGTCTCATTATTCCATACCAGGATTCTTATGATTCATATGTAATTATCTTTAAAATATGTTGCATAAACTGATTCATTTTTTTATGAATTCATGCTCGTAGTCTTTCCTATTACTGGATTTTACATTTAATTATATGTCTTGTAGTTTAATGATTTATATTTTCACTGATTTCCATGCTATTTGATTACCTACTTTCATGGTTATAAATTTGATTTTCAGTCATCTTTATTTATTATTAAGATTTTTCTAAGCTTGAACTTTAGTAGTCTAGGTTCAACTTTAGTGATAACATCTTCTGGCGCTGTTTTGTGGGATAGAGAAAGGAAAGTACATCTTCCCTGGGTATTTTACATCCTTACATCTGTTTTTGGAGGGTGAAAAAGATCAGTATATTTTGCAGACAACATATTCACCTCACATTTCCAGAAAGTTACAGTGGCTTCAAGACAGATAGGAACTCGAGGAAATCATTCATTTCCTCTTCCCTTAGGTTTTTATGATCCATAAAGGATTCTAAGAGAAGCTAGAAGAAAGAAGAATGATTTCCCATCATCCAGTAACCCTCAATATTCTTCAGCTACTACCATACCTTTAGATTTGTTGGATATTCAAGAAGAAAGAAAATCAGATTTATCTGTGTGCATTCTTGAATTTGAAGATTTTAATCCTACTTAAGTTGATGATTTTAAAGTTTAATCAAATCCTTTGACTTCTAAACATAAATACATATCAGAGGAAACCTTCACTCCTAATGCTTTGATCCATTAAAATATTTGTCATCAAATTATATACCTCTCACTAGTAGAAATCTTTATTGGTCAATTGAAAGTTGAAGTGTCATCTCCTTGAAGAGATCCATTGCTCAAAGATAAACAGGTAATAGGAATACGAATATTGGCTTCAAATTCTTCACCTGGTGACTCTAGTTTCTGCAGAACCAGACTTCAAATATTCACTGATGATTTTATTGGACTAATGAGGACTGCATATGAGACTTCTATTGTTTCAAAGTATTCATGTCTAAATTTTGTAGAACTTCCTGGTTTTCCAAATCTTCTTCCTTCAGATGAATATTTGTTGAGAAATGGTCCTAAATTTAATGGAGAATATCTTACTGTAGCTGTGAAATATATATCTAATTTCCGTGAATTTACAGAGCTACTCAGAGTTAAACATGAAGATGTCTTCACTAGACTCTTCTATGATTCATTACAAGAAAAGTGTAAAAGATGGGTTGAAGATTTTTCTATTGGGTCAATTAGATCATTAACAAATTTTTGGATTGTCTTTTTGAAGACATGGATGGAGAAGATAGAATTTAGGGAAGAATCTCTTTCCATCCAAAATTTTAGAGAATGGAATGATATGTACACCGATGAGGAAATAGATGAAAATTTTTCTTCCCTTTTGTCTTCTTATTTAATGTCAAGCTCATGTAAATTAGAATCTAAAGTCATATTTTTAGAAGAATTTGTTGAATTTATTGAGAAAGAGATTGAAGCTTTAGAAGTCAAAATACAGAGCCTGTCTTTCCAAAACCTATTTCAGCTGTCTTTTGATATCAAGATTGAAAAGTGTTATGAGAATAAAGACATGTTTGATGATTCAAAATTGAAACAGTGGTATGGCAAAAATTGCACGCATGGGTTTTTTAATCATAATAATCAGATGCTAAAATATCTTAAGGGTTATTATGTTTTTTTATGACCCAATAGCCGATTATATGGAGGAAATCATCGATTCAATATTTAAATACTCGGTTTATGATAATTCTGAAAAATCAAACTTACAGACAGGTGTTGATTTTTGTTCCAGTCTTCATCTTGCTAATACAGAGATCAAGAGTTTCATCAATTATTCAAATACTTGTATGGATTCACCAGAAGTATGATTTTACTTGACCAAGTTGCATATTTGGTTAGTGTAGATAATGTAAATAAATAAGCTCATCTCAAGAGCATCCATTTCCTTTTAGCTTTCATCAGTAGAGAAGTTATTTGGTTTTAGTATAAAATTGGCTTACAACATAGATAGTTTGAGTTCAGTTTGTAGAATAGTGTTTTTCTTTCAGCACTTTCTATTTTAGTTTGATTTAGTGAGTATTAGTTCTGCATGAATAAAGACTCCAGGCCAATGGAGACAAAACACTGCTGCTTCTTTTCTTCAGTTGCAGAGCAGCCTCTGTTTGCAAAACAAGATCATTTCATAATTTAACGAATAGAGCAAGTTTTAGTTTTTGGTTTGTAGATGTCAGTGATGGATTAGAAAGGCACATGGTCTTCTTGTTCTTAAAGCCTCACAAGGAGATATTTATCCCCAATCAGAGCCAAATGTTATCTCTAGGGTTGTATTCTAGATTTGTTGACTTTACCTAGTTACCATTCTTAATTTCACCCTAGTTTCCTTTTAAAATTCTCATTTTGTTTTGTCCCAAATTTTACCCTAGATGGTTTTTATCAAATGTTTCATTTATTAAAATCAAAGTAAGGCTCATTTGTCATTTGATTTCAAATTTTTTTATTTCTTACTTGAAACATTAGCATTTTTCATTTCATATGGTTTACAACTATATACTGGTAGTATATGAAAAATGTGAAAAGTAATGATGCTAACAATTTTGATTTTTGCACAAACGAAATGAAAACAGTTGGAAGGTTTCAGCTAATAAGTTAAAGGATTATCCATGAAACATGTAGTGGAATTTGTGCTTACAGGAGGTTACTTAAGTGGAAATGATCAAAAGTTCCCCGCAAGATGGTGTTGCGTTTTTAACTTAAGGAGACAGAAATACAACATATTTAGTCATGATTTTCAAATGATGATTATGAATGGATGGAAAATTATTTTAAAAATATGGAGGAGGTTTTTTCTCCTAATACGTCAAAGAACAAAAACCTATCTCACTTTTTACACAAGTTTCAAGGATTGGAAGATCCACTCTCATCATTTCATCCTTTTTTTTTGACTATGCAAAAATATAGTCTGGGTCATATTATTGCAGAGTTGGTTATGAAAACCTGTAGGGAATTTTGAAAAAATGAAAGAGGTCTATCTTAGTAACATCTTCATATAAAATAAACTCTTTCATTTTTCCTACAGGTGTCACATATTGGGACAATCAAATCCATCATTGAGTCCTATTTTTCAGATCTTAGGATTTTCCTGTTTTGATACATGTTTTTAGAATGTAGATCTCGGGAAAATGGAAACAAATAGCAAAGAAATGAGAGAGGTTTTTTCTCACAACAAACTAATATACAAAATCCTCTCCCATATTGTACACATATATCATTATGTAGGATATATGAAATCATAATTAAATCCCTATTTTTCATGGTAGTCTGGTCCATTTTTCATGGCAGATAATTCCAAAATTTAATGTAATTTCTGCTATCTTTAGAAATTCGACCTCAACACCTATATGAGGCATTATTGTAACATTTTAGAGGGGGTTCTTCCTCTGAGAAGGAAGAATAGGTTGGAACAACACATGGAGATCAGACTTTTTGTAACGAATTGTAGGCATGCATGCATTTTGTATCTCTTAATATGAAATGAGTGCTTTGAAATGATTATGATAAAATGAGCTTGTTTTGATTTAATAATTGAATTAAATGTTGTCATTATTTTGTTTTGTGACTGGTCTCATTAATCCATACTATATTTCTTATGATTCATATGTAATTATCTTTAAAATCTGTTGCAGAACCTAATTTGTTTATTTTATGAATTCATGCTCGTAGTCTTTCCCATTACTAGATTTTACATTTAATTATATGTATTTCAGTTTAAGGATTTATATTTTCATTGATTTCCATGCTATTTGATTACCTACCTTCACTGTTATAAATTTGATTTTCAGTCATCTTTATTTATTATTAAGATTTCTCTAAGCTTGAACTTTAGTAGTCTAGGTTCAACTTTAGTGATAACAATTTCTATTAATAAAATCATAGATTACACAAGTGACAACCTCTGTCAGCACATCTACTAATTGGAGAAATTGAGTCCTCCACCTGGGCCTCTGCCACGTCAATCCTCCATCTCTCGATAGCAAGCTCACAAGCAAAGGCAAGCTTAGGAAGAACAAAAAGTGCTCCAAAGGGACAAAGGGATGCAAACTCAAGTATATGCAAGCTATGAAAACAATGGACTATAGTTTTGTTTCTCTTCAATTCCTCCTCTTCAATGTATCCAAGGGGTTCCTTATATAACACTCCAAAGGGGTAATGGAGGGTCCAATCCGAGCGATCGCGAGGCATATGGAAGGCCAAGAGTCAAGTGGTTCAGACACACATGAAGGGAAACTCCAAAAATATTTGGATTTATCCACACATCCCATTGTACACGGGTTTGAGGTCAAAAGTCGCGTATACACGTGAGTATGGGATTAAAAGTCATGTACAACAATAAACAAGTGTTTTTAGGGATGAAATTGGGAACATCAAAGTATAATATCATTCCATGGGGTCTAAAGAGTCCGCAGAGGGACAGGGAAGGCCATAAATATGTGATCAACCATTTGTGGTAAAATCAGCTATAACATAGACAAAGTAGGAATTTCCATTTCATCCTTACCCGTCATTTTTGTTAGTTCTTTCAAAAGTTTCCCTTCTGGGTCTTCTTCTTCTTCCTCGCTCAGTGCATCAACTTCTTCATCGCTATGCTTGAGGGTTTATGCAACATATCCTCGTCATTGAGACTTTTTCATGTTCACTAACTCATTCTTCAACGTTCTCATCATCTAAATGCATTCTTCAAAGTTTTCACAGTCAATGGTGATTCATGTGCCTTCACATTGTCTTCTACCACATAAATTAACACCTCTCTGACCCATTCTCTACTCCGAAATCAGATCAACACTCCCACAACTCTACCCAACCGCATTCAAAGTTTCTTCACACGTCCAATCACAACTGGACCGTCCATGCAAGATAACTTCCCGCACTGATACCAATTGATGAAAAGATGACCTGGGTGGTCGACTGCTGATCAGTGAAAATATTAAAAATGCAAATGAACACACACACATCATGACTTTTTCCAAGAATTTTGGCTTTGAATTAAATAGGAGCCAATCTCTTTTTTTAGTGGAATTGCAATGCGAGTCTTTGCTCAACTAATCAAAATGGACATCGACCAATCAAATTACAACTACGAGAGGGAATGCCATGTATTCAATGCTCAACACACGGGTTTGACCCATAGGCCTTTCACACAAAAATAAATAAAACTCTCTATGTTCGTTGGTTCAAAACTTCTCTACAATCCTTCAACAACCCACAACAACAACTCAACTTCTAACCTCTTTTCTCTGCATGCACACTCGTATTTATAGTTGTGCCTCAGTGCACAATAATATGTTATCCTTATAGAATCTCACCTACTCCCAGGAACCACCATGAATGTATTAAATACTTCCTCTAATCCAACTCGTCATATTGCGCCTCCTCAATTCCCTGCAACAACCACCATAACTGACCTACAGCCATTTCAACAACCCCAACTACTCTCATTGGAGTCTTGAAATCAGTTGGTCCTTTCACCTACCATAGTCATTCAAATTTAATTCTTGACTTCTACATATTTTTTGGTCGGGATGTCGTCGTCAACCACTTAACAGTGTAACACGCTTGTTGCTGGTCATAAACCACTTACATTCAGAACCACCGTGACCCTTTCTCCCATTGACCTTTCTTCCCGTCGACCTTTCTTCCCATTCTGCTGGAGGTTTTCAACTGTCCTCCAGGCATTATTTCATCAATTATCTTCGATTGTTTATGTTGGGCCTAGATGCCCCTACATAAAAAAATTTAAGTTATGAAGAAGATGAAGAATATGAACAAGAGGAGAAGCCAAGGTTGAGAAATGAGAGCACCAAAAAATTCCATACACCAATCATAGTTGAAGAAAAATATGATTTAATCCTTATAGGTTATATTAAATCCCTTATATTCAGTAAATAGATACAACAACTAAAAATATATTTTAGGGGTTGAAGAGTAAAGAATCTATTTCACTCAATTGAAGTTACATGGCCAGGTATTAACTTAGTGGGAAAATTAGTTACTACTCTAAGACTTTAACATGAATCACCATTGAATCAATGGGAATCATTCAACAACCTCATTAACTTGTGGTTATACCCCTTTGGATATGAGGATGAACAAAATATGCAATGGAATTTCTTTCAATGGAGATAAGGTCAAACCTTGCAAACATATATCATTAAATTTCAGAAATAGGTTATCTAGTTGGAAAATCACCATAATGTATTCATTAAATATTTGGGAGGACTATTTTCCCATACCTCAAGACAAGTCACTGTGTTTTTAAAACCAAAAACATTTTATGAATCCTATCAAAGCACAATATATTTTGGGGGAATAATAAGAAGGGACACTCCAGTGTACCCAAGCAAATAGAGTAGCAAGAGAACAAGAACAATGGAGAAGAAGGGGAGAGGAAATGACATGAATATTGTCATAGTTGCACATGAATTCAAGGTCTCAATAACCACTATAAGTGCTATAATGTCAATGGTTACACATAAGATAATTGGTGGAAGTTGCACCCAAAAATATGTTTGAAATGGTACAAACTAAACTAGAATAAGAGTTATCTTGTTACAGTAGATATAAACAAAAATATGGAAAACAACTTTGACATTGAATGTAAGGTTTCCTACATATGAATGAAAGTTCCCAATAATTACGATAAGTACTATAATATCAATGGTCACACATAAGATATTGGAGGAAGTTGCACCCAAAACTTTGTTTGAAATGGTACAAACAAAAACAAAAGAAGAGTTATCTTGTTATAGATATCAAACAAAATATGGAAAGCAACTTTGGTATTTAATATAAGGTTTCTTGCACCTCTATGCAAATATAATTGACATTGACTTTGAGTAGTCTCAATCCAAAAGGGAAGAAAAAAAGATGACTAAATCATTTCACGTCTATATCCAATTGTAGTAGAGAAAGGTCAATTGTCTCTTTGACCCAAGATCTTAGAAAGAAAATTGGATTGGGAGTGCAAATCCATGCCCATCCATGTCCAATGGGATGGGTGAGCCAAGACATGTAGCTAAGGGTCACTAAGAAATGAAGATTATTATTTGAAAATATTCATAAAGGAAGTAGCAGTAGATGTGATTCCATTGTATTATGTAGCATTATATTGGTCATCCCATATCTTTATGTAAGAGATGTGTTCAAGTGAAGGCCATACTTATACCACTTTGTTGAATATGGAAATTTTTTTTTGTAGATGCAAAAAGAAAATGGTAACTCTCATTGATAAGTACATACCAAGCAAGAAGGTTGATCAATGCAAACAATAAATTTGTTATGTTGTTTTTAAAAGAGAATAAATGGGAAGAATGGAATAAGGAGATCAAAGCATCAATATAAGGATGTGATAAAAGGTAGAGATGAAAATTAGGGCAGATGATCACTACATAAAAGGAAGTGTTTCAAGAACCCAAGGGACACCCAAAAGGAAAACCGAGCACAAGATTCTACCATTGTTGAAATGTCCAATGCCCAATATTGGATTGTATCAAAAACTAATATTGGAATTATATGAAGTGAAGAAGTAGTTGTAGCAGCTCTTAGATCAGGAACTCATAAAGGCAAGAATTTGTTCTTATTGGTCACCCATCATCATAGTTCCTAAGAAGGATGGAATATAGAAAATGTATATGAACTAACAAGCATTGAACACAAAAACCATTAAATTTTTTTATCCACTACCACATATCAATGACTTGTTTGATCAATTCCATCAATCTAAGATCTTCACAAACCTAGATCTCATATCCGTTTATCACCAAATGCAAATAGGAATAAAAGAACTTGGAAGACAACATTTAAAGTATGGTATGGTTTGTATGAATGGTTAGTTATGGTTATGCTGGTATTATCATGAGGATTCCTCATGCAAATTCGGCCCCAAAAAGAATATAATAATAAATGATTATTATAATGACAAGACAGCCTCATCAAGTGCATAAGTTGGATCCAACTAAAGTGAAAAAGTCAACCATCAAACAAGTATAAATAAAGGTGACACCAAACTAGTTTTCATCAAGCTACTCTCTCTACACTCCTACACAAGTGCACAAGAGAGGGAACAAGAAGAAGACTAGAAGATGATTTTTTTTCCTCGGTTTGCTATCTTTGGTAGAGATTCTTCTTTATCTCTAGGGTTCGTCCTAGAGTTTTTTTATGTGACTGCTCTTATATTTGGATTTACATGAGGATGTACTTTGTATCTTGATCTGAATATCTACATAAGAAAGTTTGTTGGGTTTTCTTCCCTTCTGTATAAGGGTTTCCCAAAATAAAAACATTGTGTCTTTGTGTTTTTGTGCCTGGTTATCTTTCAGTGATCCTTATTTATTTCCACTACAAATAATGGTTGAAATTGTATTGCTATATTAAAAACATAACATTGTATCAAAGCATTTCTGAAAGATGCTATTTCCTAAAACTACTGTTTCCAATTTTTGACACTTGTCTCCGTAGATTGATTAGAAAAGAGCACTTGTGAAAGTCATCATAGGAGGGAGCACTTATATATGGAGGAAAATCTTAGTTCTGTGAAATTTCAAGTTTGACATAGTTTCTATTGGAATCAAGGAACTAAGGCTTCTAGGATTGGACACTTATGTCCATAGATTGTTCATGAAAGTAGTAATATTGAAATTTCCCTAGGAGGGTGCACCTATCCATGGAAGCAAATTTCAGATTTGAGAAATTTAATTTTTGACATATTCTCTACTAGAACCAGGAAATTAGGGCTTCCAGTTTTGAGCTATTATGTCCACAGAATTGACTGGAAAATAACATTTTGGAAATATCCTAAGGAGGGAAAAACTTTACTTGGGATCATATTTCTCATTATCTAAACTTCAATTCTGACCTAGCTCCTACTAGGGTTTTAGAATCATATTCCAGATTTCAGTATTTGACAAGTTTGTGTCATGTTTCAAAAACGAAGAGAAGTTGGATGGCGTATAGAAGAAGAAATATATTTCAAAAGATCAAATAAGTTTCATACACTTTTCCACCTTGATTATCAATGTCCTTGGGAAATAAGGAAGAGAAAGAAACATGCAGTTGATGTCGAAGAACTTCTACCTTTGAGAGGAAAAAAATCCAAGGATGAAGACTTTAGAGATTTTTATAAGTTCAAAACTTAACGAAAGTGTTTTGAGGACTTCAATGATCCCTGCAAGGAGGCAGATATCAAGAAGGAGCCAACAAAAAAAGGAAAGTGTATGCAGATCTATGATGTATTGAATACCCTAAAGTTGCTCATTTGAGATGATTAAGCTCATGTATATCCTAAGGACTCGAACCTAGGACTCATTAAGAGGGTCTGATGTTCGAGAGGGAGGACTATACATATTGACGACATGTGCATGATAACATACCTATAAGGACTTCAGTGATATTTGCATGTAGGAAAGGATGAAGAGGGATATGAACATGGAGGACCAATAGGATCCTAGTCCATTTGTCTAATCCTCAAATGGAAATAAATGACAAAGTTAAGCATTTAATTTTTTTACTAACAATCTTGTGTCATGTGATATGATTATGCAATGCATTCATAAACTTGTGCATTGAACAATAGATTAATGATGAGCATGTGATACAATTTTATTTTATGCATTTATATATGGATAAGATTGATGGTGAGTAGGTTCATGTAGTGCATGTTATGCATATGTTGAGTAAGTAGCCTATAGTGTTGCACAACATCCCATGAGCCGTTAATGGAGCTAGTCTAGGTTGAAGCCTCTTTGTTGACATACCGAGAGCAGTGCATGCTCTTGATAGTTTGTTTTGGTGGAGATGGAAGGCATCCAGATAGTTACCAAGTGTGTTTGAGATAAAGATAGGTGTTGTGTTGTAGCATTGGCTACATTAGAGGAAATTTGGATGATGGGCATCCTAAGAAAAATGATAAAAAAATCCATGTAGGAAATTTGTTATACTATTTCACTTTTATAGAAGTTTTTTTTTATTTTAACAGAAACAGAAAGGAGGATTCTATTAACAGGCTGTGCACAGCCATTCATTACAACAAAAGAACGAAATATAATGCCATCAGGTCAAAATTGTTGCACATCTGGCTTGTCCTGAAAGTTTCCCATAAGGCAGAGCATATGATCGTTCCAAAATTACAAAAGATGCGAGTAGTATATACCCTCACAAACTGGCTACAAAGCAAAATGAAAAGAAACATAACCCAAACAAAATTGAAACAGAATAAACAAGAGACATAATTTAATTGCCTCTCAGAGTCCTGGGCTGTAGAACAGATTCTTCTTCCATGGGTTGTTCAGCTGTTTCATTTACTCCATTAACCCTGCTCTCTTGGTTCATAGAGATAAGCTTCTCGAGGTCTTCCTCTATTCGTTCCACTCTGCCCAGCAGCTCGCGCAGGTTGCTATCGAGATATTCTGTTCGGGCACCATTATTACTGACCTCAAGCGATGTGCGACTCACAGTTTCACTCATACTTTTAATTTCCTTGGCCATTTCTTTGTTGTCCATTACCCCTATAGCAGTCATCTCGTACAGCCTGCGTAGATTCTTTTTTATGTCCAGCAGTCCAGCATTATCACCAAAGTGAGCCATTCCTCCAGAGTCAGGCGTTATTGCTATTCGAGAAAATTGAATGTGCAGAGGGAAAACAGAAATGCCCTGGTTCTCACCCCAGCGCACTGAATAAACACTCCATAGGTCGGCAATTTCTTGTTGCAGAGCAGAAACACTAAGATTGTCTGAGCAAGACAGAGTTCCCAGAGCGTCGTTCTTCCAACTAGAGCAGAGGCATCCCAAGACTTTATCCTGTCTGTCTGCTCGAGAAGGAGATGAATCAACGTGACTATCGATGTCCCAGGCTACTGAGGGATAACTACATTGGCATAAGGAGAAGGAAAACAGAGCAATGCGCTCCTTTACAAAGGCACGGATGAGGGGGATCCCATGCCAAGGGATTCCCTGCAGTCTCCCACCCCCTACTCCAGCTACCACATTCAGCAAGAAATTCACAGAGCCGGGAGAGCCATGACCAAAATCCAGAACATTACAATGGAGCGAATCTAAGCAAGGAGGCGACATAGAGATAGGGATGAAGGGCCACCGATCGTGCGATAAGGAATGGCAATAAATTGAAGGATTGAAGTGTTTTAATTCAGTTGTTTCTGAGGAGGGAAGAATGGCCCACGTGGCCTTCGAAGGAGGGAAAACAGGACTTGTCATTGAATGCAGGGAGCCACCAAGAGGAGGGGGGAGGTGAGGGCCAGCTGGAGGGGGGGTGAAGTGAGAGGAAAGGTAGTCGATGGAGGGGATAAGGAGAAG
>LPNX010612629.1:106618-151996 GCA_001517045.1 Pseudotsuga menziesii
TCACCATTCAACACTTTTGACCTTGGCTTCTTGATGTATTTTTTCCTGAGAACTTCCTTCCACCATTCCTTTTTTCCAGTAACCAATCTCCAAACCAGTTTGGCCCCCATGGCTTTACTAGTGAACTCCGGGTCTCTGATACCTAGTCCCCTGTGACATTTGGCACGCTTGATAATTTCCCACTTGACCAGATGGAACTTCTTCATTTGAGTTTTCCCTCCCTGCCAGAGGAATTTTCTGATTTCTTTACCTATGCTGGTGATGACCTTCTTCGGAGCTAGGACCATCGAGCTCGTGAAAATAGGGTAGGATGAGAGAATGGACTGGATTAAAACTGTCTTTCCAGCTAAATTTAGCCATCTTGTCCCCAGGGATTGAGTCTTAGCTTTGATTTTCTTAATGACCGGAGTCCACATTGAGGAGGTCAAGGATTTTTTGACTACTGGTATGCCCAGGTAGTTGAAGTGAGTCCAGTTAGGATTGGTTTTAATTTTCATAATTTGTGAGATACTGCGGAGAATGGGGGCAGGACAGTTCCAGCTATAGATTTGACATTTGTTTTTATTTGCTGAGCTCCCTGAGGTTTGAAGGAATAGATCCAGGGGGTTTAGGAAGTTTCTAGCAATCTATGTGGAAGCTATTCCTAGAAAGATGGAGTCATCAGCAAACATAGCGTGATTGATAGGAGGCACGCCATTCCTAAAGGAGAGGCCTGGAAGGGAACCTTCGGAGAGGAGCCTAGTCAATCTTCTGCTTAGGGAATCAGCGACCAGGATGTAAAGGAAGGGGGAGAGCGGACATCCTTGCCTAACCCTGCGAGAGGCTTTGAAGAATTCAGAGGGCCTGCCATTGATGAGAGGGGCTATCCAAGGAGAAGAGATGCAGGCTTGAACTTGATTTATGAAAACAGAGGGGAATCCAAATCTTTCCATCACCATGAAAATGAAGGAATGTCTCAATCTGTCGAAGGCATTAGCCAGGTCCAACTTGATGGCCATCCCGGGCTCTCTTCGTTTAGTGCTTGAATGGATCGCTTCTTGCACTAAGAGGATATTGTCACTAATATGCCTGCCAGAAACGAAACCACCTTGATTGGGAGAGATAAGGGAGGGGATGACTTGTTTGATCCTCAAAGACAGCACTTTCGAGAAGATTTTGTAGGAAGCATTGCACAAGGAAATGGGCTGGAATATTTTGATGGTAGAAGGCTTAGAGTCTTTAGGAATGAGAGCTAAAAATGTGGAGTTGGTGGCTCCCCCCATATTCCCTTTTGCCATCCAGGAAATAAGGCGCATGAAGTCTCTCTTAATAAGGGGCCAGAAGGTTCTATAGAAGCAGATAGGGAAACCATCCGGGCCTGGGGCCTTGTCCGGGTGGAGGCTCCAGATTGCTTTTTTAACTTCTTCTTCCAGGATGGGGGATTCAATATGGGTTTTCGTTTGAGGGCTAATAAGGGGAGGAATATCAGAGGCCATTTCTTCCATAAGACAGCGGGAGACTTGCTCCTCATCATTATATAAATGCTCAAAAAATTTTCTTACCTCAGCGCTGATGGCGGTTTGCCCTTGAATAACTGAGCCATCTTCATTCTTAAGTTCTCTTATTGTGTTCCAGCACTATCTATCCCTGCACTGGTTTTGGAAAAAATTTGTGTTCTGGTCTTCCCCTTTGAGCCACAAGACATGCGATCGAAGTCTCCATTCCTCTTCTATTTGCCTTAATATTTTCTGAAGCTTTGTTTCCAACTCGATTTCTTTGTTGAGGTGTTCCTTGGTGACCAAACTTACCTCCATTTCTGCTTGCAGGTGCTCCATTTCAGTCAAGATGAGGTCCTTTTGCTTAGCAGGTTCTTGATAATGGGTTTTTACCCAAGCCTTGAGGGAGAATTTCACCCTCTTAAGTTTCTGCTCCCAGGAGAAAGCTGGAGTACCTGGAATGAAACAGCACCAGGATTTGACAATTATATCCTTAGCTTCATTTGATTCCAGCCATAATCGATTGAACCGAAATGGGAGAGGCCCCAGATTTTCTTCCGGCGAGAAGAAGAGACAAATGGGCTTATGATCTGAGACCACCGAGCACAGAAGTTTGACCTCCGGGATAGAGTTAAGAAGATGAGAACTAACCAAAAACCAATCAAGACGGGCGGCAATATGCCCAGGGCCCACTCGTTTGTTACTCCAAGTATAGGTGCCATTTTTGGGGATGATGTCTGTAAGGTTCCATTGAGAGATGAGATCTTCTAAACGCTCCCCGTAGGGGTCCCTTACCTTGGATCCTCCTCTACGCTCAGCTGCCGATATGGTTTTATTAAAGTCCCCTGCGATGAAGCAGGGAAGGAGATTTTTGTCCTCAGACTGCTCCTCTAAAGATGTCCAGAAGCTATCCTTCTGCGCGTTCAGGGTTGGGCCATATACATTCCCAACCCAAAACTGTTCTTTGCATTCTTTATTCTCGAGTTTTATAAGAAGCCAATTTCTATTTTCTATAGTAGAAAGAAATTCAAACTTATCTGTGTTCCACCAACATAGGAGGCTGCTAGAGGCTCCATTGGCATTGGTGGCTATACCAGTCCCGTTTGGCCAGATGCTTTTGATGGCCGCCACGCTGTCTTCGGCTAATTTCTTAGTCTCCTGGAGAAGAAGGATTGAGGCTGATTCCATGGATTTGAATCTCTTAATTACTTCTAATTTTTGAATACCACCCAAACCTCTACAATTCCAGGAGACCACTTTCATTATTTCTTGTGTTGTTTGAGGGCCTTTTCTTTCTCCTTTCTTTCCTCCTCCGCACTCATGAGATATTTGCTTGCTTGCGAGGTTTTAACCAGTAAATCTAAGTTGGATTGCTTTCCTGCCGCCTTTTCCCTTGCTGCCTCCTGCTCACGAATGACTTTATTGTTTTCCTTCCTTTCCTGGAGAGCGGTTCTTGTTCTTCTATGGAGGTATCTGTCATTTCTTCTATGCTTGCTTTTGCCTTAGATCTAGTGACAGATCCTTCAGAGATCGTCTCCGTATCTTTCTTGCCCTTGGAGTGTTCGACCTCTGCTTCCTGAGATTTTTGGGGCTGGACGATTGTCTCTGGGACTTCATAGGTCTGATGCCGTACCGGATTAGGGTTGTCTTCTTGATTCTCTGGATTCTCTGCAAGGTTTTCTTCATCCTGCGTCTCTACCTCCAAGGCCACAAACTTGTTTCCGGGGGGGCTCTTTGACATGGGGATTTGCTATTTTTGGGGTTTGCCTGCCTTCTTCCCATTAGCGATATTCCAACCCTCATTATTAGGGTTTTCCAAAGGGGGTTTTTCTGGCTTCTTCGGGCAGGACTTGGAAAAATAGCCATATTCATGACAATATTTGCACTTGAACGGGATTTGCTCATAATCTACTGTTTGAAGGTGGTTCCACCCGTCAATGGAGAGCATGATAGATTCTGGCAAACCTTTTTCTAGGTCAACTTCAACACATATTCGGGCACAGGAGAACATTGGGGCTTTCGGCTCAGACTTGTCCACATATTTCCCCAAGGTATTCCCTATTGCTCGAAAGTCCTCATCATTCCAACAATGAAGGGGAAGATGAGGTAGTTTTACCCACACAGGGACTGCTTTTGGACTGTCCTTCTCTGGATTAAAGGACAGGTCCCATTTGTTCAGATACATACCTCGAGGACCCATAAAATATGGTCCATTCCTGAAGATTAGATCCCGATCCTCCTTCTTTTCAAAGATGAAAGCAAAGTATCCCTTTCCACAGAAGATTTGTTGAACGTCTCCCTGTATTAGAGTTCTCCAGTTTTTGTTCAACCAGATCTCCACAAATCGTGGGGATGGCCAAAGTCCGGTAAACAGACCGATAATTCCCTTTTCAGAAAGAGTAACAGCCTTCCTCTTGGAGGTAGCAGAGCTTAGCTTAACCTCTGGAACATCGGCAAGCTTGACAAATTTGGAAGCAGGGGCCGCGGCAGGATGATCACGCGGGAGGGACGCCACAATGTTCTGGAATCTGTCCTCGAAGGAGGAGGGGTCGGGCGGATCCATGACAGAGCCGCTGACCAGCGAAAATGCCCACGACGAGGCTAGGGTGCAGCTTAGAGGGCACGCGCTCGAAAAAATTTTAGTTCATACCTTTACACTTACCTTGACATGAAATATTTCACTTTTATAGAAGTTTCCCAAGGTTATTTTACTTTTATCAAAGCTACCTAAGATATATATTTTAAATTAAAATCAAATTATGAAGACAAAGTTCTATGTAGTGTTTCCACTCAAAATAAGAAAAGAAAATTAAATACACAGGTCCATCTTAAAAGATACTGGACCCAACTTTTCACCTTGTATAGTATTATTATAATATGTTAAGTATAATATAATATATTAATTATAACATAATATTCTTATATATTAATTACTATTATATATTTCTTATAATATTAGCTACTATTATACATGAATTATATATTAATATTAGTTATGATATTAGTTAACAGTTATTGGACCCATCTTTTAAGTATGTAGTAATATTATAATACATTAATTATAGTATAATATTATATATGAATCATGTATTAGCTAAGCTTTGGATGGGTATATTATTTATTATTATATATTAATTGTATATTATATATTAGCTATGATATTGGTTAAAAGTTATTGGACCCAACTTTTGATGGTTATTATAAAATATTAATTATAATATAATATTGTTACATATTAGTTATAATATTAATTACTATTATATATTATATATTGGTCACATATTACCTAAAATGGGTTGGTGTATTACTTATGATATTAGTTACTATTATATATTATATATGGGTCACGTTTTACCTAAAATTGATAAGCATATTAATTTTATCATCAATACCCAAGATAATTTCGGGGAGCATGTGAAGCCGGTAGAAAAATTATGTTATTAAAAAGTTCCACCTATCCCCAAATTATATAATAATAAAATTTTTAAGACATATATAGTTTTTTAATTTTAAAGCAATTTGATTGGCTAATACATGATAACATGGAATTTGGATTAGGGTTGAAAGGCCCATTTTTCATCCAAATTTCCTCTAATTAGATGTTAAATTGCCTTGAATGGTTATATTATTGTTCACACTATGTCATTATTATTTTTATTGCATTGCATTGATTAATTAGTATGCAATGTTGCTGAATATTTGACTCAATTTGCCTTGTAGGAAAGACCATATGTTATGGCATACAATACAAGGATGACGAGACTTGTTCTAAAGGACAAATGATGGATGTGAAGTCATCATGGTTACAAATCTCGTTGATATTTAATGTTTGAGAGGAAGCAGGATGCTTCTAGGAGCATGGTTCTCAACTCATGTTCTGAATCAGATAACATGACGATTTTCGTGACAGAGAGAGAAACTACAATGGATGTGATGCTTAAAGTCAAATGTGAGGGTGTGACTTAGATAGGTGTGAATAGTCTGGAGGAAGGGTAGTATATTCTATCAGAAATATGGAGTTGATTATGAAGAGACATTTTCTCCAGTTTTCCAGTAAACTTCAATTGGGACAAAGAGTAGAGGGAATATTTTCCAAAGTAAGAGGGAACTAACCTATGATTTTGAGATGAAGGAACTTGGTTTGATGCATAATTTATTAGTATTATAGGTGTGGAAGAGACATGGTGAAATATTCCTAAGTCATGGGAAGGTATACTATTGATACCCTAAGGAGATTTGGGATGATGGACTGTAAGTCCATGACTACACCTATGGTGACGAATCTAAAGAAGTTGAGTGACTCAGCTTCCACATCATATTTGGTATATCCCATAATGTACAGATAGTTGATCGAGACATTGATGTATTTGGTGAATACCAGACCAGACATTTTCTTTGGAGTGAATGCACTTAGTTAGTTCATGGCTAAGCCAAGACAAACACAATGGGTTATTGTGAAGCATGTGTTGAGATACTTGAGTGGAACAGTAGGATATGGCCTGAGATATGATTCTATCATTGACATGAGATTATAGAGATACTTTGATTCTGATTAGGAAAGGAGTGCATTGGATAGGAAGAGTGCCTCTAGGTGTTTCTTAAGTTTGGGGTATTCCTTGACTTCTTGGTGTAGCAGGAAGCAAAATGATGTGGCACTAAGTACAAGCACATGTTGACTACATTGCAGTATGGCTTTAGAAGCTCCTTGCTAAATTGTTTAGTCAAATGATAGAGATGACCCTAGTTCATTATGATAACCAAGATGTGTGAAGCTTTCAGTGAGTCCAGTATATCATGAAAATTCAAAGCATGTAGACATTAAGTACCATTACATCAAATACATGGTGCAGAGAAGATAAGTCTGGCTCTAGTATATTCCTATAGATGATCATATTACCAACATTCTCACTAAGCCTATTCCTAAGGTGAAGTTTTTGTACTTTCATGACAACATTGGAGTGGTGGAGAATTTCTTCCTCACTGAGAGGGAGTGATGATGGTGTAGCATCATTAAGACATTCTCCTCGAGATAGGGAGAATGGTATGAATCTCCCTTGAGAGGGAGAGAGAGGGAGCTAATTGTTCTGTATGATACTCCTCGATGGAATGAGTTAAGTTGTTATGAGATATTATACTCTTCAATGTATCGAGTTGAGTTGTTTTGATATATTATCCCTAGACTGGGAGAACATAGATTGATGAACTGATTTGTGATGGATATATCGATGGAATGATATGATAATTTTCGATGGACTGAGTTGTTTTGGATTGGGTTGGTTCCCAACAACCCTTGTGGTTGGAAATGACACATCACTAGGTTGGTACCCAATAGACCTCGGTGTGTATCCCATGTGGTTGGGATAACTTGTCAGTTGATTGGTTCCCAACAACCCTTGGGGTGTATCCCATGTGGTTGGGATAACTTGTCACTGGTTTGGTTCTCAACATCCCTTTGGGCTTATCCCATGTGGCTGGAAAAAATTTTCACTGAGTTTGTTCCCACCATACCTTATGCTGTAGGCCATGTAGTTGGGATAACTTATCACTGGGTTGGTTCCCAACAACCCTTGGGGTCTAGCCCGTGTGGTTGGGAGACTTATGGGTTGTTTCCCTTTCTCCCTTAAGGTTGTATCTCATGTGGATGTGATGAAAGTATCACATGGGTTTGTAGCCCTTGTGAATTTACATGAGGTTGTATCCCTTGTGAGCCCACATATGATTATATCCTTTGTGGTCGTCATGTGGTTGTGTCCCTTTCTGCGATAAAGTCTCACATGAGGTTCTATCCCTTGTGGCCCTTGATGTGATAACCAAGTAGCTAAATTATCTTTTTATAATGTATGGTTAAATTTTTGTATTGCCTCATTTGATTTTGTGTATTTGAGATAAAATATTTCTAGGTAACTTTTTTTCATTAAAGAAAAACAAAATATTCATTTAAACTCTATTAATTGGAAATATGTGTATGCTTTAATGCAAAAAATGGTGGGTTGGAAATGCAACCGCCACTAGAAATTCCATAAGTTAAAATTGGGGATTGGATTGTTGGAAAAAATACTCCATCATATATTCCAAGTCATAGTCATAAAAACATAAAACAAAAGGCATGTGCTCAAGAAAAAAAACACTAGCATATGACCCAACTAGTCTCAAGCAGAAACTTGTCATGGTTGTTTAAGTCCATGCCCCATTTAGTCTTGAAGGGATCAACATCAATGAATAGCATGTAATATGACTCATTATTGGTTAGTAGTTGTAATGGCTTGTCCTCCTCTGAGAAAGAAAGTGTTTATATAAGGAACTATTTATCAATAGATAAGGGCACATAATTCAAACCACATGTGTACTTCCACTTCTCACAAACCTTAGTATCATCCTACCCTATGTTGGATCTTTTTGTGGTTCAAACCAACAAATATAGTTCAAGAAGGTGTGCCACTCTCCTGAATGGTGCATCACACTAAGATAATTGATGTGATCAAACATTGTGATTTCTTATTTTTCAAATCTAAAAGAGAGCTTTAGTTGATATGCATCTAGGAAACCTAAAAATCTATTATCTAAGCTAGGGAATCACCAAGAAAGGTGACCTACAAGGACATTGAAGCATAAAAATAGTGATGGCACTAGATTTTACCCAAAACAAACATCCCTATGAATTGAGAAAAAAAAAGGGTGCTTTGGGGCTTTGACTTTCCCATACTATGGACAAAATAATTTTTGCACCCCTATGTACATTATAAATAGGGAGACTCCCCACCATCAAAATATAGGAAAATAAAGTTTTTTGGGTTAAAGAATAAGTTTCCATATGTTTCTCAAACAATATAACAATGTCTTTTATGTCTATTTCAGCCACTACACTTTCTTGATTTATCCTTCAAGGAAGGGCTTGGAGGTGGGCCATTCATAACCCATGGTTTCATTGTATTTGAAGATAGTGGTGGCCATACCCCATTTCTAGTCTTCCCACTTGGAATGAGATACTAGAAATTCAATCTTTATCACCATCTCATTAGGTATTAGGACTTAGATGCAATCCAAAAAAAACATCATTAGCATTGACCAATGAAACTTTTATCTTAAGATCAACCTAAGGAATCTAATTCTTAGACATGCCATCAATTAAATCATTGAACAAGTGAATTATTTTGCAAAACATATTCAATTATGAGAATCATAATGATTCATACAACCAATATCATTCAAATAAAATCAATGATGATCACCTTGTTGATGTAATTGTAACTTTGGAATGTATTCACTTGTATTTCTGATGTATTGTACCCTGATGTTTATTCCGGGAAGTGTTTGTAATGTAATTGAGTCATGTCATGCCCCGATGTTCCGATCGGGAGTTTCTATAATGTAAACAAGTCATGTCAAGTCAATGTGGGTAACCCTACTATTGCTCAAGGGTTAAAGTCCCCACAGTTTCGGGGCCCTAGGGTTGTTAGACTCACCTAGTGAAGTCGGTCCTAGTGAGTCATTGTCAAGTTAGGAATTAGTATAAATAGTGAGTGAGTCTCTCTATTTATCACACACTCACTCACACTTAGTTGTAGCGCATAGCTGAGGGAGAAGAAGTTGCTGGGGCTGGAAAGCAAAGGCTACTACTGTCGGGACATCATCTTACTGTTTTGGGGTTTACTTTTGGTGTTGATTCTATCTCTGAGGAAGTTGCGGGGTTTTCTCCATTTATGGTTTCCCTAAGGAAAAACACTGTGTTCATTGTCTTTTGTGTTTGATTGCTGTGCTTGTTATTCTCTCAGTTAAGGATCCTAATATAATTCTAGCTTAAATGTTAAAATCTAACATGGTATCAGAGCTAACCTGAGAAGAAGACACTGTGCAGCTATGGGAACTAGGGCTGACTACTTTTTGGATCTCTCTTCACAGATTTTCAGCAAAACAAGGTTGGGATGACTCTCCTCCCTAGGGTGCATCTTTCTATCGAAACATAATCTGATTTTGAGTTTTTTCAGTTTTGGACTTGACACTACTACCAAAAATTAGGGCTTTCCATAGAAGTGGAATTTTTGAGTGAGCCCAGGCATGGATTGATCTCCTCCTCAAAATTGAAGTTTAGAGATCAAGATCAAAGCATTTGGTTGGACAGAAATCCGGGAAAGTCAAACCCTAATCTGATCCTGAACCAACACTGCAGAAATTGAGCTCCAGATCCAGATCTGACATCTTGACCTGGTAAAATATAAATATTTTGTATTTCCATTTGTGGCTCTCAGTTAATATGTCTCATCATACCAAGCTTGATGAAAAGCTTGAGGGAGATGACAACTTTCGAGCCTGGAATTATAGGATCTCCCTGGTCCTGGAAGAAAATGAGTTGGACTCCTACATCAATGAGGAGGTTCCAGTTCTAGAGGAAGATGAGGCTAAGGCCTTACATAAGAAGAAGTTGGTTATGGCTAAGAGGATTATTGCTGATTCAATCAAGGATCACCTCATACCACAGGTGTCCTCACTCAAGATACCTAAAGCTATGTTTGATGCCCTAACCAAACTGTTTGAAGGGAAGAACATAAACTGGAAGATGACTATAAGGAACCAGTTGAAGAATGTAAAGACCAGAATGAGGAGACCATCCAGTCATACTTCACAAGGGTCTCCCAAATCAAAGAACAACTTGAAGCAGTAGATGAAGAAGTGGAGAATGCAGAAATTGTGATGATAACCTTGAATGGTCTCCCTAGGTCATGGGATTCTTTCATCCAAGGAATCTGTGCTAGGAAGAAGCTAATCAAGTTCAGTATACTGTAGGAAGAATGTTCACAAGAAGAAGCTCAAATATCAGCACAAGAAGAAAATATGGGAAGTGAAGATCAAGCTCTCACAGTACACTCCAAGAAAGGAAGAAGGGAAAATCATCATCACCAAGGTAAGCATTCTCATCAGAAAGATAATTTTGTAAAAAGGGATCCATCCAAACTCAGATGTTATACGTGTGATGAAAGAGGAAACTTTGCTAGAAATTGTCCCATGAATAAGAGTGGATCCAAGAAGAAGAAGAACTCCAAAAGAAGACATCATTCTCACATTGTTGAGGATGATGAGGCTCCCAGGAAGAAAGTAAAACAAGAAAGTGAAGACTCTTCAAGTGATGAAGAATATGTTCTGATCTCTGCTCTCATGGGAATTGTCACTCATGGAAGCAAAGATTGGCTTATTGACAGTGGGGCTTCCAAACACATGACAGGATTCCGGGAATCTTTTGAGAAACTATCTGAACATAATTCACCCCATAAGGTGAAACTTGGGGATGACTACCAATATCCCATAAAAGGTAGTGGTGAATCCTCCTACAAGTTAGACTCTAGAAATTCTATGAAAATGAAGGATGTCTTGTTTGTACCAGGACTAAAGAAGAATCTTCTCTCCATATCAACATTGGATGCAAAAGGCATGAGGGTTGCATTTGTAGATGGACAAGTCCTCATGTGGCCAAGAGGAAATACTATTGACGTGGCAATAGTAATTGTAGAACAAGAAGGAGGATTATACAAATTGAAGGGCCATCCAGAACAAGCTTTGGTCCATGACACAGTAGAGCCAAATGAACTTTGGCATAGAAGGCTTGCACATGTGCACTATAGAGCACTACCACTTGCAAGCAAAGCTGTTGAAGGTCTTCCAGAAATTCAAGCAAAACATGAAGGAGTATGCAAAGGATGTGTGAAAGGAAAGAACACAAAGAAGACATTTCCAAGTAGCGAAAGTAAAGCAAAAGGAGTCTTGGAAATCATTCACTCTGATGTATGTGGTCCAATGTCATCCAGTTCTTTAAGCGAGTATGTATACTATGTTTATTTTATTGATGATTTTTCTAGGAAGACATGGATATACTTTATGAAGAACAAAGATGAAGTTTTCAGCAAGTTCAAGGAATTCAAAGCCTTGATCGAGAACCACACAAAAAATAAGATCAAGACCTTTCGATTAGATAATGGCAGATAATTCACATCAAATGAATTCAAAGAGTTATGCAAAAATTCAGGGATTAAGAGGGAGTTACCCACTCCATATAATCCACAAAAGAATGGGGTTGTAGAAACGAAGAATAGAATGATCATGGAAGCTGCAAGATCAATGCTTCATGATCAAGATATTCCCATGCATCTATGGGAAGAGGATGCCAGAACAACAGTGTATGTATAAAACCGTACTCCACACAGAGTACTCGAGAACAAGACACCTGAAGAAGTCCTTTTCAGCAAGAAACTAGAAGTTATCCATCTTATAATATTCGGCTATCCAGTGTACATACACATTCCGAAAGAAAAGAGGAAAAAGTTAGATCCTTCAGGAAAGAAGGGTATATTTGTGGGATACTCTGAAAGCTCGAAGGCTTACAGAATATACTTCCCAGGATTCAAGAAGATTGACATCAGTAGGGACATAACATTTGATGAAAACTCAGCTTACAACAAATCCAGAAAGAGGCCTGCTGAAGATCCTGAAGAATCAGAAGCCACCCAGAATTCATGACACAACCATGAATGAAGAAACTCAAGAAGAAGATTGAGAATTTGAGGAACCTCAAGAACTTATAGATCCAACTCAGGAGTAGAATCCTCACAAGAGGGAACTTTCTTGGATACGAGAAGCTATCCAAGGTGTAGAAAGATATGGGGCTCCAGAAGAGAATCACAGAGAAAGAAAGAGGACCAGGTCCTGCTCTGGGTATGTAGCTTTATTATGTGACTTTATTAATAAAGAACCTTCCAACTATGAAGAATCTGCAGAAAGGAAAGAATGGAAGGATGCTATGATCAAAGAGTATCAATTGATCATGAAGAATGATGTTTGGGATGTTGTACCAAGACCAGAAGGGAAGTCTGTTGTAACTTCCAAATGGATCTACAAGATCAAGCATGCTGCAAATGGAAGCATAGAGAAATATAAAGCAAGATTCTTGGCTCATGGCTTCTCACAAAAATAAGGAATAGATTATGAAGAAACCTTTGCACCTGTAGCCAGATACACTTCCATAAGATTAGTGCTTTCTCTGGCTGCAGTAATGAAATGGAAGATACACCAAATGGATGTCAAGACTGCTTTCTTGAATGGTGTAGTGGAAGAGGAAGTGTGTGTAGAGCATCCACTCAGTTTTGAGACACATGATAGGGAGTATCAGGTGTGTAGATTGAAGAAATCCCTGTACGGTTTGAAACAGGCACCCAAGACATGGTACGACAGAATTTATGGCTTTCTATCCAGCTTGGGCTTTACCAAAAGTAAAGTAGATTCCAACCTTTACTACAAGGTTGAAGATGGTAACCCAGTGATACTTATTGTATGTAGATGATCTGTTTGTAATAGGTATGGATGGGTTTATTGTTGATACGAAGAGGAAGCTTGCTGTCGAGTTCAAAATGAAGGACTTGGGTATGATGCACTATTTTCTAGTCATGGAGGTGTGGTAGAATGTGGATGGAATCTCCCTTGGACAAGGGAAGTATGCAATATAGATCCTGAAGAGGTTTGGGATGATGGACTGCAAGGCCATGACCACACCTATGGCATCAAACCTGAATCTATTGAGTGATGCTTCATCAGAAGTGGTTGATGCTATGATGTATCATCAGATGATTGGGTCCTTGATGTACCCGACGAACATGATATCGGATATTTGCTTTGCTGTGAACACCTTGAGCAGGTTCTTTATAGATTCGAGACATGTTCACTTGATTCCTGCAAAGCATATTCTGAGGTACCTGAGGGGTATAGTTGATTATAGGCTCAAGTATGTGGTGAATCAGAAGATTAAACTGGAGGGTTATGTTGATTCAGATTGGGTAGGCAGTGTCATCGATAGGAAGAGCACTTTAGGATGTTGCTTTAGTATGGGATTAGGTGTGATCTCTTGGTTTAGCAGGAAGCAATCCTGTGTGGCACTGAGTATAGTTGAAGCAGAGTATGTCACAACTTGTTTAGCTAGTTGTGAGGCAGTATGGATGAGGAAGTTTTTGTCTGATTTATTTGATCTCCAGTTGGATGATACTTGTATACATTGCGACAACCAGAGTTGTGTGAAGTTGTCAGAGAACCCGGTGTTTCATGACAATTCAAAGCATATTGAGATCAATTATCACTATATCAGGGATATGGTGCAGAGGGAAGCAGTGAAGCTCTAGTATGTTGCGATGGATGAATAGATAGATGATGTGTTGACAAAGTCATTAGCCAGAGTGAAGTTTGATTACTTCAGGGAGAAGCTTGGTGTTCTCCAAATCGAGGTTCCCTCCAAAGGGAAGTGATGAGTCTGTGAGCCATTCTGACATGGTGAGAGGATTGGTTCCTTCCATTGTCAGATGTAAGGGCTGATCCATTCTGTCATGGTGAGAGGATTGGTTCCTTCCATGTCAGATATGAGTGCTGAGCCATTCTAATGTGACTGTAGGATTGGTTCCTACATGATTAGATATAAGTGATAAATGCCATTCTTGGAATGGAGGCACCTGGTTAGTTACCAGGAAATATCAATCTGGGACTGAGGGCCATTCTGATGTGACTATAGGATTGGTTCCTACATGATCAAATGTGAGTGCAGAGCCATTATGAGGCGATTGTAGGATTGGTTCCTACAATGATCAGATGTAAGTGCAGAGCCCTTTCGGCATGAAGGATTGGTTCATAGCATGGTTGAATGTAAGTGCTGGACCTTTCTAACATTGGTTGTTAGATGTGAGTGATGGGCCTTTTTGACAGGGTTGTGGGATGTGTTCCCACATGGTCATATGTGAGTGCTTGGTGTGCCTTTCTGCTATGATTATAGGATTGGTTCCTACATGATTAGATATAAGTGCTGGGTGGGCCATTCTGACTTAGTGTCAGATATAAGTGCTGGAAAAGACCTACGTGGAAGCTAGGCCTACAACCAGCATGAAAAAGGGCTGGCTCTATAGAACTTCCTATGATGAGAAGAATCATGAGATAGAACCCGTGATGATGATCCAACAATGATGATCCAGATCGAGTGATGATCCAGATCTAGTGATGATGATCCAGATCCAGTGATGATGATCTAGATCGAGTGATGATCTAGATCCAGATGAAGATGAATTGAAGATGAAGATGACTTAAATATGAAGATGACTTGAAGATGAAGATGACTTAAATATGATGATGACTTGAAGATGACGAGGACTCGATGATGATACAGATAATACAGATAAGAAGACTTGTGCTGATAAATTGTGTCGAGAGAATACCTTCCTAGTTAAGAGGGAGTGTTGATGTAATTGTAACTTCGGAATGTATTTGCTTGTATTTATTATGTATTGTACCCCGATGTTTATTCCAAGAAGTGTTTGTAATGTAATTGAGTCATGTCATGCCCTGATGTTCTGATCAAGAGTTTCTATAATGTAAACAAGTCATGTCAAGTCAATGTGGGTAACTGTCCTATTGTTCAAGGGTTAAAATCCCTGCAGTTCTGGGGCCCTAGGGTTGTTAGACTCACCTAGTGAAGTCGGCCCTAGTGAGTCATTGTCAAGTCAGGAATTGGTATATAGTAGAGAGTGAGTCTCTCTATTTACCAACGTAGATCCAAATCCTAGGCTCTATCAAGCACTGAGAGGGATCAAATCTCTTCTTAGGTATCCATCGATTTGATTCAAACCAAAAGACACATCTTTTTAGTTAAGGTCCACATATATTATTATTATTATTAATATTTAATATTATTTATGGCCCACATATAGTATTTTTTATTATTTTTTATTTTGTTAGGAACAAACCTTACAACATTTCCCCATACATGGTTTTAAAACCATATGCAAGGCCTTGTACATGGTCTTAAAACCATTTGCAATGCCCTCCTAAACCATGTACAATAAAACCATGGGTTGTTTAGGAGGCCTTACACATGGTTTTAATACCATCTGGAAGGCCCTCCTAAACCATGTACAATAAAACCATGGGTTGTTTAGAAGGCTTTGCAAATGGTTTTAAAACCATGTGCAAGGCCAACATTTTTTTGTGGATAATTCACTTTTTTATTTTTTATTATTTTCTTAGATAGGAACATTACAACATCTCCCCCATATTGTGTTTTTTCCCTGATCCACATTTTTTTTACGGATAATTAAATTTTTACTTTTTTATTGTTTTGTTAGGTAGGAATATTACAACATCTTCCCCATATTAGGTGGTTTTTCTGGCTGACATTTATTTTGGTCTATAATTAAAAAAATTATTTTTTATTAATAAAAATAACGTTATGTAACATTACAAGATCTCTTCCATACTGGGCTGTAGAGCACCTCTCAGTGCAATCACACACTCACTCACACTTAGTTGTAGCGCATAGCTAAGGGAGAAGAAGTTGCTGGGGCTAGAAAGAAAGAGGCTACTGCTGTCGGGAGATCATCTTACTGTTTTTGGGTTTTAATTTTGGTGCTGATTCTATCTTTGAGTAAGTTGCGGGGTTTTCTCCATTTATGGTTTCCCCGAGGAAAAACACTATGTTCATTTTCTCTTGTGTTTGATTGTTGTGCTTGTTATTCTCTCAGTTAAAGATCCTAATATAATTCTAGCTTAAATGTTAAAATCTAACACACCTAAGGTAGCGCTCATTAAAATACAAGCCCATCCTAAGTGACACCTATTTTTAGTCTAAGAAGGGTTTGAGTGCTTCCTAGGACTTTCAAACACTCTAAACATAAAACATGCCTAGAAATATACCGATCAATAATGGGATTTATAGGTTAGTCTAAAGAGAATTTTTTTGCTAAACTCTTTTGTTCAATGGTAATGCTTTACAAGTATAGTTCCTAAGAAGGAATTTCCAACATTATTTTCATTATATAGCTTGAACTATTCATCTAGGGCACAATGATTGATATTTCAACATATTTCTTATGATACCTAGGATTGAACATTCCGAAAGGGTGTGAAAATATCCCAACTAGATCAATGGAAACGTAGTCACTTATCAGACACAACCCATAGGAAGTTACATAGGGATTTCTCTAGTCACATGTAAGTTTCCTTCGATATGACATGTTATCACATACATTGTATTTCAATCTACCATGATGCAACATACTATATTTTTCATCCATCCATTGCCAGTCCCAGCTGTGTTGAGCATGTTCTTCGAGTGATCATTAGTGGTACAACCATTCAGAACCATTTCTTTCGATCGATACTGGTATCCCATGACATGACTTAGGATTGGGTGACCCATTGAGATGGAAGTATTGTAGCCATGGTTTAGTTAGCGAATTGGGGAGTTAATATTTTTTTGTTTCCCATACAGTTGGATTTTTTCATGATTATTAGTAGAGATAGGTATATGTCTAGACATGTATATATGCGTATCTGGGTGTTACTAAACTGTCTTGCTCAGTTTATTAGCTTTAAATTGACATGGAAACTGATTTTGGTGATTATGTATTGTAATGATCTCATAGAATTTTTATTCTCAGTTAATATATGATTTTGAATGCTATTACCTTTTTATATGCTCACTAGTATTGGCTACATTATGCAAACTTAGTCTTACCTTGATATTTTGGTATCACCTTTTCACTTACGTCCACTCATATGTTTCTTCCATTTTTGAGATTGACCCTTGACTTGGTCCTTGAATAGTGATATTGATTACCTTTTCCCCACTTAGACCTACATGTTGGATAGACCCATCTTATTGTTTGTCTCGGCTATGAGTTGTGTAATATAACTTATTGAAATAATTGATCCTTCTAGACCAGGAGAACCTGTTGGTGTTTGGTCGTAAGCCTAGGTAAGTTGGGTTTTTGAAGCCTTGACTCTTCTTGTTGGTTACCACTGATGTTTGGTCCTTATTATGGATGATTCCTTCCAACTGACCCCATGATTAACTTATAGGCAAGGAGCACCTGCTAGTGTTGTGACATGAGTTAAGGTTGGATAGTTGCCTGATTTGTGTGATCTAGACTTGAAGCAAGTTGTACTAACATCATTACATGCATTTATGTGACTTATGCTATATATTCTAAAAAAGAAATCCCATGATGAAAGCTGCAAATAGTTGTGCTTAACCACATGTAAAATCATAAGAGATATATCAATGTAACTTAACTGGGACAAAGAAAGAATTTGTGGAACAAATGCAATACCTAAATAATTGTTGGTAGTGATATATACAAATGTAATGATTATTTCCTCACAGATCCCATAGGTTTGGATGTGAAATGGAGTAATGGAAAACGAATTCTAAGTGTCCCTTAAAATCTCTTATACTACAATTTCTTGTGTACTTAACACAAGGATTCTAGAAAATATCCTCATGGAACCAAAGTCAGGCTTGGATGTGAGTTGTAGATGTTGGATTCACAATTGTCGTTAGGATAAAACCTACAAGTGTTTATCTCCACCACAATATCCATAGTTAGGATCTTGGGAGGCGGTTAGTCCATGTCACAAAACTCACTGGGGAGTGTTGAACCCAATGTACAACAATCTCTCCCCTAACACGAGCCAGGTGAGTTTCGAACCCTTAAGTTGTTTCTCTGATACCAATTGTTGGAATCACGATTACCATTAGACAAAAACCTACATCTGTTAATCTCTACCATAATTTCCATAGTTAGGATCTTGGGAGGAGGTTAGTCCATGTCACGAAAGTCATGGGGAACGCTAAAACCAATGTCAAACAATATCCCCCCCAACGTGAGCCATGTGAGTTTCAAACCGTTAACCTGTTTCTATGATACCAATTGTTGGACTCATGATTCCCATTAGACCAAAACCTACAGGTGTTAATCTCCACCACAATCACCAGAGTTAGGATATTGGGTGGTAGTTAGTCCATGTCATGAAACTCACGGCGAGCAATGAACCTGTTGCTGCTGCAACTTTTCTCCCCAAGTTTCTTAAATTTTGGGCCCCTCCTTATCATTTAAAGTTGTTTGATCTCATGAGGTCTTGCTTTAACTTTGGTTGATTCTGAATATCAGATTGCAGCCTGTTTTCAGAGGTTGTTTGTGTTTGATTTTTGTGTTGATCGTGGGTGTGAGTTTGGAGAAGTCAAATCTTTGTCCTTCAAGGCCGCCTTTTCACAGGAAGAACGACTTTAGCTGTTGCTGATCCTTAACTGTTCAAACCACTTAAGTTTTCTTGAATCGAGCGTCTTTTTATGTTGAATCAGAAGCTCCAATCCTTCCCCCTTCCGCCATTGCGGCTGCCAAATCGGTTTGGCGTTCGAAGTCTAAGTTGCCCCGACTGCCGACGTGCATTGATCTTTGTCCGCCTTCCACTGTTGCGGCTAGGAAATCCATTTGAATTCCAATGCCCAAACCGTTCTGACGTCTGATGTGAAGTTTTCCCGCTCCCGTGCATTAACCTTTTCCCCTTTCGTCGTTGCGGTTGGGAAAGTCGTTCCGCGTCCGATGCCAAAGCCTTCTGACTGCCGATTTAAGTCTCTCCAGCCCGGGTTTTCGCACCACTTTAGCTCTTTTCCCTTTCGCCATTGCGGATAGGAAAGTGTTTCCACGTCCGATGCCAAAGCCTTCCGACTGCTGACTTACATATTTCCCGCTCAAGGCTCAGTCGAAATTATTTCCAGATTAACAAAGGCGCCGGGCTGTTTTTCTTATGGTTTGCCGTTTCAGAGGGATAATGCTAATGTTTAACACGCTTTTCCAAAGAATGATGCACAGCCATTGACTGCAGGTAGGACGAAATGTTGGCAAGGTCGCGAGGAAAAGGACAAAGTTGAAGGCAACCAAACGCAGAACCAAAAAGTCCAGAAATTACTCAACTGCTTGTGAGTACACGCAAAAGAAGAAAGGCATCTAAAGTGTTGGGAACTGAAAGGTCATGAACTAGGAGGCATCCCAAGCGATTGGCTACAGTATTTTAAATATTGTAAATATAGGACTTAGAAGGGGCTTTTTCCATGAGAAAATTTGTAAACTCTTTTGCTTGTAAGAGAAACTACTTCGTTTTACAGTCAGAATGTGCAACTTTTGCCTGCTGGAGAGAGCGAAATGTGGAATGTATCAATGCGACTAAATGAATAATGTTGAAGAGGAACTATTTCATTTTCAGCTGTGTTTCATCTACTACTAGAGTATTTAACTTCCTGGACCTATGTCTTGTTGAATGTTCTTCAGTATCTTTTAGGATGTTTTCCACTGTGAGTAATAAATGTTGTTCATAAAATAATCGGCTATCTGGTTGTTTAAATATCTGTAATTGTTCATGTGTCTTGAAAGACGTGTCAGCTAACTATAACTCTTCATAATGCATGTACATGATGTATTAATCACTTACAATGAATGATAACTCTACTCCCTAGGGATAGTTAGGTAGTTATTTTGTCTTTGTATTGTATGTGTTTTGGGTGCTTGTGAACCTTAAGATGAGAGGTAAGAACCTGCGCATCACGTTGTGACTGTTCCTTGCATCTTTATCACCTTGCATTGTTAGTTAGGCACTTGCATATCATACATTAAGTCAAAAATACAAAATTGACGGTGGACCGGGCCGCAACCGGTAAAGCCTTTGTTTTGTTACCTGACCTACGGTAGCCGGACCGTAAACCGGATGGATTCCCTATACCAAACAGTCAACGGGCTAGTTGGGAATGTTGATTAGGGAGAATCCCTTACTGTTGTTGCCTATGAATTTCGGGGCCCCAACAGTTTTGGCGCTAGAAGGAGGGCCGCCAGTGTATGGCTGGCCGAGGAAACCCGTTTTCTCGAGAATATTCCACCGGTCACAGTTTTGAAAGCAGTAGGAGTAGATTTATTTCTAGTAGTTAATGATTTTTGGACTTTATTTTTCGATGGCTCTAAGACATTACAAGGGTTAGGGGCTGGCTGTGTCCTGATTGACCCACTGAAGAATAAACATTTCCTTTCATGTAGACTAGAGTTTGAGTGTACTAATAATACTGCTGAGTACAAAGCACTGGTGCAAGGACTAAAGAAGGCAATTGAATTAAAGGTAAGTAATCTAAAAGTATTTGGGGATTCTGAAATTATTGTAAAACAAATTCGGAATCAGATACATTGTATCTCTCCTCACTTAAAGGCTTACCAGAATGAGGTATGGGATTTGTTGAAATATTTTAATGCATTTAACATTATTTCAATTCCAAGAATTAAAAATGCAGCTGCTGATCTGTTGGCCACGTCAGCTGCTAGACTCGTACCCACTAATAATCGATGTTCTGTCGAACTGCTTTTCAGGCCCTCTGTACCTGATATGATTATGAACCTACAAGTGTTTGATAATGACCAGCAGATGATAGAATGCTTAACGAATGATGAGGTGTTTAAAGGAGCGATCATAGATGATGAAGAGCATCAGGATGAGATGAAATACGATAATTTCATTCCTAAAGGAGTCAGAATGTTGGAAAAAATGTTCGATTTAAATGAAAAATTCAGAAGACCACCCAACGTGAAGACCCACAGCTCATCGCTATAGTTCGAGCTGATAAATTTGGGGACTGAAGCGGCTCCTAAGTTCATGAATCTTGGCAAGTGTTGTTCACCAACAGAAAGATACAAATTCATCAGTCTATTTAAACAATATAGAGATGTTTTCGCGTGGACGTATGAAGATTTGAAAAAGTATGACACCGGCATCATCAAGCATGTCGTCCCCATTAAAGTAGGCGTCAAGCCATATCAACAACCTTTGAGGAAAATGCACCCGAAGTTGGAACCGCTGATTCAAAGTGAAGTGAAGAATTTATTAGATGCAAGAATCATTTTCAAAGTCAAACACTCTGAGTGGGTATCAAATCTGGTACCAGTAAGGAAAAAGTCTGGAGAAATCAGACTCTGCGTGGATTTCAGGAACTTAAACCGTGCATCAGATAAAGATAATTATCTTGTGCCACCCATGGAGCAGATGCTACAGATGGTTTCAGGGTCTGAACTGTTTTCATTATTGGATGGCTTCTCTGGCTACAATCAAGTATTAGTAGCCGAAGAAGACAGGTTAAAGACAACGTTCAGAACTAAATGGGGAACCTTTGCCTATAGAAGAATGCCTTTTGGGTTGATTAATGCTGGAGCGACATTTCAGAGGGATATGGACATAGCTTTCCATGGATTGATTGGACAAAGTGATGTAGTGTACCTTGACAACATTACAATATTCTCAAAGAAAAGAGAAGAGCACGCATTTCACTTAAGGTAAATTTTTGAGCACTGTCGAAAATATGGCATCTCCCTCAATCCTAAGAAATGTGTGTTCGCTGTCACGAAAGGAAAGTTGTTGGGACACATAGTTTCAAAGAAAGGGATCTCCATTGATCCAGAAAGAATCAAGGCCATTGAACAAATCCCCTTGCCCCATAATAAAAAAGGGATGCAATCCTTCATGGGAACCATAAATTTCATATGAAGGTTTGTGCCTGATTTCGCCCAGACTGTTAAGCCGCTGCAGCAGATGGTCAAGCAGAAAGCAAAATTCAAGTGGACTGAACTTGAGAAGAATGCTTTCAGCAAAATTAAAACTACTGTGGCACACGCACCCTCCTTGAAGAGTCCAGATTTCAATAAAGACTTTATTTTATATACTTTTGCATCCGATGATTCACTGGCAGCTGTGCTCACCCAAAAGGAAGAAGGGGGGCATGAATTCCCAATCTCTTTTATGAGTACTGGTCTACAGGGGGTTGAATTAAACTACCCAGCCATTGATAAACAAGCTTACGCAGTATTTAAGGTAGTGAAGCAATTCAGGCCTTATATATTAAAAAATTGAACCAAGGTAATAGTCCCCTACCCAGCTGTAAGATCCCTTCTCATACAGAAAGAGTTAGGAGAAAGAAGGGGCAACTGGGGAACGACTCTTCAAGAATACGACCTTGAATTCAAACCAGCCTCTATAGTGAAAGGTCAAGGGTTGTGCAAATTGATGACTGAAAGCGGGAACAACGAAGAACGAGCATGGGAGGATGAGGTTGAATTACATGTAATGGATGTATGTCCTTTGTTTACAGCTCCTGAGTCTTGGTATAGAGACCTCGTGCATTATTTACAGTCAGGGCTGTTGCCAGAGCATTGGAATTCCAAGCAAAGAAGAGCTCTGTGCCTTAAATCAGCCTCCTATCAACTTGTTGAAGGAGTATTATTCAGAAAGAATTATGACGGGGTTCTTCTCAGATGCTTAGAAAAGGAAGATGCGAAGAAAGTGATGGCAGAATTGCATGACGGTCCTGCTGGGGGACATTATTCAGAAGACACTACAGCCCACAAAATCCTCAGAGCTGGTTACTATTGGCCTACACTCTTCAAGGATGCACATGCACATGTCAGGAAATGTGATATTTTCCAAAGGTGTGGTGGAAGACAGCCTAGAGCGGCAGCACCCCTAAAGCCTGTGATGATCACTAAACCTTTCTAGCAATGGGGATTGGATATTATTGGAGAAATAAAACCAAATTCTTCTCTGCAGCACAAGTACATTCTGACCACTATGGATTATTTCACTCGCTGGGTCGAAGCTATTCCTCTGCGCAAGATAAAAGAAGACGAAGTCATCAGTTTCATACAAGACCACATCATGACCAGGTTTGGAGTTCCAGTCTCGTTAGTTTTTTATAATGCCAAGTATTTTTCATCATTTAAATTGACTACTTTTGCTCATGATAAAGGGATAAAATTTCATTATTCTGCTAATTACTATCCACAAGGGAATGGCCTGGCTGAATCCTCTAACAAAAATTTGATTAGAGTTTTAAAAAAGACTATGGTAGAAAACCAGAGGAGCTGGCACTCAACATTACCAAATGCCCTGTGGGCTGATAGAGTCACCCCCAAGTCTACAATAGGAGTGTCTCCTTATACCCTTGTCTATGGAAAAGAAGCCATTCTTCCTCCCAACATCATGCTACCATCTTCCATACTAGATCAAGAGTCTAGGGGGTCTGATGATGAAGTTTTACAGATAAGAATATATAATCTCCTGAAAGCAGAAGAAGCTATATCTAAAGCCAAAGAACGCTTTAAACAACAACAAGAGTCAATTAAGAGATGGTTTGACAAGCATAAAGCTGGGACAAAAGACTTTGAAGTAGGAGACTTAGTTCTCAAATGGGACCATCCCCATGATGAGAAAGGAAAGAATACCAAATTCTAGCAGTTGTGGGTAGGCCCTTTTCAGATTGCAGCCAAGCTCGGTCCTTTTACTTACAAGTTGCAGGATTTGCAGGGGTGGGAGGAGAACCTACCAGTAAATGGTTTGGTTCTCAAGCCTTATTTTTCGTGAGTTTGCTTGATTTCTTCTGGCTTGTATATAAATAATTTATTTGGCTGTCTTTTGAGTCATGTTTTTTAGCTTGTTTTGTTGATTTCAATAAAGGGGACTAACCTGTGGTTGCATGAGGAACATCCGAGATTTTCGGGTTTGATAAACGTTTGGTATCGGACTGCATGTTGCTGTTTATATGAAATACTTCTTCCAGTTTAGTAGTTTTCTCGAATAGCTCTATGTGCATTGAAGTCCTGCTTAACCCCTGTGAAATAAACTGTATTCAAAGAGTCCAGAATACTATGTTGATGCTCCATCCACGTCACACTTAAAATGTCTAGGGGATGATAGCAGAGGACCCATGGAAAGAAGCAAGGTGAATAGTATATTAAATATAAATGATCCCATGCCAAGAAACGAATGCCAAAAGGCAGATAAGAATCAAAGAATTCCTATGAACAACATCATACATCAAAGCAGATGCTGAATCATAAGTACTAAATTGCCGAAAGATCCTCTCCGTCGGTGAGCTTAAACTTGAAATACACTACTCACACAAAAGGACACTATGGGATAGAGGATCCTGAATTAAAATTCAGTAGGAAAGGCAGGCAAGCAAACTCATATAAAAGGGACAAAAGTCCAAAAGCACAAGAAAAGTGTTAAAATGGCATGGGAATGAGGAACAAATGAATATTTCTGTTTACCATATGCTACAATCCTATGGTGTCCAAAGCTATGTGCCACCTGAAGACAAAGGTAATAATGAAACTCATCCTCTGGCCTCAGCATAGTTATCTGGACTTGACGATTCTGGTTTCCACTCTCCCTAATTGGACTATCATCAATGATTAAGGGTACACACTTCAGTCATTTGAGAAATCCATATTGCTGGAAGAATTCAATATGATGCTTTTGCTGTTAAATAGTCTATCACTCAAATATTAATTTCCCAGAGATCTAGGTTCACCAGGTAATCGCCAGTTGTTGCTGTTGCAACTTTTCTCCCCAAGTTTTTTAAATTTTGGGCCCCTCCTTATCATTTAAAGTTGTTTGATCTCGTGAGGTCTTGCTTTAACTTTGGTTGATTCTGAATATCAAATTGTAGCCTATTTTCAGAGGTTGTTTGTGTTTGATTTTTGTGTTGATCGCGGGTGTGAGTTTGGAGAAGTCAAATCTTTGTCCTTCTAGGCCGCCTTTTCGCAGGAAGAACGACTTTAGCTGTTGCTGATCCTTAACTATTCAAACCACTTAAGTTTTCTTGAATCGAGCGTCTTTTTATGTTGAATCAGAAGCTTCAATCCTTCCCCCTTCCACTGTTGCAGCTGCCAAAGCGGTTTGGCGTCTGAAGTCTAAGTTGCCCCGACTGCCGACGCGCATTGATCTTTATCCGCCTTCCGCTGTTGCGGCTAGGAAATCCATTTGACTTCCGATGCCCAAACCGTTCTGACGTCCGATGTGAATTTTTCCTGCTCGCATGCATTAACCTTTTCCCCTTTTGTCGTTGCGGCTGGGAAAGTCGTTCCGCGTCTGATGCCAAAGCCTTCCGACTGCCGATTTAAGTCTCTCCAGCCCGCGTTTTCGCACCACTTTAGTTCTTTTCCCTTCCGCCGTTGCGGACAGGAAAGTGTTTCTGCATCTGATCCCAAATCCTTTCGACTGCCAGCTTACATATTTCCCGCTCAAGGCCCAGTCGAAATTCTTTCCAGATTAACAAAGGCGTCGGGTTGTTTTCTTATGGTTAGCCATTTCAGAGGGATAATGCTAATGTTTAACATGCTTTTCCAAAGAATGATGCACAGCCATTGACTGCAGGTAGGACGAAATGCCGGCAAGGTCGGGAGGAAAAGGACAAAGTTGAAGGCAACCAAACGTAGAACCAAAAAGTCCAAAAATTACTCAACTGCTCGTGAGTACACGTAAAAGAAGAAAGGCATCTGAAGCGTTGGGAACTAAAAGGTCATGAATTGGGAGGCAGCCCAAGCGATTGGATGCAGTAGTTTAAATATTGTAAGGATAGGACTTAGAAGGGGCTTTTTCCCTGAGAAAATTTGTAAACTCTTTTGCTTGTAAGAGGAACTACTTCGTTTTACAGTCAGAAAGTGCAACTTTTTCCTGCTGGAGAGAGCGAAATGTGGAATGTGTCAATGTGACTAAATGAATAATGTTGAAGAGGAACTATTTCGTTTTCAACTGTGTTTCATCTACTGCTAGAGTATTTAACCTCCTGGACCTATGTCTTGTTAAATGTTCTTCAGTATCTTTTAGGATGTTTTCCACTGTGAGTAATAAATGTTGTTCATAAAATAATCGGCTATCTGGTTGTTTAAATATCTGTAATTGTTCATGTGTCTTGAAAGACGTGTCAGCTAACTGTAACTCTTCATAATGCATGTACATGATGTATTACTCACTTACAATGAATGATAACTCTGCTCCCTAGGGATAGTTAGGTAGTTATTTTGTCTTCGTATTGTATGTTTTTTGGGTGCTTGTGAACCTTAAGACAAGAGGTAAGAACCTGCGCATCACATTGTGACTGTTCCTTGCATCTTTAACACCCTACATTGTTAGTTAGGCACTTGCATATCATACATTAAGTCAAAAATACAAAATTGACGGTGGACCGGGCCGCAACCGGTAAAGCCTTTGTTTTGTTACCTGACCTACGGTAGCCGGACCGCAAACCGGACAGATTCCCTATACCAAATAGTCAATAGGATAGTTGGGAACGTTGATTAGGGAGAATCCATTACTGTTGTCGCCTGCAAATTTCGGGGCCCCAACAGAACCCAATGTCCAATAGTAGATACTTTTTAGAATAGAATGGATATTTTTCACTCAACTGATTCCATTTGTGAGACACTACCTCCCTTATTGTTCTTTGTACTACATATGTATTAGTAGATTCATGTCTCCCTTTGCTCCAAGAGATCACTGTGTTGAGTTTAACAAGTCATTTCCCTTATCCTAGCCTTGTTTCATTCACCTCACCCATCATAACAATTTGGTTAAGTTTGTAAGTGAGCATGCATAAATGACTTCATGAAAAATAATTTATTTACTCCAACACAAATATTATATTTATTGGATGTATTGATTTATCACCATTATCATGTTACTTTTGTTTTATTTGGATAATAATATGAATAAGAGAGTTATCTTTTACCCCTCATACATATTGGATTGATCAAATTGCAGTTCAAACATAACATTTGTTAATTTTGACTTGGTAAACACAAGTCCCGAGGTAGATGTGACTATGGTGGTACAAGATTGGTCGTTTGTTACCTATATTTATCCAATACACCATTTCCATACTTGGTTTGATGATTATTGGTCATGATTTAGTATTATTATGGTTTATTCTTATTATTATGACCATATTTTATTATTGGACATGGTTTTGGCTTCCATAGTACATCTATATGGATTCATGAGGTATTTAAAGTCACTATCAGTAGATTTGGAGTCTTTGATTCCATTTGCATACTCTATTTATGATTTTGGGTGAAGGAAATGATGTTATGGGAAATGTTATCTTACGATAGAGGTTATCAATGTTTTTATTCATAAAAAAATGGACCATGGCTACCTCAATAAAATCGATTTGGTAATTCATGTCTAGGAAATGGGATGGGATAATATATTATGATGTATCATGGCTCTATGGATCATTCTCCGTCATTATTTCTCAACATGGGGTCCACACTTAATATTTTGTCCCATCTAGGGAGGACGATTTCCATGAGGGTGCATTTCGTCATGGATTGAGTTAATTTTCATGTTATATCTTATTGCTATGTATTAAGGGTGGCCTCTAGGGTGATTTAAGCCCCTAATGTGACCCACTCACCATGTACTACATTATTATATTATTTCATTGTGATGTATCTCACTTATTATGGGAGCTAGAGGAAAAATTGCCATCTCTTTATGTGAGTTGTATCCATGTATTGTGTAAAAGTTAAATCTCCTCCGGTGATGATATTTTAATCTTGACGATTGAATGAAATTAGTTATAATGTGGACATCACTCTTATCCTATTTAACAATGATGGCTCCACCATTGCAAAGTGACTTTTGGATTTTGGAATAGAGAAAAACATTTTTTGGCAAAATACTTGAGATTCTTGTGTGGAATGTTTTTGATTTGTGATTGCATAATATTACACAATGGAAACTTGTGAATTTTGGTGGTTTTCATTAGCATACATGTGTTGTGGTTATTTCGTGGAAAGGTAGTGATTTGAAGAGGGGAGATATTGTGAAGGCATATCTCTTCTCTACACTTCGTGGTTTTGACAGGGATTTTTCTCTTGTGCATTTTTTCAAGTGATACTCTTTCTTATTTTGTCATGATCTTAATTTTTTGTCAACGACAAATTGATATCTATTGTTTGCTTGTCCACGAGAGGGGCACATTGGCCACATTGAGCATTTTCTTCTCAAGGAAATATAATCATTAGGTCTTCCTCAAGCTAGGAATTACTCATAAGAGTGTCAAAATATTGGCATTTGCCAAGTTTCCAAGTACGTTTTGAACGTTTTCTCTTATTTTGATTTTCATTCCACTGGTCACTTGATAAGAACCTGATTGTAGTAACTTCAAAAATTTCTTGGGATTGCACTTATTGGAATTTTGACAAATCCTTTCTAGGTATTAATATTCACCCATGGACCATACTAGCCTCCTTGAGGTGTCATTGTTGGGGAATACATCTGCACTTTAGTTAAGGTACTAGTCTGTAGGTAGTTCCCCCTCCTTGGAATTCTAGTCATTTTTCCTGTTGTGATATCCTCTAATTGCTTGTGGGTTTAGATATTTTCATATCCATTATCAAGCAATCCCTATCAAGGTGTTAGTATATCTCAATTCATAGTCTAGATTGCATCTTGGGGAATTTATCATTTATCCACGTCAATCCCCCCAAGGTATTGACTTGACTATCATACACCTAACATCTTCAACCCATATCAACATAATTAATCTAGATAGTAAGAAACCTCTATTCGAGGTTATAATTATTCGATTTAAATCTTATATTTTTCCCTAGGTATCTCTTATTATCTATCTCAAAGATATAAGATTTATAGATCAATTCATTCTATTCCATATCCCCTAACTTGTTTGAGTGCCTTGTTTTTATGTTAGTCTCCATAGGATAGCAATGGTCTCCCCCTTTAATACACATAATTGTAAAGTGACAAGAATCCCTTTTGGTTTTAAACTATCCTATCTAGTGGTGATTTGGAATCTTGAAGTGTCATTGGTTTAGCTGCTCTTCCTCTACCATCTCGATTAGGATACCTTTTAGTAGCAAATACAACTTGTATTTTAATAGGACCCAACATAAATAGTAGTAAACATGAGTAAAAACTAACAATTTGTTGAAATTCTGGAATTTTGTTATTAGTGCTAAGGGATTAGAGGTGCATTTATCAACCTTCTTCCCAACCCTCTACTAATACCTCGTAGATCTCCTTACTAAGAATCCTGGAAGGAAAAGAGAATTTTGAGGAAGTTCAAAATCTAAATCAGATGAATCCATGTCCATCTTTGGATGGAAAGCCATTATGGCATTGGGATTTGACTATGCTTGTAACATTGAGTCTTATCCATTGAATACTTTACCCAAATGTAGTATAAAAAATGTCCGTACAATCCATGGTGTGGCTCCAAGATTATTGGTATTTTAATATAGTTGGAAAGGAATCACATGTAAAGTGTCCATTAACTAATATCCCAATATATAGTTTAGGAAGATGAATCCCTTGAATATGCCCCAAATTCAATTTAGATTTAAGAAAAAGAAAAATCACCTTGGATGGCATAACATAAACGAATGGACACAAGCGCCAACCTTTTGGGATGGACTTAAAAACAAAATTTCTTAGATTTGTAGTGAATGATAGAGATACATGTTGAGGCATCCACAAAGAGAGATTTCATGCAGTTGATAAAGAGCATCCAAAACATTAGGAATTGAGAATGGAAAAGATGAATGGCCTCTCTACTCTATCACATTCTTGACCAAATTATAGCTTGATTAGTAAGGAGTCTAATCTAGAAATTTAGGTCCAATCCATGTCTTCCTCAATTGCATGAAATTATCGAAAATTTAATCCCCCCTAATAAATACAATTTGCTTAAGACAAATTATCTTGGGAATGATATGATTCATATCTAAAACTAAATATTTACATAATATATTATAAAAATCATTGAGCATAGTAATAGATTGTCAATTTGTAATAACCTCTAGGTAACTAGCCTTTGGTATGAAACAAATAATCTCTTAGGTAATTTTGGACTGAGAAATGATGGGAAAGACTTTTGTTTGTAATTATAGGATATCTTACCCATCAAATTACTAAGTGGCTTTGTATAGTTCACAAGAAAATCCATTGATCCCATGGGCCTTATTTTTTTCCATTTCATGAAGGACCACAACAAGCTCATTCAAGGATAGGGCTATTCCATAGGATCCCCTTTTATCTGATAGTAATTTGCATGGTACAATATCAAGGAATTTCAAAGTAGATTCAAGACTTTCTAAGGACATGAGACACATATATCTAGTGCTCCATATATTCACGCTCCAATCTATTCCTACTTGGTTACCTAGCCCAAGTCTCTTTTCAAATAGAAATGGATTATGTGACCTTAATCACTAGGGATTTGAAATTTTCTTTGATATAATAACTATCACTTGTCTTCATTCAATTCATCCAAGCTCTAAATTGACCACTTATCACTCAACGAACATCATCCACCCAAAATAGATAGTGTTGCTTTGTAACTTGGGATTTATTGTCTTCATTATAGCCTATAGGGGGGATGACGTTATCGATATTTCATGATATATTGATCTAGATCATCACACACAACATAATCATGAACATAATGAGTTTTAGTAAAAACAATTATGTACCCTCTCAATAAGGCCACATATATAAAAATATCATCTTCCGACCAATCAACCCAGTTAGTATCATCGTTTAGTCAAATTGGAATGAGAATCTAGAACATGTGAATGTAGTGTAGGTAACCTAGGTTATATATATCATAGACATTTAAAATACACCAAGTTTGATCCAAATGCACCGATTCAAAACCCCTAGATAGGGAAATATAGATATGAGTGGTTGAAAAAAGTGGTGGTTCCTTCTACATGGATTGGACAACTTGTTGATGAATTAAAAAAGAAAACTTTATGCTTAAATAGGATGACCCTACCAAGTTTTTGGTATATCCTTTCAATCTTGTTACAAAAATTTGTCGAATTGAACCAAACTATAATGGAATCTTCGCTTCAATTATGGTTAGAGTTGTATAGTTAATGTTAGGCCTTCATAACTAGATAGAATTCTTTCTCTCCCACCAATAAGAGGATAGGAATCAACCTTTCTTTGTCTCCTTAACATTACGCTATATTGAATTCACTACAAATAATCCAAGGGTAATTGGGTAGGTCATTGTCCATCCAACACAAAAAATGAAAAACAATTACCTACATCATTGGAAGCATAGATATTGTTAGATCTATAATTTTTTTCTTGGTTAAGAATAACCCACAAAAGTATTTGGAAAGGGTTTTTACCCTACTACACAAAAAATTAACAAAATTAGGGCAGAAAATCATTGCTCGCCCCATTTTTCCATCCACAAGATTTTACAAAAAACCTTCATAATCAGGACAAATACCTAATAAGGAAATAAATAATTTGTCCTACCGAATGAATTCAAAAATTGGAGGACAATGTTCTTTTGTCAAGTTTATTTAGGCCCTAGACATTCCTGGGGTCAAATTCATTGAAATCTAGCAACATATTACATCTCTAACGCATTGTTTTCAAGGTCCCAAAGAGTGGTAAAGGAGTTTCTATAGGACATAGTGTTAGTCCAAAAGTTCACAAGTGTGGATTTTGTTTTTGAAAAAGCATCCACATTAACAATGGTTATAGTTTATTGAGATTGTGAGAATGACAACACATAGCCAGTTGACCTAGACACATATGTGGCATCAAGTCTTGAGGTCTAAAAAATATATCAAGTTCATCATAGATAAATTCCCATAAATGAGTGAAAATCCATTGTAGGGATGGATGGGAACGATAAAGAAAACAGTCCATACTAATAAATCTAGTTGTGCTTATTCAATTTTCAAATGTCACAAGTCTATGCAATTAATACCAATAGGCATTTGTGCATAATTCCATGCCCCACATTATGGCCTTAATGAATTATGGACTTATGTTATCCATGACATGATATTCTCTAGTGCAATATTGTAATGTGACTAAGTGAGATTGTTGTTTTAGTTATATATGTGAACATCATGGCCTATTCAACCCTTAAGAGTATATATTGATGGTTTATGATTTATCAAAACATGATTATAATGATGATTTAGTGTTTTAATTAGTCTTTTACACTTGTGATGATGGTTTGTTGTTGAAAATTCAATCATGTATAAGTGTATGCAACACATGTTGTGAATATGTGCATGTTGTTGAATTTGGAGTTAATGATTAATTGTAAATTATATCATATATGGGTAGTTAATGACAAATTTATATTTGAATACACTCATTATAATTAAATAAAAATTAGGTAATGGACATGGAGGAGGTTGTGATATAGGGTAAGTGTGTGGAGGAGATGCCAATGCATCCCACATGCACTACCAATTCAATTTCTTTATGCATGATATGAATGCTCCAACTAGGTGGCATGATAGTCAGCTCATGACTATTGAGTTCCTTAGTTGACTTGAGCTACAATCTACCTAAGATAGACCAAGGGTTTTGAAAGAACTCATCTATCCATGTAAATAGGATGCAAGGAGAAAATGTGGCTTCTTAGCCATGTTAAAGAAACTTCTTATTCATAGGAGACTCCTCGACCATATGGATCAATGCACAATGCCCATTTCATCTCCACCTATGAATGGATAGTTACAATGACATAAAATTTCATAACTAACTCTTGGATTTTTTTTTCTTCCAAGAAGGAAGGAGATAAATACAACAATGAAAAAATAATGAAGGGTTCTTGAGTTGGTTGGTTCTTGGTATCTTGATTGGGAGTTGTTCAAACTTCTGTATCATAGGAGAGGTAGTCCCAATAATTCAATTCAAGTGATAAAAATTAGAAATACGAATTGTATAGGGTGAGATATTTGAGAGGATCAACACTAGTAGTAGATTGGTTGTGGAGTATACTATTTAAAAACAAATCAAGTATTCACTCTTGTAATCATTGAGTTTTGGAGTTGGGTTAAAATCTATGGTCGATCCTTCGATAATATATCATTTTCCATGTAAATAAAAAAGAGTCATGGTGAATAGTACCATTAACATATTCTTTTCCATCATAAATAAAAATTATCAAGGGATATCATCAAAATTCTTAGGGATTTCATTTTTCATGGATTCATTTTAGTGCATTTTACTTCTTATTTTTTTATTGTTACCTTTCTTCTTTTGTTGCTTCATTTTTATCTATTGTCGCTTGTAACTACATATTTTGTTGATGCCTAAGAATATTCCTTCTTCTTCTTTTGATTTCATCTTGGTTTTGTCATATCATCTCTATCAAACTATGCCTCCCATTGTACTTCTTCAAGTGTTTGTCTTATGCCTGCATAAGATGTTCATCATAATATTCTTTGTATTGTCATCTAAGAGTCCTTGCTAGAGTGATACCAAGGTCCAACAAGACAACTTATTAACTTGGTTTGAAAAACCTAATTGACACACCAATGTCATTATCTTACATAATTTAAACTTGACTTGACCTTTGAATTTCACAATTTCAATGAATTTGAATCACTTAGCTTTACATTTACTTGGATATCTCAAGCCAAATTCGACTTCAAATTCAATTTTACTTTTCCCCAAATAGGATTTTGACTTAACTTGACTTTGAGTTACTTTGGATATGGACTCGTTACGTTACATCCTTAAACTTGGCATTTGCTTGATTTGCATTGACGTTGTTTGTTACCTCAATAGATTCTCATTTTTCATGACTAGGTTATGAATTTGACTTGGCTTTTGACATATAAAGATTCTCACCAATATTTATTAACTTTGGAATACACAAACATGATATAGCATGAATTTATTTCCACTTACAACTCAATAAAAATAATATTGAACTCATATTTATTGGACTTGATGTTAAAAACTAACAATGACAAGGCATTGATTTTATTTTTTTAAACCTATGATGTGAATTTCACCAATATTAATTACACCGATATGTGTTTATATCTTAGAATTTGGGGTGGATTAACACCTATTCTTTCCCTATATTTCTCGAGTATGGGCCAAGTGTACCGTCCAGATTGATTTTATGGTAGTTGTTCAAATTTTGAAATAATCAATTATTAGAGAAAAAAGTATATAAAACATAACTAGTAGATAATGCATGGATAACTGGTAGCTAATGCATGCACAATTCTTAGTTGATGCATGGATAATGGGAAATTCAATGAATGATTTCAATACATGGAGAACAAGTAACATATAACTAATTTGTGGCAGTTAACTTGTGGCGTATCGATGTTCAACGAAGTTGGGTGGTTGTGCTAGTAAAATATCCATTGGGATTCCATAAATATTTTAATTATTTCACATATAAAAAAATTTCATTAACATATTGTAACTCTAACACATTGTTATCAAGGTCATAGAGAATTCTAAAGGAGTTTCTAGAGGACATAGTGTTGCTTCAAAAGTCGACTAGTGTGTATTTTGATTTTGACAAAGCATCCACATTAACAATGGTTGCAATTTCTTTAGATTGCGAGAATGATAGCACATAGCAAGTTGACCCACACACATATGTGGAACTGAGTCTTAAGGTCTAAATAATATATCAATTTCCTCATAGATAACTTCCTCGAGATGAGAGAGAATCCATTGTAGAGATGGACAAAGTGGCATGTGCACGATAAGGAAAACAATCTATACCAAGAAATATAGTTTTGCTTCTTCAATAGTCAAAGGTAACTAGTCTAGGAAATTAAGATTGATAGGTATTTCTACATAATTTAATTACCCACATTATTGCTTTAACTAATTATGGACTTATGTTATCCATGCCATGATATTCTCATATGGATTATAGTTTTACATACAAGAATGTGTGTACCATTATGAAGTTAACCCATAGGTTGACCATTGATAAAGGAGCCAAGGAGCAATAACATTAAGGTACTAATGTTTTTAACATAATAAATATCCTACTAATTTGATGAAAAGTATGATATTACAAGATGCAATACTTGATTAAGACCTAGACAACTTATGGACATGTCCCAAGAGGCACGCACTGGTATAGAGATAGGTGTATATGGATATTGGGTGTAGATTTAGGAGGGTTAAAGTGATATATGGATATTTTACACCCTTGATGTGAGGAATACAAATACAAAATACTCCTACTTAGAATCGATGAAATAGGTGAAGACTATTAGCTCCAGAACAATTGTTTGCATGCTTATAGATATGTGGTGTGATTTTCCCTAATGAAAAGCACATGCCTTATGGTTCTTATAAATATTAACCATGAAAAACCATAGATGTTCTATACAAGAACCCCAACCACATACCAAAAGAGATAAATTAGGGAAGAAAGCTTGGGAATGGGAAAATCCATGAGGAAATATCTTGCATGGAAAACATTTGTGCAACATGCATGCACTATTGATCTCAACCTTGTCATATCCCTAGCCTATAAATGAAATATCCATGTATAAGATATGGATATAGAGAAGAGTGATATCAAGCAGCTAAGCTAAGCATTAAAATAATTCAAAGAAATAAAGAGTAGTCTAAATCTCACATATTCGTTGTTGAGAAGAAGTTTCATATTACTTATTTATATGCAGAGGAATCTTGAGTGTAGACCCAAAGATTGCTTGATCCATATTTCCATGTGACACAAGATAATGTAGATTTCCATAAACAAAGGATTATATCATGTGGCTAAGGATAAAGGACCACGATCTCTAGTGGAGACACAATAGATAGAAATCATGTATTGAAATTGTTTTAATGTTTCCTTTTTCAATCAATAAGATTGAAATTCTTCCCTTGCCCACAAATACTTGTCATTTATCGTGTGTTTAATGGTATTATTTGGAAGATGATTCCTTTACCTAAAGTAAATTCATATACTTCCTTGTTACTAATATTTAAATAGGTTTGAGAAATGTTGTTTGATATGTATGTAGATACATGTACATAATATTAGTGACCAACACACTTAGGAACATCAAATAACTAGGAGAAATAAGTTCCTTCTCCTTCTTCCTCTCTTTCATATTGGACATATAAACTTGCATGTAGATTTAAGGGAAAGAATATAGAACTCTACACTATCAACTATCACTCTCCAAATAATCAACCTTAAGGGTATTCTTAGAACAATAGGAATAATGACCATATTGGGGATGATTCATACATAATCATCCTTTAAGTATTGGGTATTTTATTTCTTTCTTTTTCATTTTAAAAGTTGTAGTACCTCTTGCATATACCTAAGACATGGGAATAAACCCAACAATCATTTTTTTCAAATTACAGTTGTTTAATATTGTTTTACTTGCTTCTCACATATTTTCTAATCAACAAATGTGGTCATCCTTGTTTCTTATGTGGTACACCATTCATGAATGTGGTCATAGATATGGGTGGAATTATCTTGATGAAATGAAGTCAACAGTTCAGTACCAATCTCATAACAAATTGGGAGCTAAAAGTGATTAAGGAATGTCATTGAAATAACATTAAATGTTTAAAAAGAAGAACACAACAACTCAATGTACCATTTTTATTCCATCCATGTTATATGTCTGTTGGAAAAGCCATAATTTATTGGAATCATCCATTAGAGAATTGGATGAACACTAGAGATGAAAATTCATAACATTGTTTTCTGGATCTTCCTTTGGGTTTCCTTCAAATTTTGGAATATATGAAGGTAGTTTGGTAGGGAGTGGTGGAAAACTAGGTTCATGTAAGACCATATCATTGGTGAACTTCGATAAGTCAGGAAACTTAAAAGTGGCTAAGAAAGGAAACTTTGTTTGAGCCATAGAGTTCTAGGATCCGGGAGCATTAGCAACCCACTCATTCATGTTGACAAGTGTTTTTATTGGAATATATGAATCTCTAGTATTAGTGAAAATAATATTATAATGTCCAAAGTTTCGACCAAAATGAGGTTGTACACCAATTTGAGTAAATCCTCCAAAAGTACCTCCCATCCCTACGAGAGGTTGGAAACCTAGTAAAGTATTAACTACATTTGGGTTAACCATACTTGAACTTCCTAAACTAGAAAAAGGGATGTTCCCATGTGAAGCATTATGTCCCCAGGTAAATCCAATACTAATTCCCCCTAGTCCAAATATACCACTATGTGGGATGTTAAATTAAAGGGAAGTTCTAGTACCCATGCATCCCAATGAATGGAAAGGAAAGACTGTCTGGGGTAGGTTGGAAACAACAAAATCTCCAGATACAGAGGATGGATTTGGCATGGGAATTTTTCCACTAAAAGGTAGGAAATTATGGAGAGGTACTAATGGACCACTTTCCGAAGCAGTAGTTTAAGTAGATATAGGAGGAATTGAAGTAGTTAATGACTGAAAACCAGGAAAACTCATCCAAAAAGAGAAGAAATGTGTACTATGTGGACCATATAAAGGTCCTCTAGTTTGAATCATTGAAGATGGTGGACTCCATCCAAAACCTACAACAGATGATGCATTCGCACTGACTCCTCCTATAGGAGTAGTATTAACTAGGGGATTTACCTCCCTATTACTAGAAAATTCTCTTGTGTTCTCCATACTATCCCACATGCATAATGGATCTCTTGGACTAAGAATATGAAACTTAATTCCTTGGATAGAACTAGGATTTTGCGATGGGTTCAAAAATTCTGAAGGCTATATGAGATCCTTGATGGAGGGGGGACCTAAATGATCCTATGGATGAGATTAAACAAATAGGGGAGAGGTATCTAATTGACCCTCAATGTCACTAAAATACCCTCCTTCGATTGAGGACTCAGATTCAAAGAGCTAGAATTGATTTCTTCTTCTACTTGTTATGTTAGTGATTCCTGGTTTTCTTCCTCTGCCCCTAAGGGGGTGGATTATTGTAATCCTATCTTCTCCTAGGAACTGTTAGCACCTGTTCTAAATTTTGAAGATTTTCACATAGGAATATGCACTAATTCTCATGCAAAGGTTTAGACCAGTAAAAGAAAGAGTAAGGCCTAAAATTTTTCCATATCACATGACTCTGAACGATATTGATGGGGTTTCTACATGTTCTAAGGGGTTTATCTAATGCTTTGAAGAGAAGAAATATTAAAATTCCCAAGGTTTATCCTTATAAATATCCCTGAATATGAAAAATTTGATCAAAGTCAAAAGCTGACCAAAACAGACGGCCTGTATGCATAACGGAGAAAAATCAAAGGCCACAAATCATTTCCGCCAAGGAAAAATCAGGAGCGGAAAATCAGAAAAGGGAAAAATTTTGGTTATAAAAGTTGGTAAACCTGACTTCTACTTTCCACATTCCGAGATCGATGGTTTAGAAAGCTTCCGCTAAAGATCAACAACTCGAAAAAGAATAGAAGAGCGGAGGTCAGAAAGTGGAAATAAAAATGTTTGGTTATAAAAATATTGGAATCCCCCTTTCCGCAAGATCGACGGTCTGAAAAGCTTCCGTCGAAGATCAACGACTCAGAAAGGAGGAATCGAAAAGCGGAAAAAAAAATTGGTTATGAAATTTAGAATCCTGCTTTCTGCTTTCTGCAAGATCGATGGTTCAGAAAGAATTTGCTGAAGATCAACGGCTCAGAAAGGAGCATAAAGGCAGAATTGGAAAGAGGAAACACATAAATTTGGTTATGAAAGTTAGAATCCTGCTTTCCGCTTTCTGCAAAATTGACGGTCCAGAAATCTTTCGTTGAACATCAATGGCTCGGAAAGGAGCAGAAAGGAAGAATCAGAAAGTGGAAACACACAAATGTGGTTACGAAAGTTAGAATCCTATTTTTTGCTTTCTACTAGATGGACAGTCCAGAGATCTTCTACACAAATCAACGACCCGGGAAGGAGCCAAAGGGCAGAAATCAGAAAGAAAAAATACAAAAGATTGGTTATAAAAATATCAGAATTCATCTTTCTGCTTTCTGCAAGATCGACGGTCTGGAAATCTTATGTCGAAGATCAACGAATCTTAAAGGAGCAAAAGGGAGGAAGCAGAAAGGGAAAAAATATGGTCATAAAAAATTGAAATCTCGTTTTCTGCAGCCCGCAGCTTGACCTTGGATCAATGGCTCAGAGAGTGTTTTCCTAATATTGACAGTGCAAAAAAGGGAAACATGTGCACGAGATAAGTAGCTCTCCAGATTTGCGAAATCTGGTAAACCATGAAATTTTTAACGGCCCATATCAAAGGTAGAATCATATCTACGGTGGAAAATAATTCCCCTGGTCCAACATGTGCAGATAAATGAACATTCCAAATCTTCAGAATTGCTTAGGGCACACATATTCCAACCGTGACGATCTACAGGAGTCAAAGATCTACAGCGGGCATTTCGCAACCACAACATGCATGAAAGAATAAAATTTTCATGGCTACGAAATCAGGTAGGCCTAGAAGGATTGGACAATAGAGATCTTGGTGGATTTGTGATCTATGGTCAAAATCAATCTCGTAATGGAAAGCAGTAAAATTTTTATCAAGCTGGCGGATTGTGAAATCGCCTGAAGGTTTCATCATTGGACGGTTAATATATCTTGTAGATCAATATCTACGGCTGAGGTTTATTTCACAGGCAAGAGATGCAAGGAGGATTAAAAATGTTGTAGGCTGTTCAAATATCCTCTAACCAGTCATTTTCACCAAGCAGGAATGAGTCCTAGGTGTCTAGTTTTCCATTTTGATCCATCACGTGTAGCCCATCATTCTTTCCCGAAGTGTTTTGTGATCATGGTGAATATGCCAAATCAGAATTTCTTAGGATTTTTACATGTGCGGGACTGATCTCGATTTTTGTAACTAAATTTGGCTCTGTTTCGAGGTTGGTCTTGGGATCCCATGACACTATAAATGTAACTTCTACAGAGAAATAAAGGGGGTTGGACTTTCATTTTTGAAGCCCTTTGTGCCTGGTTTTTTTTGTAGTTTTGCAACTTGTTGGAAGTGATAATGAGAAATATTCTCCTGCATTTCTGAGATTCATCACAGTGTTCCATTTTTAGTTTGTGTTTCCTGCATTCCCCATTTTCATGCATGTGTACTCTGCTAACACATTTCTAGATTGTATGCAAGGAATTCGTCAAATGCTCCTGCATCAGAAATCGTGTTTGTTATGTGTTATGATAGTTGTGATAGAATTCATCCATTGCTAGATGATTTGTTTCAATTATTAGCCTTTGTTATATTTCTACTAAAAGTGTTGCAAGAGATTCATGCATAGATAGGTGCCTCTTGTTTCATTGGGATTTGTCTCATTTCTCCTACTAGTGACTTGAAGATATTTGTTGTAATATCACATATCACATAGGGTTACCAATAATACACATTAAAATCATAGATACATAACAGAGACAAGAGATAAGAACAAGTAAGTGGAATAACAGATTATATTATCATGAAAGGGTCCATACAATACAGAGAATTGAACCGAGTTCTCATCTGGCTCAACAACCTAATATATATGAATTACAAAACAGCTACAAATAACTACCTGTCGGTTTGGTCAACCGACAGGACCTTATGTGGCCAACCTAATCTCTAATTAGTCGGCTGATTGACTTAGTCAGCTAATCGACTAAGTCGACTATCGTTCTAGTCGGCTTACCAACTTGCACCTCCAACATCTCCCCCACAAACAAAACGTTTCTTCGTCCTGAAGAAACAGGGAGGTACTAAAATTTCTGTGCCTGTTGTAAGTAGTTATTTATATGTTTGATCTTCATGGGCTGTGAAGTATGATGGTTGGTCTCTTCTGTACACAGACTTTGACAATTGCTTCAGCTATTACTGCCAACTGATGTTGGAATTCCATCCAACTTTGTAGTATTTTTTGAATGTCGATGGTTAATGTAGTTAGACTTGATAATATCAACATATTTTCTTGAATGGAAAGTTATGCTATTCTTTCCATGTCGAGACCCATAAAATGGTCCTTTTCCTCTGCAGTTTCAAAAAGTCATTTCATCTACAGGCATATGATGTCTAATTTTTCTAAACTTAAAATTGCTTGCTGCACCCACTGATGCGCTTATCGCTCTTGCTTCTGTAATTTTGCTTTTTCAAGCAATATTTGATTTTCAATTGTGTTTCTAAGTGATTCCTCTGTGCTTTTTCTCTTCTCGAGCACTTGGATCTCTTGTCGAGTCTGTCGGGTTTGCTGATAGACTTGCCCATAATAAGCAGGTCAGTCTCTTAGTACTTCTTCCATAATAACCGATTCCTCCATGTGATATTGGAGTACCTTGTATGCTTCTGTAAAAGCTGTATGCTACTGCATCAACAGTCGAGTTGTTTCTTCTTTCTACTCCTCTCTTGTCTCCTGCATCTGTGCCTATAGAATAGACACCATGCTCTCACCCCTACTTTTCCCAGCCTGCCAGGTATTCCTTTTGCTAATGGGAATAGAGTGTTGCAGTTCAAATGTTGTACAGAAGAGTTCAAATGCAAACCTCGAAGCAATTACTTGCAACACGTACAGAAGGAAATTAATGAAGAAACTCATTCGAAGATTGTTGATTTTCTGCTATGTGCGGCATATGTTGCCAATGTAAGCAACGATACTGTTCATGCAGTAATGTGCATTGCGGATCGTTACCTTTTAGTGAAATCACTTAAGACACGAAACGTAACCACTTTTACGTTGTCTTGTTTGATTATTGCTTCCAAAATATATGAAGTAGATGGAGAGTTTTATTGCTTCCAAAATGTATGAAGTAGATGGAGAGGTTCCTGTTGTTGACGAATTAGCCAAGCAGGTTGAAGTATTTGAAGAATATACTGAAATTAAGGCTGCTGACATTGTACACTTTGAAACTAAGATTGTATTGGCGTTGAATTGCGATATTCTAGCTGTCCCAACAGTATTTACTTTTATCAAATATGTGCTTACAATTGCTGAGCCAAAATCCAGGGTAGAATATTGGAAATTGAAATATCTTGTTGAGTATCTATCAGAATTGACACTATTAGTTTACAAATTCCTTCGTTACAATGCTTCCTTGATTGTTGCCTCAATAATATATTATGCCTTGATCATTCTTAATCGAAAAGACCAGAATCCTTGGGACCAAAGACTCAAATACTTGATTCACATCATGCGTTGCGCGAAGGAGAGCAGTCGACCATAGTTTTCTCGAGATGGAAAATTAGTGGGACAATCGACCAAAGATTGGCATTTCGTTGACCAAGAGTCTCGGTGACCATTGCAGTCCTATCCAGTTGGTGTATGCGGGAAGAGGACCAGACCATTGATCAAATTATGAAAGACGAACAGACCATTTGATTTGAGTGTCCATCGATCAGAAGTTTACCTTTGTTGGAAGCGTGGATGAAGCATGTTGAAGGGTCACTAGTTGATGACGCTGGTCGAAATCCTTGGTGGAGACTGCAACAATGAAGAACATGCACTTGGCCAGCCTTCCTGATGTTCCATGATATTAGCAATCAAAACAGATTGTCGATCTTCAAATGGTATCGGTCTAGACTGCATGTCGACCTTGACCACTATCGACTGATTTTGGACTGAAGTCGTCGGTCAACCACCACCGACAAGCATGCCTATAAAAATTTCTTCCTCGTTTGATGATTGATGATTATCTCGGTATAATCTATTGGTTATCAATAGATCTTGTTGAGGTAATTGATGTATAAATGGTACGATCCATATTACTAAAATTTGGTCGATTCCCTTTTAAAATTAATACAGTTGACCCATTCAACTAGTAGATGCCTAAGTTGGTTGATGTAGACAAATTTCGATTAACAATATGTCAGTTGGTTAATATTTAATAGGGTCAGTTTTAATTTTGGTCGAAGTATTTCAAGTTTTCATTTTGGTAGAAGTATTTCAAAAAAAAAAAAAGTTATGCAAAAATTAGCTGGTGTCGACCTTTGGTAGTTGAGTCTTTTTAAAGTGATTTTGCTGTAAATTTATGAAGTCGAGGGGGTTAAACGTGAGTCTTTCAAGGCAGGTGATCCTCTCTACAAATGTAAATCAATTTGATCTCTAGTTGACTTAGTAAATCATGTCGATTCAAGTCAAGTCAGCTAGCCATGACCAATATCAATCGATATCGAAAACTTTACAAACTTGCAGGAAATTTCAACTCTCATGATAGAAGATGATAATGACGATGGAATTCAAGCAAATATCATTCACCTACACAGCAAAGTGCATCAACAAGGCATGATGACAATGTACCCCTCATTATCAAAATACTGAAACTGTTCCTGGGTTGTGTCCTCGAAAATCCAGAAGACAGAGAAATGGCATAGTAAGTCGAAGAGCCAAAATGCCCCACATGCCTAAACCGATGGAGATGGCGGTCAGATGAGCCAGGGTGAGGATTTAAACCAAAATACCTCATTGCAAAAGAATATGATTTCTTGCCATTGTGAGAGGATGAGACTTTGATGGGCTACCACCAGATTGAAGATGGAGGCTCAAGAGTAACCAGTCACAGTAGAGCCCTATACACGTGTGTTTTCCTATCGAGCTGGAAGCTGTTGTGGCTAAGTTACCTATGCAGACTAGTATGCATGGTTGATGCACAGTGAGGACTGCTTCAGTAGTAGCAGAGACCCAGGATGTTGATGCATATTTCTTTTTTCTCTTCGGGACAAAGAAACGCTTTGTTTGTGGGGGAGATGTAGAGGGGGCCACTACCTCCTAAATGTCATCATAATTATATAAGTATATAGTTTAAAGAGATATTAACAAATTATTAGTTGGAGCAGGTACAACCACTCCAACCTATCTCATAATTTATAAATAAGCATCAAAGATAAATAGAAAGGTGGATTGGACGTCCCTTCCCAAAGTGCTTGTCTTGGATGGTTGTGTATGAGCGTAATGAATGCTTGAATATAATGTGAAATCCTAGATTTCAACAATATTTGACTGAATGTGACACCTACTTTGCCTCATATTACAAAGGAAAATCACCACTCATTATTGTTGTAAAAACCTTGAATAATTCATGATGTGACTCATTGCCCAATGGTATTTGACATTTGTTTGTCTTACACTCTTTTAAACCATAAAAATCAATTTCCCTCATAAATCTATCCTTTTGATTGCTTGTTTAAAGACAAATGTGTATGTGAATGTTCCTGTGACAAAGAAACATCCCTATCTGACTGTATAAGCTATAATACAATCTAAAGGTTGGTTTGAAATGGTTACCCCAGTGATTTCCTACCACAACCATAGGAAAATTATTGGATGATAACATCTTGGAGCCATCATCCAACCCACACACCTATTTGGTCAATTTTGGCCAAATTACCCACTATCCTAAGTTAATTGACTCAAATTATTGAAATTAGCATTAGCACACTAGCGCACTCCTAACATCAGCCTCAACAAACCCATGCCATCCTTCAATCAGGGAGTCCAACTAAGCCTTCTCCTTCAATCAGGGAGGCTAACTAGGATTCCTCCTTCAATCAGTGAGAAAATTTGGGGTGATCTGCTTGTCATAACTGCACCAATTAGTTAACGGAATGTTGTTTCACCTAACAATCAGTTAAGCTAAGTTGGAAAAGCATCTTCCTCATCTCATTGTATATTTTGGGATGATTTGAGTGAAGTAGAGGGATTTAAGGTGCCTCCAACAACTTCTGGTGACTAGTTTCAGTTCAGTTCACATCATTGGAGCTTACTTGAGTTAGAGATGCGCCTCCACCTATTGTTTGACATGCATTTGAGTTCTATTTAGTTAGAATCAACCACTATTGTACTCTGATTCAGTTAGGACTTAGTTAGAGTCAATCACGGCTTGATTAGTGGCTAACTGGTGTGTTTAGTGTGGCTAATGGATAATTAATCTACTCACATCTATCCAATTTGAATGATCTCCAAGGAATTCAAATTGTCTTGCATTCATGCAAGTTGTATGACATTTTATCATCTATTATTATTGATTATTGATAATATGCAACTACAACCTCTAATTGCAGCACTGTTAATGTCATTTCATATGAAAATTTGTCTTGAATCTGTCGAGCACCCTAAATGCAGATAGATTGTTATCAACATACAGAGTTTACGAAATTCATTGTCAACCCAGGGAAGTCTTTTGTTTCAAAAGGTAAGTGCACAGTATATGCCAAACACCAAATCATTATAGTAAATACTGTTCTTAATAACTCTGTTCATCCCCTTGTCTATGCATGATCCCACAAATCATCTAACTCTACAAATTCAACTCTTCCTTCAATACATCAACCAGAAATGAAATCGACAATTACTGACAGAAAGGAAATTCTACTTAATGCCTAATTCAATGGAACTGCCTATTGATCTAATCACACTCAGAATCCAAAATCATAAATCAACTATAATCTAAAGATGCAATTGCGACAGATCACACTCAGC